>JAFIRS010000340.1:0-600000 GCA_018342105.1 Gonioctena quinquepunctata
TTTTCTAAGAACAAACATGTAGATAAAAAAATTATAGAATTGTTGATTTGATATTGAACAATTCCTTCAAACCAGAATATCTCGGAAACATGTTGTTTAAGGTACATGACGTCAGGGATAAAAAGTGTAGAGTCATTAAAAAGGAGTTGATTCAAATGAAAATATACAGGGTGTTCCATTTGAAAAAAATCAAAATACCGATGTTTGGAAATGGCTAAGTTTGTGTTGTTGTGTCGAACATCCTGTACAATTTATTGCAAATTCTTGGTATTCTCAATGTACACCATCATATCGACCAACGATTCCAAAATTATCTTTACTAAATATTTTAAAATGTGAAATAGGTAATTTCTCGAAAAGAAGTCTACATAATAGATTTCTTTTGAATAACTCGGCAACGCCGCAACGGAATTCAAAATTGAAAGAATCGTTGAGCAGCCAATGGAACAGCCGATCGGAATAAATGAAAATATACGGGTGTTTCATTTGAAAAAGAACAAGTTTGGTTAGCCACGCATCAATGATGCACCCTGTATAAATAAAAATAATTTGAGAAGGCGGTCTTAGATGGTCCCTTTGACAAAAAAGATATGAGAAATCGAAATAGTGATACATTAAGGAGCAATGAACCACGGGAATAGATTGATAAGCTCTCAATAATTCCTAGCTTGTTTAGTATTTCATTGAACTATATCATATTCCAGATACCCTCCGATTAGCAAATCCTTCATTATCACTCACGATTGTGCCTCAGCAGGTCTGCCGAGTAAGACTTCGGGCATCTCATCGGCCAGTGACTCTTTTTCGAAAAGTCATTCTTATATTCTGGTTTGCATCCACCTATAAAGAGTTGGAGGTGCAAATACAACATAAAACAATATCGAATATATTTGTTGTTCAAAAAACTTAATAGTTCCAATATTAGAGTATTTTCCAACAAAGTTGATTGAAAATATTTACAACATTATGATCCATCACAAACACTGAAGTCGAATCGATTCATGAAATCGAATTTTAATAAGCAATCCAGGGAGAAACGTTTCTGCTTTTCAGCGGAAATTTAATTTGAACTCATCTTTATGAGTAACTTTGTGCTTTGTGAAAGTTATTCTTGAAGGGGCGCATATCGTACATCGGTGGGAATGGGTGGCATCTGGGAATGATTTGTATCTTTCACTATCTCTCACTCTCGCATAGCCTCGGAGGGTCGGCAGAAAACTCAATTTTCTTTTCGGCGTATTCAAGATTAGGCATTGTGGGTTTTCCAGTAGTTTGAGTGTGTTTCAACAGATGGACTTTTCAGATAACTCAGAGATGGACCGTTACCGAAATTATATTACCGCCAGCGATGTGGTGTGTCCCAAGGTATGGTTCCATTTATATGGAAGTTTGCATGGATTTTCAGGTGAATATCATTCAACGTTCTGCGTGGTATTTGCTAGGAAAGTAGTTGTTTTTCACCTGTGGTCTACCAAATTTGTTTCAATTTATATTGAATTTTGTGAAGATGACTTTGAGCATTTCATTTCTTGAAAAATTGTTTAGTTTTAAATTTTTTGTGGCTGAAATCTACCAATTACCAATTCAATTTTTGATTATTTCCAAAATACTTACTTACTTACCTACCTACCTACCTTACTTCAACTATTATCAGTTAAATAATATGATTATCTACTTCAATTATTTATTGTTATATAATATAAATCATTTTTGATAGTTTTGGTTAGTTTATTTCATCACTTTGTATATATTTCCATCCTTTCATGGAATGTAATTCTTGTGACCTACGCCAATCCGGCGCCTAGGTTATTGTTTTAGTAGGTAGGGGGTTGGGGTGGGCATCAGCGTACTCAAGCTACTGACAGTTACACGCGGTACTGTCTATTACGTATAGTACGCCAACGTCCCCTCCACCCCGTCTCATAAGTAACCCTCTAATACCAAACAAACAATACAAACTGCCGTATCTAGTGTAGCATATATGATTCAAGATTGTGACGGATGTAGGAGAACAGAAATAATGACAATAGCGATCTGTCATTGTCAACTACATATGTGTGCAATTGTTTAGAATTGAAAAATCCATCATCCATCATCCATCATTTTTCCACCCATAGGGGTGGATTATTTCATCTCCAAATTCAAATATCATCAACAATGAGTTATACACTATCTAATGAAAAAAGAATCAACCAAATTTGAAAACTGAATATTAAAGATTGTAAACTTCCCTACTAGTGATGATAGATGACAAAATCGTCAAAGATGACGTCACAAGGCCATTGATACCAATAATTTTAAATGGAACCCTATGGCAAGCGACACCTCTCTTAAGAGGTATCGAAAAAACCTAATCAATGATACTCATTTTGTTTGTGTTCATGGCAGTTTTAATGGCTCATTGGTAAACATTAAAATTTAAATTCCATTCAGTATGACATTAATTACAGATTTAAGAATCAGTATCTACCTGAAGAAATTGCTCGAAATGACCTCCATTTACTTCCTGACAGTGAAATATCCTATTTTTAAACTCTTCTCGTACTTTTGCAAATGTGTCTGCGGAAAAAGCCTAACATTCTGCAACAATACGTTGTTTTAAAACGTCAATATTGTCTGGTTCAGTGGCGTAAACCTTCGATTTGAGGTTTCCCCAGAGAAAAAAAATCCAAAGGTGTGAGGTCTGGTGATCGAGCTGGCCATTCCGTTGAACTTCGTCGTCCAATCCATCTACCACGATACTCCTCATCCAAATACCGTCTCACTTCACCGTAATAGTGTGGAGGAGCACCATCCTGTTGGAATGTTATTTCCAAATTGCCGAATTCATCTGGATTATCTTCCAAAATTTCAAGGATAAACGGTTCATTGCGTTTTGCAACAGCTCCAGATAAACCTCACCAGTTAAATTAGTATTTAAAGAAAGAGGCCCAACGATGTGGTTTCCCAGGATACCTGCCCAAACATTCACCATCTGGGGAAATTGGGTATGTGTTTCACGAAACAGGTGAGAATTTGCGTCACTCCAATACCCCACATTCTGTGTATTTACATTTCCATTTAGATAGAAAGTATTCTCGTCACTAAAACAACATAGTCTAGCTGTTGGTTAATTCAAGTTTCCATATTTTCACAGAATTCTAGTCTTCGGTCTGGGTCGTCGTCTGAGAGTTGATGAATCATTTTCAATTTGTATGGATGAAATTTGTTTTTTTTCAATACTCTGTGTACTGTACTTCGACTGACTCCACAGGTAGATGCAACGTGAGTTGTTGAAGAAGTAGGATTAACTATTACTTCTGCCAGTATATCAATTTTTTTCTCATTAGAAATTTGTGGTCTGCCAGATCGTTTCGCATCATTAATACTACCCGTTGTTTCAAACTTACGAATAAGCTCCTTTAAATAAGTCCTCGAAACGGGGCGATCGGGAAACCTCTCATTAAAAATGCGTTCTGCTGCTAAAACAGTTGAACGTTCGATCAACAATACACAAATTATCAAATGTACAAAAACTTGGACAATTACAAAAACGTCGAATTAGGGAGACTAACAAAAACGTCAGCTTATTTGACAACTATCCAGAGGCGGAGCTTGAATTTGGAATTTTAGTATTCACTGACTTAATTCATCACAGCTTTGCGTGTTTTGAATAGGTTTTTTCGATACCTTTTAAAAGAGGTGTCGCTTGCCGTAGGGTTCCATTCAAAATTATTGGTCACAATGGCCCTGTGACGTCATCTTTGACGATTTCGTCATCTTCATTACTAGTAGAAAGTTTACAACTTTTAATATTCAGTTTTCAAATTCCACTTGTTTATGTATAATCGTTCCAAAAATAAGAGGGGGAGAGGAGACTTTTGAGAAGCACTGAATAAACCAACTCATGATGTTGTATTTCTTATGAAACTGCTCTGATTATTGATACATCTACATGCCTGAAATCCAGGACAACTCGGTGAAGAACTCGATCGTTCACGATGAGATCTGCAGGTACGTTAAACATACAGGGTGAATCCGAAAATAGTGTCTTTTGCTGATGATTTTTTTGAAACAAGGAAAATTCAGATGAAATCTTTTCAAGATCTTGACTACTACATGACTGATTGCATTGAATAATATGCGAAAACGATATACCCGAATGGAAAATCGTATATTTTTTCGGCAATAAAATAAATGAACATTGGCGAGGTCAAATTGAAAACAGCAAGCAATATAAGGTTGGTCTTACCCTTGGTTTCGCATTTTTCCGAATAGGGAGAGGAGAATTGCCGAAATATCTTGGGAATACAATATATTTATTACCCCATCGAGCCGAGTGGATCGAAATTATGTGATTTCCAATTTATTGCCAAATAGCACGCATAACGTAGCTTTTCTTTCCTGCTTTGTGTCTCTCCGTTTGCTCGGGAGGAATTTGTATTGAAATCCTAATGATCTAGTATGGAATACACCTGACTATTGTTTCCATTGGATCTCAGAGAGGTTGATTTTGCAAAGACATAATATAAATTCCATAATTCCCATTCGTAATCGGAAAAAATATCCCATGTCACATTTCTTGTTATGTTTTTAGAGATTATATATTTCATTTAATGAAATTCTACAAACCATCTATCACGCACTAGCTGTACCCAATACAGCTTCAGTGATTACCCTGTTTATTCATATTCATTAAAATATTATATGACACACAGTTTGAAGATTCATGAATAAACATTATTGTTATTATTTCAAGAGCTTGGATGGATTTAACGAATATGAATGCGAGTGAAATGAACAGGAATTGGAAGAAAATATAAATTTCAAGAGTATATGTAACATCATATCGTTCAATGGTAAACATCAATAGATAATATAAGGACAGCAGGAAAAGAAGATTGACCTTCGCGCCATACATAAAACACTACGTATAGTGGGGTGAGCAAAGATCAAAGAACTAAAGCTGAAACATGTATTTTCATACACAAAAATCTTGAAGACCATAACATAAAAACAAAGAAAACGCATCAGCTATCGATGAAAAACGCATGAGGTATCGATGATATATCAGCAAAGGTTCTTCAAAATCTCCCAGATACGCACTATCACCGCTCGTACTCTGTTAAAGACTCATTCATATTCCTTTTTGAAACACTCGCTAATTATCCCCATCTTCAAAGGTGGAGACTCAACATATCCGAATAACTACCGATCTATTGCGTTTATACTAGCTGAAGTGCGCTTATACCCACACTGGTTGAAGTCAGATGGACTAACTGTTAGGGAATAAAATATTATTAGAAACACCATTTGATGCCCTTTTCTCGTTTATGGATGAGCTATATTCTGTGACTTTTCTGAGGTCTTCGATTGCGGATTCACGGAATTCTGCCAAGCAAGTTGCATCGCTACAGAATCGCAAAGAGCGAACTCCGGTGGTTTGAGAGCTAGCTCTACGATCGTCAACAAGCAGTTAAGACAAACCAGTATTTCGAAGACCACTCATATGAAACATGAAGTGCCACGAAGATCGGTCCTTGGCTTTCTCCTATTCCTACTTTATCTTAACGAAATGGCTAGTTTAGCCATCAGAGGTAAAATTACGCTTTTTGCTGATGACACCAGTATTCTTTGGCCAGAAATGAATTGAACGATATTACACTCTCTCTTAATGCAGGAATGAGTCATTGAAAATTGGTGTGAACCAACCTACTCTCCTTTGATATAAAAAAAATGAATATCATGTCCTTCCGCTGCAATGTCCCAAACCTGGACTTCGGCATTGAGGAAATAGAAAGCAAACTATCAACTAGATTTCTGGGATTACAAAAACGAGCCTTAAGATATATGTGTGGTGCAAATTCCAATAGCACCTCTAGAGACTTATTCATAAAAAGTAGAATATTAACGGTACATTGTACAGCTTCTCTGATTCATAAAAACAAAAGTGCACTCCAGCTAGTCTCGACTAACCTTAACACACGACAGGGTCGCCTGATCAAACTGATTAGGAACTCAATTATTTACAACGGATTGAAAAATATATAATCATTTACCAAGTGTCATAAAAAATATCTCACGTGATCAAAAGTTCCGAAGAAGGGTGACAGCTCTTTTTAGCCCAAATCCTTTTTATAACCTG
Organism: Gonioctena quinquepunctata; assembly: GCA_018342105.1. Lineage (NCBI taxonomy): Eukaryota > Metazoa > Arthropoda > Insecta > Coleoptera > Chrysomelidae > Gonioctena > Gonioctena quinquepunctata. Next base: position 6,125 of record JAFIRS010000340.1, read on the forward strand.
GACGTATAATCCGCACCCGAGTTCAGACAAAAAAAACTTTGTTTATAATTCTACATCACCTTAGTAAGATTTCAAATTCTGGAAGTGTTTTAAATATTGTATGTAACAACTTCGTTTGCATTCTCATCCATAGTATGTATTCACATATTTATATTAGTTTATATGTATGATACCACTTTCGTAGGATCCTGAATTCTGGGTACAGTGAGACCATAAATCTAAGAAGGTCGTAAATCACCAACCACTTGAGTTATCAGCAGGCGGTGGATTCCACGCAGAGTTGCACCTGCCCTAGCCAACATTTTGTTTTATAGGTAGGTTCGAATATAATTGAGAATTGTTTATTCATATATATATATATATATATATATAATTATATTATATTATATAATAATATATGATATACCTAATTAATGTAAAATATCAAACTGTATACTTTATGAGAAGTTCAGTTTCTCGATAAAAGGTATTTATAAACAAAATTTCTCACGAAGATCAGTTTCACTTTCACTGTCGTCATCCAAATTGATAATACATTTTTTTTTGGGATTTTTTTCTATATCCATATAAGACTTTTTCACATTTTTAATATGGGAAACACACTTGGCCCAGCTGCTATCAGGAACGTTTGCAGTTTCTGTTTGAATAGGAGCTACCACAGATGAACTTAAGGTTGGAGAAGTATTATTTCTTCGAACTGCTGACATAAGCGGATGCCATATATGTTGAATTGGGTTAAACATACAGTAATAAGGAGGCAGTCTGAGCACCGTATGTCCCAAGCTCTCAGCCACTGAATCACAAAAATATTTATTTTTTATCGAATAACTGCGTAAAACTTCTAGTGACTTTTTTTTTGTGCACTTTCACTCATAGTACATAATTATTTAACATATATTCTTGTATAGTGGCTTTGGTGTCATCTGATCATGGTGATTTCTTTCTTTCTTCGACATGACGATAATACTGTTGGGTGGAATATGTGGTATGAGTTTATTTTGGAACCAGCCTTCAAATAATTCGGCTGTAGTATCATGATAATCGACTAAAGAGTCCTTAATATTCTTTGCCGATAAAGACAACGCATTTGGCATAAAACCATTTTCGGTTCCTGCATGAATTATCGTAATGCGTTTTCCTTCATCAGATGGCGCCTTAGTTTGGCACAAGTCAGATGAGTCTACCCAACTTTTGTTTGGAATATCGTGAGTATCGAACCAAGTTTCATCCAAATACACTACTGTTCTACCATATTCTCTAAATTCGTTTATTGCCAATAAATATTCAAATCTCCATTTCTTAAGGCGCACAGATTCCATCAAGATTTTTCTGCTACTACTGAGTTTTTTAAATTGAAATCCGTTTTGTGAAAGATACTTCCTTAACTCTGAAGTCTCTTTTAAACCTTGATACAAGTGTTCATTCTTTTTAAAGGCATGTTGTTCTTCGAATTATATCTATATATATATATATATATATGAATATATATATCACAGCCATCTAGTTTCCTTGAACCGCCAGAGTCTTTCCGTTTCTTTCTTCTCAAAATAGAGTTACTTACTATTTTGAACACTGTGCAATACGGTGTTTTCGTTAAAGAAGCATTTCCTTGCACAGCTTGATCCTTGGACATTCCACGTTCCAGAAGGGAAGTATAAACATTTAATATAATCTGTTTTTCATGAGGGTGTAACATTTGTCGGCTAGTGGTACTACGACCACCAGTCGAACTACTAGCTCCAGGATGAGCTCATGGACGCCACATTTTTCACGACAAAAAAATCAATAGACACTTTAAAATAGACACAACTGACACAACGGAATATTAGGTAGGTCATAACTTGATGTTGTTTAACTTTCCCCCTTTTATTTCTGGAATTGGAAAGCGGTCAGTTCTCAAAACAGTCTTGTTTTCCAGATCTGGTAGGTTAATCATTTTGTTACCGTAAAAAGACCATTATCGCTATAATTTCATTTATAGCCCAGTACTGAAAGTCTGGTGGCCAGGTAAGTGAATTTTATTATTTACACACATTTAAACATATCCTTACCAAGGGTTCTAAATCAACCTTACGAGATTTTTTATCATCAAATAAATGTGAATACAAAACTTTCAACAAAAGCCAAAAATAATAGAGAGCACACTATTATTAAAATGCCAAACTATTTCATGAGACATTTTAATCCGGACCTGGAAATCTTTTACGAGACAGACACTTTCATTGACTATCTATATTTCGAACAATAGGTAATAATGAGGGTCGTCGGCTTCTATTGATTACGACTCTTAGATTTCTGGTCGCACAATGCCGTTTTAATTACTGTAAGCAACAACTATAGTCGCATCTTTATCTTGTATATGTTTCATGTGTTCATGTTTTTCTAAATTATATTCATTATCAAGCTTTGTTAACAAGTGTATATATACTTATGACAATAAAGCATATTTTGAATTGAATTGAATATAACATGCAACTATTTCTCTGAATCGTCAGAATCTGCCAGGACTTATTCATCTTCCATAAATATGGGGCCAGACAAAATACTCTTATAATGTTGAAACAAACTATCCATCGAACACACTAATATCCAAGATGTTTACTCTTTCTGTTCTTATAGTGCGTGACAGATTCAAATGTTCACCGCGAAATGTATCGAGTTTGATGACAACCCAACATTTTTTAAATTCTTTCGTATAAAAGCTTTTTTTGGTATCTATTCATATTCTATGTTCAATTATTGTACATCCATTAGCACTCTCGTGATAGAGCATACTGTGTATTTCGTGCCTAAAAACGATAACATCGAGGGTTGAAAATGCGGTTCCATGAAAATTGTAGGATTTTACAGAGATGCCCGAATGACTACATTGAATAATTATGTCATTATGACTGTCTGGGAAAGCGAAGGCACAAGAAGGTGCCCTAATTGTTCACCGAATGGATGGCTCGCTCAGCCATAATCAGTTTTTTCTGCACTTGATAGTTGAGAAGTTCTTGAATTTATTAGATCCTGAGACGATAGAGAAATCTTGATATAAATTGTTAACTGTTTTGATCCAAATTCTCTGTATCACACGGAAGCTGTTTTTAACCGACGAAAGAAAAGATGAGGTGTATGACCACATATAACTTTTCACAGAGTAGTCCGATTTTGACGATTTGTTTCAAAAGGAATAGGCTATACTTCGAAGTTGGTCACATTCGGATTTGAAAAAAAATCCACCCCAAGGGTAGGAAAATGGGGTACGATTGTTGGTTTACCCACTGAATTTTTACGTATTTACCCATTTCTACCACGCATAACTTCGTACTGAGTTATCCAAATAGGATGACTCTTTTTCAATTGTATAGAGTTGGTCCCATTTGTATTTGAAAAAGAATACACCCCCAAATGTAGAAGAATAGGGGATGATTCATTGATTTTACACCTGTGAACTGATTCTATTGAAACTTGGTACACATTTGTAGTAGTGATGACACTACAACATAATGGAGGCCCGGAGTTAATCTGATGATGGAGACTGAAGACAATCGAGGGATCCCATCAACGGTTTACAGCAGCTACCTCGTATTTGGGGTAACATGTACATATATAATTACATTTCCTAACCAACTGTCTAACTGATTGACTGTAATACGGTAAACGCCCAGTTTGCACCATACCTAAGAGCTAAAATTTTGAAAGCATATTTTTTTGATAATCCATCCCTAAATGGAAAAGGTGACTAAGATTGGGGGTGAAAGTGGAAGTACAGTTGGGTTTCGTCAGTGGTACAGGCCAATGCTGTGGTTGTGCTGTCATTAGTGCTGAAACCCAACTGAGTTGGTGGAATGATATTATTTTTGAATACAAAGCTAGGAATCTGTTGTTTCATATTCATTTCCAGTATTTTTGATAATGTTGGCGAGATACTTATTGGCCTGACATCACAACAGTCCGTTGAATTTGACACCTTGGGAATGGGAAGAACTTTGGTACACTTCCAGTTTCGGAAAAAATTCCCGATTTCATTGCAGTGTTGATCACAAAGCTAATGTGGTGTAATGAATGAAAACCTAGATGCTATCGCAGACAATAGCGTAAGACTTCAGACTTCAGGCACTGTATACTATCATGTTGGAAACTTCAGTAAACACGGAAGTATTGTTACGATTCATTTCATCATAACATTTAAGTAAATTCAGCTGAGCTTCTGTTTTTTCAACTATTGGAATATTCATAAAATGGTTATTGAACGTATCGAAATCACCAACATTTTGTGGAAGAGCGTAATTTTTGTTGCTTTCAATGATTCTCATAGATCTTGAACGGGACCACGTCAGTTTGTTCCAATTTTGCTGGATAGCATACTCCATATAGGCTATTCTTCTCTCTGAATAGCACCATTGACATAGTTTCTTGACTCCTTGTCAAAATTCCAATGGCCCATGTCATGAATATTGTGCCAATAAATTTTTTCATACACAATTTGGCATCGTATTTCTATAACATGTACCTTTCTTTTCACAGAACCAACAATATATGAATGTAGCAAACCAATGATTTCGCTTTGCAGCATATTCATATCAATATTTCATGCATGTTTACATGAGCAGAAATTAGTTTGGATGGTGTTCTTGTATTTCGTTCAGCAAACATAATTACAAACAAGAGTTCTATCTTGTTTCGGTTGCAATGCATTCTCCCCGATGTGAAATTGGATTCGTTATGCAAGAGTAAAATTAGTTTTGCGGAGATATGCACCGGGCTTCATTCATGAAACTTTGTTTTTCATTATGAAGTATCCATACTGCTCCATGACACAACTGCCGTGAATATGTTGAATTTTATGTTGCTGCATTGAAAAATAATATTCCCTTATGGTAAAATTTTCGGAACGAAGTTCCTATACGCGGCTTGCAGTAGATGTTGACTGGTAGAAATCGTCACGTGAGAAAAAAACGTTATGCCCCCTCCATGCGACTTTCTCTCTCTCTCTCTGTCTCTTTCTATTATATACGAATCTGTGTGACCAGCATTCAGCTCTTGCTCATACGAAACCATCCGAACTGCTGTTCTGTTTGCGGAAAATTTAAAATTATACCTGACCGGTAGGATATCTAAGCGAATACAAGTTGGATATAATCGTCGAGGGGTAATACGTGGAAGATATTTTTGTTTTTTTATATTTTTATATAACATGTGTTTAGATGATTATATCCTTTTTTGGGCATAATTTCTCATGTATGCCGAAGTTGGATTGATGATTTACATTGAATATGTGGCACGTCAATTTGATATAATATAACGAATAGTATTATCAGGAATAAAATACCTCTTACTGTGGCGGATGAGTTTGGAGAAAGGATACATAGGTATATAGTCAAAAATCCCAGAGCCGACAAACCTACGTCATATTAAAAAATGCTAATATTCTGACACTCAATAGACTGAGACAGACGAGCGGTCTAAGGCGCCGGATATAAGAGATTTGAGCTTTGGATTTCGAAAGAAAGCGTGGGTTCGATATAATATAACGAATAGTATTATCAGGAATAAAATACCTTTTACTGTGCCTGGGGCGTTTGGAAAAAGGATATATGTATAGTATTGCTTGGTATCACGTGACGATTTCCACCAGTCAACACCTACCGCAAGCCCCCTCCCGACCGCACACGTTTTTTTTTCTTCTAGAAATTTTGTGGAAAATGTCAATACTCTCAAACGATTTGCAGAAAAATTCAGTAGAATTCACCAACTCAGAGCAAGGATAATCAATAATGTGGAAGATATCTGATCGAATTAATTTATTCTCGATTTATATGACCAAACCAATATCAATCTTCCGGGTAAAAATTGGAATTCTGAGAAAGCTTTGAAATTATTCACACGTTGGAGCAAAGTTCTTCAAGATTAAGAAATCAATCGTAACTGAAGAATAACTGAAGAATCTCCTATCTCTGGCCGGATTTTTCACATTGTATGAGTTTTTTGGTACTTTTGGTTTTAATTTTGAATAAATGGTTTCATTAGTACTTTGTAGTCGATGTGATATGTGATGTGATGTTTTTCCATTGTTTTACTGATTTTATTTGATAGTTTGCCTATGTATGGTAAGAATATGTATGTTGTTGATATATTTCCTGAATTATCTCAAAACTTTAGTATTGATATATATGATTTATTCGAAAATCCACCATCTATATCTTGTACAATTTTTCCAAACACTGAAGAAAAAACACAGGAAAACATTAAAAAGTTACAAAGGAAAAATTGTTCCTCTCAAAATATAGAGCTTAATAGAAATTGGAGAGAATACCCAAGTCCAGAAAACATTTTATAAACCTTGAGTCTTGGTCAAAATTCCAACTACGAAAATAGGGAAACCTACAGGATTGATAATTACGAATTTAGAATCTGGAATACCCTTACCATCAAACGAGCTAGAATCAGAATGAAATCAGAACAAAATCAATGACATCATTACAAACTTCTAAATCAATTTTAAAAAGCAAACAAAAATATCTACAACAAAGTTTTAAAAAAACATTTTTTTTTGAGGAAAAATACTGAAATAATGATACCAAGGGCAGATGTAACTGATAAAACAATGATTATTGAAATATCCTAATACAAAGAAAAACTGAAAACCATGATAACCGACGAAACCACATATAAAAAAAAAATATTCAACACCACAGAAAAAATTTCATAGATCGGGAAACAAAAAAAAAACTTAATATACACAACGCTCAACCACCAACGATATACGGCTTGCCCAAATTACACAAAACTGTATTTCCACTTCTCCCTATGGTCAGCAATATTCAATCAGCCACTTACATTTCCTCAAAATTTCTTCCAGAAATTCTTTCGAATGTCATTGGAATGGATAATTACTATGTGAAAAACTCTTGGCAATTTGTGGAATTTGTTCGCAATATAACAGTTCCGAAAAATCATTCAATAAATCTTACTGGACATAGTTTCTTTATATACAAATATAGATATCATGAGAGAAAAATGGCATGAAATCCAAAGTCACACCTCACCAACCTTGGAAGAGAATTGAAAGGAATTGAACTTAGTTCAACTTCAACGTACTTTCAATATGAAAATAAACACAATTCACAAATATCCGGATTTGCAACGGGGTCCCCAATTGCAGCAAATAGCAAATCTGGTAATGGAGTATGTTGAAGGAAAGATAACTACATTCGAACCAATATTCCTCAAACGATATGTAGACGATTATTCAACATGTATTTCCACTTATAAAGTTGGTAAAATTCTGGAAAAAATTAATAAATATCACTCTCGATTGGAATTCAGAATAGAAAAACAAATGAACTTTCTTGACATAACAATAATGCACGACCATTCTGGAAACATTAACAAATTGGTTTATAGAACGAAATGTATCAATACATTACAAAATAGTATATTGAACAACAAGGTTTGAAAACGACTCTTTGCACACGATCGAGACAAATTGGTGGAATGGGCCGAAGGCGAAGTCCACAAGTCGAGCGAGTGTGCAAAGGGGTTTTCAAACAAGTTTTTTAAGATACTTTCTATACGACTGCAAATAGAAACCAAACAAATCTTTTTTTCTTTGTAAAACTCGTTTTTATCAAGAAAACTTCTAAAACTATTGAAAAAAACTAGTGTTTAATATTTATGGTAACATTGGAGCATTCTTTCAAAATTACGCCAGGAAAAGCAGTATTATTCTTCACCTTATCTCCAAAGCATAGTCAGACGATCCTTGTTCTGGTTCCATGAGAGCAGATAACACTGACGACTCTATCTTTTTTAAATTTCCATTTTATTACTCAGAGAGTCATAATTATAGCCCTCTGCAACTGTACTGAATTTCCACCCTCCATGTTGTTTGAGGGCTACCATGTCTGAGCCAGAATTCACTAACATTGTGGCCAATGAACGCCGAAAACAGTGTCCCGTGTAAGATTCTGGATTCTCTAACATCAAATACTTGGCAATTTCTCCAGCCATGTTGCCAATTTTGTTAATGCCAATGTTTTGGCTCGTACAGTTTCCGTTTCGATAGTTAAAAAAATAAAAAGTTGAGAGGTGTCAAGGGACACCTGGATGGAACGGAGTTCCTTCCGATTAATTAGTGAAAGAATTTTTTTTTTTTTTTAAGTTATAATAATATTTTTTTTATTATTAACAAATATAATGTAATATAATTTTAATCAGTAGGCTCAATTTTAGTACATACGCATTGATATTGTAATATTAAAATATAATTCACTTTTAAATTTATTGAAGTTATGACGCGTACACTTGCTAAACACATAATAATGAAGAGATTATAACGCGTATGACTTGGTTAGCACAATAGTAAAGAGAGGTTATAATGCGTACTTGCTAAAAATACATAAGCATTTATTATTGTCTGTATAAAATCTCTACTCACCTAACTCCATCAGCAATATCCGGAACTTGTGCAGAAACACTGTCAGGATTCATTATTGTTATTATTTTTTATTATTTATTATGTACAAAAAACCTGTATACACTCAACAAAAATAATCGTCGCGACACCACACTGTTCAATGCGAAATAGAAAAACGAAACGAAAATAACTGGCTTGCTTTCTATGAGAGAGAGAGAGAGAGAGAGAGAGAGACAGACAGAGAAACACGCGCACACCGCACGGCTTACAACTATAGCAAAAACTGTCGTTACAACTTTTGGTCTTAATTTATTCCGTCTAGCCCCCTTTCGCAACGCGCGATGAGGAACTTCGTTCCAAAAACCTGCGTGTCTTCAGATTAGGAGGGCAGGAGGCGAGAGAGCACAGTACTTCTCCAGGACGGTGTAACGGTTTCCTGAAACTGTAAAGGATCTCGGTATCTTCGTTTTTGTATTCTTCAGTTTGATCAGCATAGCACGGCCGAAATCTTTCGTGTCTTCTATTTTGAGATAACATAATTCCCCTTTTCGACATGTTCCAGAGAGTGTCCAGCTGCCACCACCGGCACCGCCTTGATAACTTAATATTTGTCGTCGGTTGCTGTCGTCAAAAACCGGCAAACATCGTCTTCTGTGAGGATTCGGGATTTCTTTGGGACGTAGTTTTCGGATTTCCGTTTGATTAACGCTTGCAACTTTCCATAGCTTCCAAGATCTATGTTGTGATTTTTACTTAACGTTGATTTGAGCATCGAGTAAGTCGTCCACAATGTCGAAGATTTATATTTTTTGGAAAGTTCTTCAAAATATACCATCACTGCATTTTACGAGAAGGTTTCGACGATATGGCCAGTCTCCATTCCATAAATCGTTTTAACTCTGCTTCTTGATTTTATTGGCACCAGTTCGGAGCTTATGAGGCTTGCTCTTTGCAAAATTTTCGCAAACTCTGGAAACAACAATTTTTTGAACTATCCAATCAACAAAACAATAGAGCCGTGACGGTGGCTATAGAACATTGAAACTTGAAACATTGCAAAATTTTGACGTTGTTAGGGGAGAACCAAAAAAAAATCACAGTGAACGAGATATGCGTGCGCAAAGTATTGTGCACACGGCGTGTGCAAAGTACCATTTTCGGAGCGAGTTTTCTGTGCGCGAAACCTCATTTTCTGAGGCAATCGTACGAAAATAATTTTCCAAACGCACCCTATAGTAAAAAAAAAATATTCAAAATTTAACTGAGAGCTATGAAGCCTGCTCACCCAGAATTCAAAATAGTAATTTCGAATACATGCGACCTACAGTAATGATAGAAATAAGAAAAGAAAACAACAACATACATATCTTTACCATACAAAGTATCGAATAAAATTAGTAAAACAATGGAAAACCAGAACATAAGTATATACATCAACTACAAAATACCAATAACACTATTCATTCAGAATTGAATCAATAAACAAACAAACTTATGCAATATATGGAATACTATCTATTTTCAACCGACGAAATCAAAAAGGAGAAGATTCTCTAGTCGACGCGTATAATTTTTTTTATGTATGACCACTCATAACTTTCCACATAGTAGTTCGATTCCGTTGATTCTCATTTTATTGGATAGGGTGAACTTCGAAGTTGGTCCCATTTGAATTTGAAAAAAAATCCTTCCCTAAGGGTAGCAAAATGGAGGATATTGATCGTTCACCCTCTGAATTTTGATTCGATAACCGATTCTATCAGGCATAACTTTGTACTGGGTTGTCCGATTTGAATGATTCTTCCTTCATTAGATAGTGTATACATCGAAATTGATCATATTCGAATTTGGGATGGAATTTTCCACTTCTTTGGGTAGGAAACATAGGGGGTGATTGATTTTTCACTTGTGAACATTGGCACACATATGTAGTTGACATTGACAAATTGCTTTGTCATAAGTTTTGTTCTCCTACATCCGTCACAATAATAACATTTAATGAAAGGATGGAATTATATACTGAGTGATGGCATAAACTAACCAGAATTATCAAAACTAATTTATTATATATAACATTAAATAATTAAAGTAGATAATCGTATTATTTAACTGTTAATAGTTGAAATAAGGTGGGTAAGTAGGTAATAAAAAATTTAATAGGGAGTAATTAGTATATTTCAGCCACAAAAAATTGAAAAATCGAAACTTTTTAAGAAGAAATTAAACCGACGAAAAACGGAACTAAAAAGTAAAAAATAAAATAAACCTTCTTAGTCTTAATAACTAAGCTCCTAAACTGATGTAAGTAACTAAGTTACTTACAGTAGTGGAGGAGCTTAGTTATTGGGACTAAGAAGGTTTATTTTATCATTTGCTTTTCAGTTCCGTAATTCGTCGGTTTAATTTTTTGTTAAAAAGTTTTCACAAGCTTTTATTTAACTTCACATTATATATGTTTAGTTCAAACGTGAATTTTCACCCACCCCCAGTTGTCCGATTAACGTGACATGTGGCAGGTGTTCCTAATTCTGGTGTCAATGCATTATGGAATTTGCTAGGGAAAAACAAAATGGCGGCTCCAATATGGCGAACGAGTTTTGTGATTAAGGTTCGATTCTATTCAAAATTGTTATGTGGGGGTTTTCGGGGAAAGAGATGAGAGATCACGATTTTTTTGTCTAAATTCATAAATTGAAGATGGCGGCTTCAATATGGTGACGAGTTTTGTGGTTATAGCCCGTTTCCAATGAAAATTAGTATTTGATAGTTTTTGAGGTCGTAAATCTTGAACTTTTGGTCAAATCCACGAATTGAAGATAGCGACTCCAAAATGGCGACGAGTTGTTTTGTGATTATAGCTCTATTCAAAATTGGTGTGTTCTTAGGGTCAGATATCATGATGTTTCTGTCAAAATTCATGAATTCAAGATGGCGACGTGTTTTGTTATTATGGCCCGATTCCATTCATAATTGGTATGTGGGATTTTTTGGGTTCGGATATAATCAATTTTTGTCACAATTTGATAAGATGACGGATTTCATGAATGACTAAAAAGAATTAAATAAAAATGTTTAAAAAAAATCAAAACAAGCTTTTACACAAGTGCACTAAAAAGAAAATAATAATTTATTTAGTTGTTTGACTTAAGTTATTCTGTGAGTAGCAGATTCAAAAGCTTACCGTGGATATAAAATAGGTATTCTTGCGCGGCAATATCATTTTCATTCCTCATTAAATTCCCTGCAGCAATATTTTTCAGCTCTAGTTTAGGTGTTCATCCATCAGCGATTTGAGTGATTTGACACTTCGTATTCTCCGCTGTCGGCATGGGCATTGTGAAAAATCGAGAAAGTGAACAAAAAAAAACTCGTGATCTGAAATGATCTCGTGAGTGACCAACTTCTAAACTGAACTTGAAAGGAAAGGAAACCGGAGGATCGCGCAAGGGTTCTCATAAATCCAGTGGACCGTGATGAATCGCCCAATCGAAATACGATCGATGAAGAAGTAATAAGTTGGGTGAAGGGCCCTCCAGAATCTATTACGAGATGTTTTGCGAGTAACCAGACCGAAATCACTGGGAAAGAATTTTTATATTATGACGATACTACGAATTTGGCAAAAAAAACAATAATCCGTACTCTCCCTACGCATAGAAGGATATATTTACAATGTATTCATAATACATTTTTATGAATCTATGACAAGAAATATGGAATTTCTTGTTGTTTCTGTAGGGTAAGACCAAATCATGCTAAATATCTGGATTCCCAGACGATTGGAAATTTAAATGGAAATTGACAATGGAATGTGATTGGATATTTTTTTTGTTGATGAAGTATTGTGATTGTGATTATCACAACTTGGAGAATTCATCGATTTTCAAATTGTATATTGGGTAGATTTGATAGAAATACTATTGAATGGATGGAAATGGAAATAGTTTCATAAGGGATACCCCTCACTTTCTAGAGAAATTGAATGAATTACAAATTGAAGATGTTGATCTCCTAGCAGGTTTTGATGTCGGAAGTTCGTTTACTAATGTCCCACTGGAGACAAGAACAAAACTGAATGTCAGTGCCATCATAGAATAACTCAAACTATGTACATAATAAACAAATTTCCAATTCAAGAAAGAATTTTATCAACGAGAGTTTGGTATGGCGATGGGATCTCCTTGTCACCCATTTCAAGTTACTTTGGAGAATCCTTCGTTGAAACTTCCCACGATGGTCCAAACGTATGGTGGAGATACGTGGATAATGTTTCCGCTATCTGGAATCGAAGTGAAGAAGATATAAAAAAATTCTTGGATCATACAAACGAACATGATCCAAAAATCATCATCCCGATTGGAAACATCTATTCACAGTGAGAAAACACATACCAATCGATATCTACACTACAACTCAAACCATCATGCCAGGGTGGAAAAAGGCATAGTTAAATGTCTCTATAATCGAGCCCAAGCAGTTTCAATTCCAACCAGAATCTACAGGAAGAAATACACCTTTATAAAATCTGTTCTCAGGGAAAATGCATATCCGGATGAGTTTGTGGAAAAAACAACAATCCACCAAACAACCAATCAACATAACCAACAGGAGTTCTTTCACCACCTACACATTTCACAATCAACCTAATACCTTTATGTCCTCGGATTATCGGAGAAAATCAAAGGATTGGACATACGTATAATGTGAGAACATCATTTAGAACATCAAACACACTGAGATCTATACTAACACAAAAAAAAAACAAAAGAACGCGGAAGAAAGTACCAAAAACTGTGTTTACAACATACCTTGTTCGTGTGGTGATAGTTATATAGGTGAAACGTCAAGACCATTAGAAGTGCGCCAAAGTGAACATCAGAGTTAAATCAGAAATCGACAAATAACCGGATCAAAAATTGCAGAACATATCCTCACATCCAATGGCGATCATACGATTGAATAGAATAGGACGAAAATCTTGATGAAAGAACCACATCAAGAGAGGAGAAAATATAAAGAAACGGCCTGTATTGTTCTTTCCAATAACAACTGTTTTTCAACAAATTCTGTTGAAATGGGCCATACATGGTTACCTCTTCTTAGAGAAGAAGTAGGAAATGGCAGAATGCTAATAAATTGATCTGAACAACACCCCATATATCAAATGAGCAATACGTCACTTTCAAATTTTTTGGCAGATCTCGATTGACATTTGAGAAAGCTACAAAAACTCTGCAAGAGAAAAAAAAACAAATTATTCAAACTGTTGAAGGAAATTCAGAAGATTTTGAGAGCGGGGGCAGATATAGCCCCCAAAACGTCATTCAAAAACTATATAGAGAAGTATCTTTTGAATTTTACTATTATTTTGATAGGCAAATTCATTATACGGCAAGTTACTAATTCGATCATTTTTCTTTTGGAAACCTAATTTGGTGAATGCAGTAACTTATCGGGGTGAACCAATCAGTTTGTCCTTTCTATAGATTTTCCTGATTATATTCTCATTTTCAGACTGTGGAAGGTTACCCAAAAAACTATGTCGAAATAAAAATTCTACTTATTAAGGACGCCCGTCGATGGGTTCACGAATTTCAAGAAAATTTGGTTCATCTTCTATTTTCCCCAATCGTGGTCCCCAGTACTCATAAATACCATCATTTAAATATATATATATATATATTTATATATATATATATATATATATATATATATATATATTTATATATATATATCGACCGATTCTCATGAAATTTTGTGTGCATATCGGGTAGGTTTGAAAATCGGTCGACATCATTCCCCTAAATATTAAGAGTGGTCCACCCTTAATTTTAATTTTTATTTTTTGAACAAAATTTTTTGTTTTTATTTTTTTATGATACAGCATTAAAAATACTAAAATCCTGAATTTTCACTCTTCTACGATCAACCCCTATTTTTTGGCAGTATTTTTATTTTTATTTTGTCATATTACTCTTAATTTTCACCCTTCTACGATCAACCCCTATTTTTATTCTATAGAAAAAACGGGAAAACAGGAAAGCGAGATAACGGGAATAACGGGATAACGAAAATACGGGAAAACGGGATATCGGAAAAAGGTACAACGGGATGACAGGATAAGGGAATAACGGGAAAACGGAATAACGGGATAACAGGAAACGGGATAACGGAAATAACAGGATAACGAAAAAACGGAAAACGGGATAACGGGATGAAGGATAAGGAGATAAGGGGAAAACGGGATAACGGGATAAAGAAAGAATGGGATAACAGGATAACGGGATGACGGGATAACGGGATAACGGGAATAAAGGATAACGAAAAAACGGGAAAACGGGATGACAGGATGAGGGGATGACGGGAAAACGGGATAACGGGATAACGGGAATAATGGGAAAACAAGATAACGGGACAAAGGAAGCGGAAAGAGTCAAAAAAGGAAAACTAAAAAATAGGAAAAAAGAAATTCTACGCGGACAGGACAACGTCTGTCGGGTCAGCTAGCATATATATACAGGGTGTAACTGAATAAGTGTAAAACATTTAAGGAGGTGATTCCTCATCGAAAAAAAGATAGGATCTTTCATATAAAGAAACTTCATTGGAGCATCCCTTGTTAAGATACAGCCCCTTAAAGGGGGTACATAAAATTTGTATAACAATTTTTTTCACAAGCACTGAAAAAGTTACAATATTGAAATTAACCTGACGTTTTGTACTACCAAAAGACACTTAGCCAGTAATTTATTTGGTTTACCCCATGGTTGTAAGGGTGAAAAACGCAACCCCTAAAATTTATTTCAATGTAACTTTTTGTCTTATTATTTGTTTACCATTTAAAATTTATTTCCGATAGCCTGTTTCATTCTAAACAAAAAATGTCTCCTGGGTTTTGCCCAAAATAAACCAGTAAGCAAGCAAAACATTATTTTACGAACAACTACAGAGATACATCGTCATAAATGCGAAAATACGAAACTAATCTATCTAGTAGGTCGCTATTAGCGATAGTGACAATTAAATTGGTATGACGCTGTCAGTTTGGGAATTTTCGAAATTGAATTAATACTAATTGTGTGTTGTTGTTCTGTTCTTAATTTGTTACTTTAATAATTCACTTGTTAATAAAATGGCATACACAAATGAGGAAATGGCTGATATGCATTACGTTTACGGTCTGTCGCAGGGGAATGGGTTAGAAGCTTCTAGAAGATATGCTGAAATGTATCCTCAACGGCAGCATCCTTCACATAGAATATTTGCTCGACTTCATCAACGATTACGAGAATATGGTTCATTCGACAAAAGAACGCAGGATTGTGGTCGCCATCGAGAAATACGAACACCACAGCTTGAGGAAGCAGTACTTAATTTGATTGAAGAACAACCTACTACCAGTACTAGAAAGATTGCTTTCCAGCTAAATGTTGATCATATGACGGTATTTCGAATTTTAAAGGAACAACTCTTATACCCTTACCATCTGCAACGAGTACAGGCACTGTTACCGCGAGACTTTCCGAACCGTCTTGAATTTTGCAATTGGATGCTGGAAATGATTAGAAGAATTCTTTCTGAAGACGATAGAATTCACAGACGAATGTAGTTTTCTCGGGACAAGATTATTAATTTTCATAATTACCACATATGGGCTGATGAAAACCCTCACGCTATTGTCGAAACTAGCCATCAAGAACAGTTTTCTTAACGTGTGGCTCGGTTATTGGGGATGATTTAATTGGGCCTCATTTTCTACCTCATCGATTAAATGGTGAGGCATACGTTCAATTTTAAGAGAAGTGCATCCAGTACTGCTGGAGGAAGTTCCTTTGGGCGTCAGAAGGGATATGTTTTTTATGCATGATGGGGCTCCCGCCCATTTTAGTCAAGTAGCACGTCAGCATTTAACTGAAACATATGCAAATCAGTGGATAGGTCGAGGAGGACCACATAAATGGCCCGCTCGATCCCCGGATCTCAATCCTCTCGATTTCTCTATTTGGGGCCATTCACAGCATTTGGTATATCGTACTCCTGTTCGCGATGTAGAGGACTTGAGAAACCGCATCATCGATGCGTGCAGGGTAATCAGAGAGACTCCAGGAATATTTGAGCGAATACGTGGCTCAATGCGCCGACGTCTAGACGCATGCGTAATGTTTGAAGGTAGACATATTGAACATTCACTATGATTTCTACATGTTGTGTGTTTTGTTATTAATAACTTAGTTTTGTTTATTACCCTTTAATCGTTTAATGCAGGTACTAACTACAAAATAACAATAAATCCAGTTCGCATTTATGACGATGTATCTCTGTAGTTGTTCGTAAAATAATGTTTTGCTGCTTACTGGTTTATTTTGGGCAAAAAACCCAGGAGACATTTTTTGTTTAGAATGAAACAGGCTATCGGAAATAAATTTTTAAATGGTAAACAAATAATAAGACAAAAAGTTACATTGGAAATAAATTTTAGGGGTTGCGTTTTTCACCCCTTACAACCATGGGGTAAACCAAATAAATTACTGGCTAAGTGTCTTTTTGGTAGTACAAAACGTCAGGTTAATTTCAATATTGTAACTTTTTCAGTGCTTGTGAAAAAAATTGTTATACAAATTTTATGTACCCCTTTAAGGGTGTATCTTAACAAGGGATGCTCCAATGAAGTTTCTTTATATGAAAGATCCTATCTTTTTTTCGATGAGGAATCACCTCCTTAAATGTTTTACACTTATTCAGTTACACCCTGTATATATATATATATATATATATATATATATATATATATATATATATATTCGGATAGGTTTCCGCGGTTATGATGATTATGAATATTGAAAGTTCGGGTTGAACCGCGTCTAGAAATTTGGGAGCCATTTAAAAAAAAAGTGGAAAAAATATATAAATATAAGTTATAGATGAGAGTATAACAGGAAAGTAATTTTCAACCGAGATCTCAATCTGCCTACTCCTAGGTTGTAGTCACTGAGGTAGGAATGTGATTTTCCCCTGAGGTCTCAATCTGCCTCTTCCTCAGGTGTTATCACTCAGGAAGGAAAATGAATTCCAACCGGTTGTAGTCACTTAGTGAGTGGGGTTGAGGATTTTGTGACTCTCTTAGGACCCAATCTGCCTACTCCTGAGGATCAGAGGGTGGATAAATACTCCACATTCATCCTTGGTGAATTCAGTAGAGCGGAGCTATGGGAAGGTCTTGGTTTGACAGTAAGGCGGGAAAGTAGAGAGGTTTCCAAGTATTGGGTAGTCTGCGTCCATCATCGCGTTCATTGAGGCGTTTGATACCGTGTGCCATGAACGTCTAGTACAAAAAATAAATTCCATGGTGTAAGAGGACCTGCCTACAATCTACTTGAATATTATCTGTCAAGTATCAAACAAATGGTTGGAATTGAACTTTCCCGTGATCATATAATTTTTACAGTTGCACAAAAAAATGTTTGTATACTATGAACGTGGAATCTTTGATAGTCTCAACGCTTGGCATGCAAAGAAATATTTTCAACTTTTTACGTATCATACTACATATAGATTTATATTTGAAAATAAATGTATCAATCGATTTCATACTAGATCTATTTCAGTACGGATTTCTCGAATCTCTCTGTAGGAAAGTAAATAACGCGTTTTCCGACCCTAGCCCGATGCGTTGTATTTTAAGGACGTTATCCCCTACACGGTCCACTGGGTTTAAGGGCAATCAAACAGTTTTGCCCATGGAAATTAGTTGTTCTGCTGATAAGCTCCAGACAATAGTATTGCTCGACAACTAGTATCCAATCCCAACTTGACGAGGAGATAAAACAACTTAGTAGCTACTTGTATGTGAATTAAATGCAATTCACAATGAAGCAATTTTTGCAATCGAGGTTATGATTTGATTTCTTCAAGTTGCCATCTTGAATAATTATCAAAGTTATTGAAATGTCGTTTTGTATCCTAAAATAATTGAATGCCAATGTCACTTATTATTGGCATCAGCGTATCATTATTGTATACGTATATATATATATACCTTAAATACTCTCAAAATCAACTGTTTTTTTTTTTATTGGATAGTTTGATTCTATTCGAGAATATTCAAAATATCAAGAATCCTCAAAAATTATATCTATATGATAAAAAATGAATCGCGATTCTTTGTAAGCGCAAAACGTGAGAACGGCTCGTCAGTTTTGGTGGAAAAAAAATAGGAAAGTTGCCCGGAAAATGGGGAATTTGAGAAGAACACCAACTCCTACCTTCTTTCCCTTGGTTCCCACGATGTTCTCTGAACATTACAGGATATCCCTTTTCGTGGGAACCAGAACATAAAAAAAAAAAAATATGAGGAATCTGGCGAAGAAAAATACTATCGAATCATTTATTACCAAGCGTGGAAATAGCTCAGCGGTTACAATGTCGCCGAGCAAGCAGAAGGTCACAGAAACGAATCCCGGCCAGGGTAACATTTTTTAGGGAAAGTAAGCTCTTTTAGAAAAGTTATTGGAAATTTCTTGGTCCTGAAAAAGTTTTCAGGAATATATAATAACACAATAAAAATGAATGTGTGTTTGTGTTTTTCGGTGTTAACGGAATAACGAAAAAACCGCAAAAACGGAATAACGGGAAAACGGGATAACAGGAGAAAGGAAAAACGGAATAACATGAAAATGGTTGAACGGGATAACGGGATAATGGGATAACGGAGAAAAGGGGATAACGGGAAAATGGGATAACAGGGAAACGGGAAAACGGGAACACAAAATAACGGGAACACGGGAAAACGGATAACGGAAGCGGGCAGAGTCAAAGGCATAACCTAGATGAAACAACACAAAAAAAACATAGGAACAAAGAAATTCTACGCGGACGAGAGTTTTCAGGAAAACAAATAGGGAATATAGAAATTTGGATAGGAAAACGTCTGTCGAGTCAGCTAGTTATATAATATATTTGGGGTAGGTTTCAAATTCTTTGGATTGGATTGGATATTCTGGAAACACTGAAGGGTGGTGACACTTTCTCATAGATGAATTTAAAATGAGAACTCAAAAAAGTGAACCCCACACAGAAACCAAGGAAAAAGTTAAATCAGATACATTTGAGACCTACAATGACAAATTTGCAAATGCCACGGAAAAAGTAACATTTCACTTCGATAAAGCTTTTGCCAAAATATAAGGAAAGTGAACAAAACAAAAGTAAATAAAAAGTGAACTCAATCGTATAATTGCAGAAACTCGAAGAAAAATGTAATATCTTGAGTTTCGAATTCACAAATTCAAAAATTATTTGATGATGAACGCGAAAGAAACCGTTTAATGCAGTTTTATCTCAAGTCCAATATAAGAATTAATAATGTGCATGTTAGAGTAGGCGATGAAATCATTGAATGGTCGGATCAAATCAATCAAGTATAAATCATGGTAACAGTGCGAACTATCTCGTAAGATATTAGGGTTTCATTTTCAATAAAACCCAACTTCCAAATGTATACCTGTTCTATATTCCGACAATATCGTCGTGAGGGGTTGACCTATGAAACAGACCTAGTTAATTTATATACAACACTTCATATAGAATAAAATAACAATCATATGCGTTTCATATATTCACATTTACAAATAAATTGTATTATTTACAAAAAAATATACAACATTACATTCGAAACTCATCGAAACTTCTTAGCCCATCAAAATTGCTCGATTCTAAAAATTTTATTTTTGGACGTTTGTTATATTCAATTGATGAAATCAAAAACATAATAGGTTGAGAAAACCGGCCAATCGAGTAACAGAATGAAATGTATTTTTTATTGGTCCCCCATTTTACTCATTAAGCACGCCTTAAAGTTACCATGGCAACATCAACAAATCGAGGAACGTGAAGTCTAATGACAAATTTTTTATTATTGATCTGACAGGAGTACCTTGTAGCACAACTCGTTCATTTATATGTGATACCTCTTGCTCCTCCATCCATTCAATGAACTTTTCATATTATTTTTTATATTATCACTGGATTTTCGCGATATCAACCGCGACTCTGCCTCACTATTGAAAAAATCGATATTGGAATAATTCATTTTTGAGCTCTGGTGACAACAAATATTGATCTTTGATAACAAATTGCAAATGAATATCTGTTTTTCTCATTTCCATGACAACGAAAGGTATACTGATGTCACATCACGAATTCAACCATTTTGCATTATTGGTTCCTATTTCAATTTTTTGTAGTAATAATACCAGTATATATGATTTCAAAGTGCACCAATAAAAAAAAAAAATAGCGTAAAGTATTCGTGGATAACTGGTCTTAAAAACACTTGCTCTATTTCGAGCACTCCGGCTGCGCCGTCGTGCACGAAAGATCGCCGTGTTTTAAAGCCCTTTTATCCACTCATACTTCAATAAATAATAATGTTAGTACTCACAGCAAACACAAGAAAATTTTTGACTGCCTGGGCAAAAGTTGTGCATAAGTTTTGTATGGCCTTTTTTTCGAAAAAAACAAACATACGAATGAAGCAACAGATTGGTTATACTTTCAATATGAAGTATCTTCCGTGTGGTCGAGTAGTCTAAGGCGCGAGATTCAAACTGTTTCACGAAATGGAGCGTGAGTTCAAACCCCAGCTATGGCAGCTTCTTTTATTTTTTCCTTAGAAATTGAAAAATAATTTGTTTGGGTCAAATATTCGTCCCAAAACAAATCATTTCTCATGTCTCAGAGCTGGATAACCAGGCTGATCGAATAACAGGATGAACTGTTTTTACAAACTTTTATTCAATTTCACAAATGTTTGTAGGTATGTTTAGGTCAAATCTTGTAAGTTAATTTTGACCACTTCTAGTGGTCCGATTACCGTGAAATTTGGCAGGTGTTCATAATTCCAGTGACAATGCAGTATGTGATTGTATTTTTGCCAACGAAAAAACAAAATGGCGGTCTTAATATGCCGGACGAGTTTTGTGATTATAGTATAGTCAAAATTAGTATAAGGGGTTTTTGTGGTCGGACGTCATGATTTCTCTGTCAAAATATATGAATTCAAGCTGGCGGCACGAATATGGTGATGAGTTTTGTGGTTATAGCCCTATTCCAATATAAATTGGTATGTGGGGGTTTTTGGAGTCGGGCAACGGGATTTCTTTGTCGAAATTCATGAAATCAAGATGGCGGCTTCACGAAGACGATATTTTGTTATTATGGCACGATTCCATTCAAAATTGGTATGTGGGTTCTTTTTAATTTCGATGGAAAAAATAAAAAAAATAAGCCGCCAGAGCTGGGATTTGAATCCACGTTCCCTTTCTTGAACCAGTTTGAATCTCGTGCCTTAGACCGCTCGACCACTCGGAAAATACTTTATGTTGAAAGTATTACCAATCTGTTGCTACATTGATGTGGTTGGTTTTTCTATACAAAACTTATGCACATTTTTTGCCCAGGCAGTAAATGATATTTCTTAATTTTACTGTGAGTACTAACATTTTGAAAATATTTCATTCTGTTACTCGATTGCCCAGGTTTTCTGCAGCTCGCTCTCAGACTATAAGTGATGAGGCAGATAATTTTTTGACCTCGAATTGTTTTTTTTTAATATTTAGTTGAATTTTATATATTAAGTCCGGTTTGTGATGAAAACATTATTTTGGGACCTCTGAATACAAATACCCTATCAAATAGAGTTCGTTTCTCGAAAGTTCTTTATGAGTTAAATATACAGGTTCTTTGATATTCTTTGTATACTAATCGCAACAATTTTCATTGATGTCATCAGAGGTATTCCTGGAACTACGGGATAATGAATGGAGTTAAATGATGGAAAAAATACTGAAATTTCAAAATTGTGAGTAGAAATTTCAAGATGATTGGGGTTAGTGTATTTGAGAATTGAGATTATATTGACAGTTCTCTGTAAATCATTGGAAAAGTCTTTATTAATGAAGTCATTTAGAAGAAAACCAAATCTAGGAGATTCACGGTATCACGAGAGTACACATCCAATCGCTTCGAATTTGTAAATATTTATTTGAAAAAAAAATTACGTACAAACACAGAATTAAAAATTATCCAGAACTAACCATTTCAGGCAACATACATAACATGGGTTCAACAATTCTGAATGATCTCAATTCAATTATTATTTTATAGGTGCTGGGGAAGTAGCGTGCAGATTTCAGGGGATACTTTTTTAATAGGATACCCCCTGTATTCATTGAATTTTTGGAATTTTTTTCCTGATTTCAAAAATATACCATATGTTACCTCTATCTTATACTGTTTTTGAGTTATCAAACGTTAAAATTGAGACTAGTTACTGTAAATACCTATCTCATGAAATTTAACAGGTAAACTATGAAAATGACAACTGAGTTATGTTTGTTTAGTGATATTTCTTGAAGGGAATAATAAAAATGGTTTACAGTGAGGAAAAAAAAGTTCAAATATTCATACAAAAATAAATAAAAAAACATTATTTAGGATATTTAAATAACATGATAACTTATAAAAGATGTTCAATGTGTCCACCATTATTGTCAATGCATAATTGATGGCATCTTCTTATATTTATGAGTGCATTGGAAATTGCTTCATCATTGACATTCAGATTCTCTATTTCAAAACGAATGTGTTTTCGATGAGTTGAATATTATTATAATTATTATAATTAACATTGTCTTTTAGATATCCCCAGAAAAATCAATCCATAGGGGTCAAGTCCGGGCTGTTAGGTGCTCATTTAATACTTCCATTATCTCCTATTCATATTGGGTATACATTATTCAAATGTTCTTGAACGGGTAGAACACTATGCGGGGTTGCCCCATCTTCATCCAAATCATACTGGCAAGCTCGGCTTCCGAAAAATTCTGTAAAATAATATTTTCTACTCCTGGGATGAGTATTTCTCGATAGGTAACTTCTTTTAATATATAATCATAAAATATGGGTCCAACAATTTTATTTCAAAAAATTCCGCACTAAAGGCTAACAGTTTTTCTTCCTGTTTTCTTCATTTGTTTTGCTAATCTTTTTCTGTTGTCGTTTTTTTCCCAGGACCTTCGATTTTTTCTATTGAGAACTTCTACCATAGAAATGGATGACTCATCAGTCCATAATATTCTAGTCGAATAATCGGGATTTTCACTCAAATTTTGAATCATCTCTTAGCAAAATTCCAGCATTTTCCTCTGAGTTTCTGTTAAAACATGTACGGGTAAAATCTTATAGTATGTAGTTGTCATTCTTCAAAGTACGTTGGATTTTGGAAAAAACTTTTACCTAATTGATCGGCTACATTTTTTAAACTACATTCAGAATTTTCAAAAAAATAATACAATGTTTCGAATCTATTCGCGAATTAATTCCTGGTTTTCTTGAACTGCACGTTTTTTTAACATTCACCTTTTGGTAAATATTTTTGAATTATTTTCTGACGGTGTTGGACGATTTGGATACAATACCCTATATGCACTTTTTGCTACAGGTTTATTTTTGTTGTTTTATAAAAGCAAATATTTGAACTTTTTTTTATAATCCATTTTGATTATTACATTAAAGAAATGTCATTAAACGAACATAATTTGTCGTTTTCATAGCTTACTTGTTACCTTTCATAGGATTTTTGAAATCAGGAAAAAAAGATCATACCAAAAATTCAATAATATACAGGGTATCCCCTTCAAAAATATGTTTTTTATCCCCTGAAATCTGCACGCCACTGTATTTCTGATAGCATTTTATCCAAATTCAGTCATTTCCAATTTGTCACATAATATATCGTCAAGAGGAACTGTTTTCATTGGAGATGTCCCACTTTTTGTCTATCCTGTATAATTTATCTGGAATCTCTGTTAACGAAGTACAGTTGTGTGCATAAAAAAGTCGTACAAGGTTTGTATGGTGTAAACCTGCCTATGATGTTCCAGATTTCATAAAAAAGAAGTACACGTACAAAGAGAGTAAACGTTATAGGAGAGTCTATTCCCCATAAGACAATAATAATAATAATAAACGACTTCATTGCTTACATATATAGATAACAAAGTATATATATAATGTGAATTAGGCCCAACGCAAAAGGCGAAGTTCAGTTTATAAGATGATATAAAATCAGCTCATAAACTGTTCTTCCACTTAACCTTAAGTATAGTGCTAGGTGTGTTGAACTTAACAATATTAAAAAAAATAAAAGAATGAAAGTTAAACAATTACAGCTATTCTTAATCTCATTTTCATCGTACGTATATCAGGATTGCATTGAAAACAAATGTTTCTTATAGGCCTTCTTGAATCTTTGCAAACTGTAGGATTTTAACATGGTAGGGACCTGATTGTATATTGAACATATTTGATAAGTGTAACTACGCCTGATTATTTCTAGTCTGAAGATTGGCGGTGAAAGTTTCCTTTATATCGGATATTTAGATTATGTATATCGGATCGATAGGTGATTTTTCTGTGCAAATGGTGACACTAATAGAAAGAGATTGAAGATCATTTGTGAATCATAGTGTCGTATATGGACATGTCATGGCCACCATTTTCTCTGGACAGTAGCGGACTCCGCACTCTGGTATCTGAGAGTTACAGGCTTTTGATTGTATATTGGACCACTCTGTATGTAACGCGGGCCACCTGTACTCATGTCCATGTACGTCACTATGACACGTTAGTGCTACAAGATTCTGATTGGGTAGAGCTTATTAGTATCTCCTATTCAGATCATGTTTACTCTCACATTTGACAAAAAAAGTTTCAATTTTGACACTGCTTGTCAAAGACTTGTCAAAGAAGTTTAATTGAGATTAATTGAGATTGACAAGCCTGACTCACAATACTACTCACAATACTACTGTATGACTGTTTTATGCACACAACTGTACATCAAATATTCCAAAAAACCATTTAAATATCTTGAAAAATAACTGGGGAAAGTAGTGGTCACCCTGTAGTGTAACGATCATTCTTTGTGCCTAGTGAACATTCCTACCATTATACGTCAGGCACCCCGTTGTTCAGCCTTTGTTACTGTAACTCTAAAACAGAAGTTATTCTCAGCGAATGAAGCTGACTGGCAAAACCGGGGCAATTCTGTTTAATTCTCTGTCAAAAGAAACCAAAATACGTGAGCCTAATTTCGATATCACAGTATTCTGCACCAGACAAAAGAATAAATTGTGCGAAATCCTCAGAATATGACTTTCGCCTGGTGGGAGATTCTTTTTGAATAATTTCTGTATTTATCAGCACGGCTTCGCAGATATATTCTATATGTGGAATACATTAACCTTTTAGTAAGCTTATTTCGTATAACGTGGAATTAGTTGGCTCATCCTAGGGTTATACAATCCTCCATGTCCTTTTTCCAGATTTCATACAGTAACAAATATTTTCGTTATTGAAGGCGAAACATTTTCACATTCGATTTATAAAAGTGATGACGTTGCGTCTCTGTCCCAATTCTTCGGAAATATTACTTGAAAGTTGTTCATTACTTTGATTTCTGCTGTAATATTTTCTGTGATGTCGATTCATGTTCGAGTTTTCCACAGTTCAATTCTCAGTACTGCATTGTACGCCGAATAGTATAAACAGCGACTTTGTTCGCAAACTTTCTCTCCATCGATCATTGTAGAATGTATATATTTCATTGTGCATGAAATTTCACTCCAGAGCACAGTTTACACTAAATCTTTTCTAGCATCGTGGATCGAAACGAGATTGCTAGTTTTTATTTCAGAGGGTATTTTGTTTCGTGACAGCAACAATTTATTGGATTTGTCGTTGTATCTCTATCTGCTTTCAGTTCTACTGAAAGGTTTCCTGGACATGAAAACTTGTTAAGTTGGTTTTGTTATTTTTTTTCCTGTTGATAATCTTCTCCATGAATATTTCCATTTTATGCTAGTGTTTTTATCCTTCATTTGGCAAACTTATCCCTGATGGATTGATTCATTTATACAATATTTTTCATAACCTCCATATTTTCATGAGTTCTCCAAATCATTTTGTTTTTCTTCAGGATATTTCTGTATTCTGGGCAAGGTATTCCAAAGAAAAAATATCTATCGAGGTCGTCCCAACTTTTGGGATATCTTCGCCGATAATTTCACTGGAATATACAAGGTGTTTTTTAATGACAAACTAATATTCAAGGAGTTTATTCTTGGGTTGATTTTGAGAAAAAAACTTCATATGAACATATGTTCTAATGGTCTTAACTTTTGAACTACAGGGTGCTGAAGTTTTGGGATTTTTTTTATGATAACTTCGGTATGACCCAACGAAGTATGCATCTTCTATGCATCAGAAGGCATATAGTCCTATCTAACATATTTTTTTATTCTTGCCAGTAGCGTTCGTGCGGGATTCACTGAATAATTTCAAATAGATAAGTGATACTGCTTTTTCTCAAAGTAAAATTATTTTTGAAATCCTCATTCCTTTCTCAGCAAATCTGGTCCCCTGTTGTTTATTCGTTTAATGTATGGTTTTCGCATAAAAATATAAAATTCATTCATTTGCACGTTGATATGAAATTGGGTATTATCAAGGATTGAAGCAGATTTTGTTTTGTAAACATAAACAGTTTTGACAGTTGTCTACCTAGTCTAGTTGTCACGTGTTTAAGTCCTATTTAATATTATCAAAAAACGTGGTCCATTTTACGAATTCTGAGTTTGCAGATATGCATTACATGTATAGGCTCACTGATGGTTATGCACTGGAAGCCAGGCGGTTGTATGAAGACCGCTTTCCGACTAGAAATATTCAGGATGCACGAACACTTTCAAACATCCATAGAAGATTGTGCGAAAAGGAAAGTTTCCAACCAGACAATCATCTAAAAAGAGTACAACGTACTGTAATAACACCGGAAATTGAGGTGAAGGATTTGAATACAATTGAGGAAGATCCCGGATGAAGTACATGAAAAATTGGGAACAATTTGAATATCTCACATATATTCTTGTTTGGAAAATTCTCCATGACTTTTTATCATATTCCTACCATATCCAACGGATTCAAGCGCTACTCCTTCGCAAGTTTTCATAACGGATGAACTTTCGCCGATGATTTTTTCAAGAAGTTTATCAAAATCCATTAGTCGATACTGAAATTTCATTCACCGATGAAGCCATTTTTTCTAAAAACGCCATTTAGAACTCTCACAATAATCATTTTTGGGCTGAAAAAAACCCACATGCAATCTTGGAATCCCGTCACCAGGAGCAGTTTTCTGTTAACGTGTGGGCTGTAATATGCGGGGATTATTTAATTGGACCCTATTTCCTTCATGCGAGTTGGGATGGGCATAATTACCGGCAAATTCATCTTTCTGTCACAGATAGCACATGTTCATATTTTGAAACGAATAATCCTATAATACACTTTCAACTATGGTGAAAATTGTTTTTTCCAGCCGCTCTCTTAGTTGTTCTCAGAAGTTACTGAAAACTTGTACGAGTTAAAATCACGGGGGCCTTACCTTTCATAGTGGGTTCCGAAACCACTCTTGGGCCTTGAAAAATGTTTTGCCGGCGGTGAGAATCGAACTCGCGCCGGTTGAAAACAGTGGCTACAATACTAACGATTATACCACTGAGCCACTAGGCCTCTCTTTCAATTCATCAATGTCTTTCCCAAATACTTTTGATACTATTATTTGATCTCCACGTGAATATATCAAATACGACTCGTATAAGTAAGATTTTTCCTCGAATGTTGATCTGAGAAGCTATCATTCAAATATTTTATTCCACTAATTTTTGACTGTGAATGCAATGAATGAATCATTGAAAAACTTTATACCAAGAGAGAAAACCGCTTTGAATTACTATCCAATAAATTCGTATGTTTATGCATGCTCCTTCTACAGTGCTTCTCAAAAGTCCGCTCCCCCCCTCTTATTTTTGGAATGATTATACATAAATAAGTGAAATTTGGAAACTGAATATTAAAGGTTCTAAACTTCCCTACAAGTGATGATAGATGACGAAATCGTCAAAGATGACGTCACAAGGCCATTGTGACCAATAATTTTAAATGGAACCCTACGGCAAGCGACACCTCTTTCAAAAGGTATCGAAAAAAACCTATTCAATGATACTAATTTTGTTTGTGTTTATGGCAGTTTCAATCGCTCATTAGTAAACATTGAAATTTAAATTCCATTCAGTATGATATCAATTACAGATTTAAGAATCAGTATCTACTTGAAGAAATTGTTCGAAGTGGCCTCCATTTACTTCCTGACAGTGAAATATCCTATTTTCAAATTCTTCTCGTACTTTTGCAAATGTGTCGGCGGAAACAGCCTCACATTCTGCAACAATACGTTGTTTTGAAACGTCAATATTGTCAGGTTCAGTGGCTTAAACCTTCGATTCAAGGTGCCCCAACAGAAAAAAATCCAAAGGTGTGAGGTCCGGTGATCGAGCTGGCCATTCCGATGAACCTCGTCGTCCAAATACCGTCTTACTGCACCGTAATAGTGTAGAGGAGCACCATCCTGTTGGAATGTTATTTCCAAATTGCCGAATTCATCTGGATTATCTTCCAAAATTTCAAGGATTAACGGTTCTATTGCGTTTTGCAACAGCTGCAGATAAACCTCACCAGTTAAATTAGTATTTGAAAAAAGAGGCCCAACGATGTGGTTTCCCAGGATACCTGCCCAAACATTCACCTTCTGGGGAAATTGGGTATGTGTTTCACGAAACAGGTGAGGATTTGCGTCACTCCAATACCTCACATTCTGTGTATTTACATTTCCATTTAAATAGAAAGTACTTTCGCCACTGAAACAAATTGTTTTGACATAGTCTGGCTGTTGGTTAATTTTAGTTTCCATATTTTCACAAAATTCTAGTCTTCGGTCTGGGTCGTCGTCTGAGAGTTGATGAACCATTTTCAATTTGATGGATGAAATTTGTTTTTTTTCAACACCCTGTGTACTGTACTTCGACTGACTTCACAGGTAGATGCAAAGTGAGTTGTTGAAAAAAAACTATTACTTCTGCCAGTTTATCAATTTCTTTCTCATCAGAAATTTGTGGTCTGCCAGATCGTTTCGCATCATTAATACTACCCCTTGTTTCAAACTTACGAAGAAGCTCCCTTAAATAAGTCCTCGGAACGGGGCGATCGGGAAACCTCTCATTAAAAGTGCGTTCTGCTGCATGAATATTTTGTCCAGTTTCACCAAGAATTAGGATCGCTGCTACTTTATCACCTGAAGCACGTATCATTTCGCTTCTTAAAGCACGTAAACGTTCGGCTCACAACAGTTTAACAAATTATTGAAATTACAAAAATATTAAAAGTACCAAAAGCTGCTAAAACAGTCAAACGTTCGATCAACAATACACAAATTATTAAATGTACAGAAACTTGGACAATTACAAAAACGTCGAATTAGGGAGACTAACATAAACGTCAGCTTATTTGACAACTACTCAGAGGCGGAGCTTGAATTTGGAATTTTAGTATTAACTGATTTATTCATCACAGCTTAGCGTTTTTTGAAAGCGAGTTGCCAAAACTGCCATAGACACAAACAAAATTAGTATCATTGAATAGGTTTTTTCGATACCTTTTAAAAGAGATGTCGCTTGCCGTAGGGTTCCATTTAAAATTATTGGTCACAATGGCCTTGTGACGTTTCTTTGACGATTTCGTCATCTATCATTACTAGTAGGGAAGTTTACAACCTTTTATATTCAGTTTTTAAATTTCACTTGTTTATGTATAATCGTTCCAAAAATAAGAGGGGGGGGACTTTTGAGAAGCACTGTATATGGGGTTTGTCTATACGAATTAATTGGGTACTATTTGGTGAAAGTTTACCTTTTTGCTACTAACGTAACTCACTAGTCTTTCTCTTCTAGTACAGAATATCATTGGAGCTGCTTATTCGTGACAAGCCAACAAGCCAGCAAACCATATATTTCATGTCGGAACGCCTTGTCGGCAATCATTTTTGAAATCTCTCTCTTTTCATTGGACGCTCCATCGGGTTTCCCATTTTTGTATTCCAAACTGCTCGAACAACTTGATTATCTCTTTTATTGACACGCTTTTATCAGCTTCACTTGTAACTAACGAAGAATGTAATCAAATTTTGGAAGTCAATTTCAACCTACTAGTAAAATATGGTGAATGCACTGAAGCCCTTCTCAGCATAATTTACAATTCAAAGATATGATGAATGCACTGGTTCTCAGCATATTTGCCATAATTTAGTCATTGATAACTTCCATCTCATGTGGATGAATCAATCAAAGAGTTTTTCTCCCGTAGTCTTTTTTTGTCTTATGGGACTAAAAAGTTAAAAATAATATTTTGGTTTAAAAAACTAAAAAGAAGCGTATGTGGCAATGAGTCATTAACCAAAAACCATAATTTATTTAAAAAAGGCGTGGGATGCTCTTCACTTACTTTTCATGATGATATTGGGATATCAAGCACTTCACGCTTCATTACATAAAAGAAAATTTTTTGGTCAAAAACTTTATTCTTATTATTTCCAACTTTCTTGTCCTCATTCCCATATATGCGTGTTTTTTTAGTTTACAAACTATAATTTTGTTGCGATATTCTCCTTGGACATTTTGTGTTGTAGTTGGTTGAGTTTTTTTTATTTCGTTTGACTTGATTTTATAATGCTAATATCGATATATCAATGCAGTATCTGTTTTGTTGTATTTTTTTTCTTCTTGCGAGGAGGAGGTTATGATCCAATCCTAATTTCAAGATAATATTATTTCAGGTTAACAATTCCCCAGACCATTCAAATATCAGATTATTCGAATATTATGTCTACATTTATTTTAGTTATTTTATAATTCACAAATTACCAATCTACATGAACATCGTGTTAATGTTTCCACGCTCACATGGGATTTTGCATATTTTTGGGGTAGGAAGTCTGAACAATAAACGATAAATTTCCTGGAAATAGTTTCCAAAGCCCGTTCACACTCAAGTACCATAAATATTGTGAGATATTGCTTGTGGCAGAAAGAAAATATAGTATCATGAATTTCATGAATATATCCGAGCGAAAATCCAATTTCTGGAGAAAAATAGAGAAGGACCAAAGCAGCTCCGCGATGGAGCAGTAAGTCTCTCATAATACTTCATTCAGGACATGATAATGTTATCTTGCTATTGAGTAACCCAATCGGAGACAGTAGATCATACCAACATTTCGAATTGGTAACTTTTCATATACCTGACTATATTGAGATTGTTTCCAAATCGGTACACCGATTTTCTTCATCTCCTTTATTTCGAATAGTTTGACATTTTCTTTTTCATTCCTTCACATGCAGAACGTTGCACATAAAATGAGAGGAAATATTTATCAGGCAGCATTCCATTATTTAGTTGAATCTGTCCCCAAAAAACTATAGAAAGGGTGAGGTAAGTACATTTTTTGACAAATATAATGTGTGCGTATATAATCTTGGTGATCTGAATGTACGTCCATACTTTCGAGCAGTGTTATTTTTCAGCGGTTCGAAATTTATCAGAAGACTACATTAAAATACAGGGTGATTCAAAAGTACTTTGACAAACTTCAGGAGGTGATTCCTCACAATATTCTAATATGAATTGTCGAAATAAATATATGTCCGGAAATGCTTCGTTTCCAAGATACAGGATGTTGAAAGTTTTATTTTGATTTTTTGTTTTTTCTTGTAACTTTCGAAATACTGACCTTTATTGAACAAAAATTGTTATTGAGAAGTTTTTTGAGGTGTCGAATTCGAACATGATGTTATTATTACTCTTACCCGTAGGGGGCGCCACCTACACGTCTTTTTCTTTTTGAAAATTCATAACTTTTTTGAGGGTACTTCTAGCACATTTTTCAGTGGAAAAATCAATTTCTCTATCATATCCACGTGGAAAAGCTATCCCTGTTACAAGTCGCTATAAACAACCGTTTTCTAGATATTTGGAAAATTTCAAGTCGATTATTTGATAATCGATGCGTGTTAAAGTTATTACCATTATTTTGCATTTTTCACAAGAATGCTGGAAATGAATTCGACGTTCAAGTTAGTAGTTTTGGTAATTACATACTATGTACAGTTAACGTTTGTTGTTTTGTTGAAGTTTCTGTAAGTTTTAAACACTAATTTTGGGAAAAGTTGATTTATCAAACAATAATTCTCATTTAGCCGATATGCATTTCGTTTATGGCCTTGCGGATGGAAATGCGCGCGAACCAAGACGTATTTACCAGGAGCTATTTCCTAATCGAGTACTGCCTTCAGCTCCAACATTTACCAGTCTCCACCGTCGTTTGGCAGAAACAGTTAGCTTCAAGAGGGCAGCTGATATTATTGGAAGACCACTAACACTCCGAACCTCAGAATTGGAAGAAGCTGTTGTGAATGCTCTCGAGGAGAATCCAGAAACAAGAACAAGAATAATTGCTGAAGCTCTCAATTGTACTCGGTCCACAGTTTGGAGAATTATCAACAATTTTATCCATACCATATTCAAAGGGTACAAGCTTTTTTGTCACGAGCCTTTTTCCGACGCATTACTATGTGTCAGTGGTTTTTGAGAAAATTGGCTGAAAATCCCAATTTTTTAAGTTATATACTTTTCACGGACGAGGCAAACTTCTCCCGAAATGCTATCACAAACTTTCATAACATCATGTTTGGGCTCTGGAAAATCCGCACGAAGTTAGTGAAAGACATTATCGGTATCAATTTTCTGTAAATGTATGGGCGGCAATAATTGATAATTACTTGATAGGTCCTTTTTTCCTTCCGTTCCGACTGTATGTGCCAACTTACAGATAGTTTTTAGAAAATGAGTTGCTGGGACTACTTCAGAATGAACCATTAGAAATTCGTATCCGCATGTGGTTTATGCATGATGGGACTCCAGCCCATTTCAGTGTTGTAGCCAGGGAATTCCTTAACACTGTCTATCCAAATCGATGTATCGGTAGGGGTGTGGGAGAACCTAACCAGGCGTGGGCACCAAGATCCCCAGATCTAAACCCGCCAGATTTTCATCTTCATGGACATCTGAAGTCACTAGTATATAAAACTCTGGTAGCGAACGGGAAAAATCTACGAAACCGAATAGTAGACGCCTGTGAAACAATAAGAAACAGACCCATAATTTTTGAGGGGTTACGAGATTCAATGACTAGTAGGCTGAATATCTGTATATTTGCTGAAGGTGGACACTTTGTACAATTCATTTCTTGCAAATTTTATTAAAACCAATACAGATTTTGCACCCTTGATACAAAAATAACTATTTCAAACGAGTAAAAATAAATAGAATAGGTGGCGCCCCCTACAAAAAACCAAAACTACCTACTCAAACGTCAAATTCATTTCCTGAGCATTCTTGTGAAAAATGCAGAATAATGGTAATAAATTCAACACGCATCGATTATCAAATAATTGACTCGAAATTTTCAAGTCCAAATATCTAGAAAACGGTTGCTCATAGCGACTCGTAACATTGATAGCTTTTTTACGTAGATATGATAGAAGAATTCAATTTCTCGATGAAAGATGTGCTAGAAGTACGCTCAAAAATTTAATGAATTTTCAAAAAGAGAAAGACGTGTAGGTGGCGCCCCCTACGAGTAAGATCAACAATAACATCAGGTTCGAATTCGGCACCTCAAAAAACCTCTCAATACAATTTTCGTTAATTAGGTCAGTATTTCGAAAGTTAATTGAAAAAAAAAGAAAATAAAAATAAAACTTTAACACCCTGTATCTCGAAAACGAAGCTTTTCCGGACATATATTTATTCAAACAGTTCATATTAGAATATTGTGAGGAATAACCTCCTGAAGTTTGTCAAAGTACTTTTGAATCACCCTGTATATTAATAGCATGAGTAATGTTATTGACATCGTTCTTATTCGAAATAAGCAAAAACAAAAATGATATAAAGCGTGTATTCTTATCTCTTGCACATCCAGAATAACGAGTGTATGATGCCATTTTATAACGAATTACACTGGTTAAAAATCTGAAAAAAAAATTGGAAAACATGTTTTGTTACTTGTAAAATCTGACAAAATTTTGGGTAGTGCCTCCTGCCTAATTTCAGGTGACCTGCTCGGAGAAAAACTTTGGCAATTGCCGAATGCAATTAACATTCACTCAACATTCGAATTAGGTGAATTGTTGAACTGATTGTGTGCTAAATGTACTCATAGCAGGCTGCCTGATATTCAATTCCAAAGTGGAGAGAACAACTAACCTTCTTATATCCATAGTGGGGTAAAGTCAGAACTGGTTGACTTCATACTATGCTTTGAGGCACTTATCATAGTTATCACTCGTGAGAAACAAACAACACAAACAGTATTGAAAAGGGAAACATTCGCAATTGAATATTGTTATGAAAAATAATATCACGAACATTGTAGTGATTCAGACATACATAACACATGAACTAAACATTGTTGCCAAGCAAGATTCTTGCATGCATGATTTACAAAGCTGTCTACGAACGAAAGTTTGTTAGATTCTACCAGTGTTTTCTGATTGGCTGGTAAATGAAAGATCGTAGGATCTCAATTACCAACTGGTCGGAAAACAGTTGGCAATGTGCACGATAATTGATTTGAACCTTATTGTCTTTGTCTTTTCCAAAATTTGCCATTTTATGAAAAAAGAACATAATATTATATCTAGTACGAAAATGCCCGCACAGTGATTGGCAACTCCAGAATCGAACCAGAATTGAAATTTACCACTGTATTCATGAATGCGACGAGTGATTCATCATTCAATCTTCTACTCTTAAAAAAAGGCTCGGTATTTAGTTTCAAGAGCCAGCAAAAAGCAAAGACAAAGACAATAATGTTTGAATTAATTGTCCTACACATCGCGTACAGTTTTCTGATTGGTTGCTAACTAGAATCTTTCATTCACCAGCCAATCAGAAAACACTAGTAGAATCTAACAAACTTTCGTTCGAAGACAGCTCCGTAAACCGTTTATGTGAGAATCTTGCTTGGCAACAGTGTTCAGTTCACGTGTACTGAATGTCTGAATTGCTACAATGCTCGTGATATTATTTGTCAGAACATATTCAATTGCGAAGTTTTCCCTTTCCAATACTGTTATGGAAGTGCCTCAAAGCAGAGTGTGAAGTCAACTAGTTCTGCCTTCATCCCTAGTTTAGATATAACAGGATTTTCTTCACTTTGAATTTGAATACCTATCTCAGGCAACCTGCAATGTATACATCTACCACACAATCAGTTCAACATTCTACATTATTCAAATTTCGATTTGAACGTTAATTGCATTCGGCAATTGCCAAAGTTTTTCTCTGAGTAAGTCACCTGAAATCAAGCGGGTGGCACTCGCCAAAATTTTGTCGAATTTTACAAAGAACGAAATATGTTTTTTTTCAGATTTTTAACCACTGTAAGTCGTTATAAGTGGCATTATACACTCGTCATCCACGTGTGTGCAAGATATTAGATAACGTTCATTGACTTTTCAAGGGTAATAACTCCAAAACAATTCCAAAGCGCAAATTTTTTATTACAGATGCCATATTGAGTAGGCAAATATATCATCAATACTTGATCGATTAATCAATCCACCCCATTAGAATATGGTCTAGAAATAACTGAAAATTTGGAAGACTCTTCAGATATTCCAGAAATGGAAGGCGAACTGTGTAATTTCCATTACTCATACCGTAGGAGAACAACATCCCATTCTAGAACTACGCCATCGCAACATACCTTGCAAAAACGGCACCAATTTGCACATTACTTCACCGAAGACGAAGTCTCTCAGCAAAGCTCCGATGAGAGTGAACGGCATGCAGAGAACCCCGAGCAGGAGATCTGACACCGCCAAGTTCAGAAGGAATAGGTTAGTTATCGTTCTCATCCTCTGATTTTGTACCTGAAATACATTTCTGGAATTAGCTTATTTAGTCTAATCGTGAAGTGAGTTTCCTGCGTAAAATAGTTCTGAGTCTCAAAAAAATATGTGTAATAGCTCACTTGATTCGGGATGCAATTCATATTTTTTTGTTTTTTTCTGCTGACGAAAGTTGCAATTGTTATTAACAAAAAAATAGAAACAAAAAAAGGGGTTCAGTTTTTTCAGAATTACTCAAAAACTATGAGAGATAGCAAAAATCGAAAGAAAGATTCGTAAAGAGGACACAATTTTCAATGAAAAAGTATCGACTACAGAAACTTCATCTCCATTATTTATAATTTCGATAGAACGCTGAAAATAGGGCTCCGCGCGACCGCTGAAGCATGCAAATTCTCTGAAGAGAGTACAACACATAAAATAATTTTTTGTAGTATTAAATATTATTTTAATTTTTTTTATGAATCATGGTGTATTTTCAACACTTGAAAGAACAAGGTCCCGTTATAAAAAAAAAATCAATAAATTAGGCATTTGTTAATTAGTCTTCATATTTCGGACCTCCGTTTTCATGAAAAACGGAATGAATAATTAAATAATAGCTATATAAGATCACATTACGAAAGTTTTTAAAAGTTGTTCATTTTGTTTATTATAATTTTATGAACATCCTGTTTATATTTTCAACAAATCAATAATTTTATCTTTCAGTCGCAGATGATTCCACATCTGATTTTATGAACATCCTGTTTATATTTTCAACCAATCAATTTTTTTAATTCAACAAAAAATTAAAAATAAAAAAATATTGTTTATTTTTTTTGTTGTCCATATATTTTGCTATTGCTGTTTTTGTATCAAACGAAGGCATTCAAAAACAATCGTTTCTTTCAATAAATTGTTTATGAACAAATTGATGAGTTGAATATTTGGCTTTGTTTTTGGCATTCCGTTGTCTAGAGAATATAGTTATTTTACATTATTTTATTGTTTATAATCATTTTTTCATAGTTTCATCATTCAAAGAATCAGTTGAAACATTTTTTGTTTTTTTAATGATTATTCTCATTTCTTCTCAATAGAATAACAAAAAATTAAAAAAATATATTAAAAATTTAATTATTTATTAAGGTAACAATTTGTTATAAACAAAACAATATTTTTTTCTGAAACTACCAAGAATTACAAGAACAATCATATGCAACAAAGTGTTTTGACAGACTTTTTTCATATTTTTTATAGATTTTCCTAAAATAACGGTATACAAACTTTCAAACCATTGAACATACAGTTAACAACATCCAAGATGATCTCTTAAATAAACTTCTCACCAAGTCTATATCTGTCTTGGTTTCCCGTTTATATGCATTTGTTTATAAAAAATTCCGTCAGCTACTTCTTCAGTGCTCATTAAATTCTTTTAACATTAATTGTTCATGAAATACACGGATTTATTCAAATAATGTCAACTTCATCCTGTATTCTGGCGGTGGTTAATCATATATTTGTTAATAAATACTCAAGATATACAGTTTTTCGGTGAAATCATTCATTATCTGTTTTTTCAACTATTTTCATGAAGAGTTATATACCGGTATTTTAGAAA
The DNA here is from genome assembly GCA_018342105.1 of Gonioctena quinquepunctata. Classification (NCBI taxonomy): domain Eukaryota; kingdom Metazoa; phylum Arthropoda; class Insecta; order Coleoptera; family Chrysomelidae; genus Gonioctena; species Gonioctena quinquepunctata. The sequence continues at coordinate 44,061 of JAFIRS010000340.1, forward strand.
AATCTATAAAAAATTCAAAAAAAATGTTTTTAGATTTTGTTGCATATAGTTCTTTTTGTAATTTTTAGTAGTCAGAAAAAAATATAATGAGATTTGAAATTTGTTTATAATAAATTATCAACTCAATGAACAATAAATTTTTTGATATATATATATTTTTCCATTTTGTGTTATTATATTAAGAAATGCCAATTATAATTTTTAAACAAAAAAAAATATTTTAATTAATTATTTAAATAATGGAACTGAAAAAACTATCATAAATTATTTTTTTTGGAAAATAATTATATCCTCTAGACAACAAAATAGCGGAAAAATGTTTTTTGAGAATATTCAACTAACAATTTGTTTATAAACAATTTATAAACGAATGCCCTAAAAAGTTTTTTTCGAATGTTATTAAATGCCTACGTTTAATGCAAAGACAGCGATAGCAAAATATATGTTCAAAAAAATTTTTTTTTTTAATTTTTCATTTTTTGTTAAATTTAAAAAAATATAATAAACAAAATGAACAACTTTTGAAAACTTTCATAACGTAATCTTGTTGAGTATATATACAACAAGGGCTCCAGGAAGCGTAAAAATTTTAGAGCTATTATTTGAACATTTATGCCGTTTTATATGAAAACCAAGGTCCAAAAAATAAGGACTAATTACCAAATGCCTAACTTGTTGAAAAATAAACTATTTTTTTATAATAGGGCCTTGTTTTTTTAAGTGTTGAAAACACACCATAATTTATAAAAAATTTCAAATTGATATTTATTACTATAAAAAAATATTGTATGTGGTGTACTCTCTTCAGAGACGGCGCGCGCATGCAGTAGCGGTCACGCAGAGCACGATTTTCGGCGTAAAATTAAAATTAAAAATAATGGAGATAGAGTTCCAGTAGTCAAATCTTTTATTCGATTATCGCAATCGCTTATAGTTTTTGAGTTATTCTAAAAAAAACTGAACCCCTTTTTTGTTTTCGTTTTTTGTCAGTACCAATTGCAATTTTCGTCAGCAGAAAAAACAAAAAAACTTTTTTCTCAGAATGGCATCCCGAATCGAATGAGCTATTACTCATATTCTTTGGAAACGGAACTATTTTTCGCAGGAAACTCACTTCTCGATTGGATTATATTACGAAAACATACAATATTCAAATTCTGAAGCAATTTTCTCTGTGAGTGAATTTTACACCTAATAACAAATCAACCGTCCGTCCATTTGAGAGGGTTATATAGCACTGTTTATACCAAACGTTTTTTGGATATTTATGAGAGTCCAAGTCTAGGGTCCAACAGTTATCATACAGTTCAACATTCAATGTAGAATGTTTGCAATCGAACATTTTATGGAATACTCAATAATAATAATAAATGTTTTTATTGAAAGATACGGATAACCAGACAAATGGCGGGATTTAATTTCTGCAGATGATAGTTCATAGGCAGAAATTGCTGTTTCATCCTACCAAGTTTAAAAAAAAATTAAAAACAAAACAGTAAACTTTTTGTGAATGGAACCATCAATATTGAAACGGATAAGTCGGACAGAATATAGAATTCAGGAAATACATTACAAATTGAATGGAAAGTTAAAAAAACGGTAACCCGACTGAGGAATAAATAAAATGAACTGAAAATTAAAAAACAAGTTAGGTATTGAATAGACAAGTCTTTTGATTCGATTCATTATATATCCATGTTTATTCAGTTCTATTGGAGTTATCTGCCAGTTTCACATATATAACGTTATAATTCAATTCAAATGCGGTGGTCAGGCGCATTTTTATTTTTGATTGACGGCATCTTCATTGTTTTTATTTGTTTATCAAATAATGTTTGCTTTTTGTAGTTGACAACGCACGACCATGGCATTTGAATTGAATTATAACGTTATTAATATGAAACTGCCAGAAGACTTCAATAGAACTAACAGGAATATCTAACATATCAAAACACAAGACTTCTCCACTCAAGAGGCCGATTATAGCAATCAACACCTAACTTGTTTCTTACTTTTCAGTTTATTTTATTTTTTCCGTAGTCGGGACACAGTTTTTTAAACGTTTCATTTTATTTTAAATGTTTTATATTCATCCTTTGATGAGACAACAATTATCAGCCCTATTAATGCTATTTCACCTATCTTAGAAATGAAGATAAATAATTATGGGACAATTTAATGTGCATGAATGTTCGTTTTGTGACAGTAGAAAAATAAATATATTTGAAATCCACGCTAAAAAACTGCTATTACGGACACGACCGTCAACGACGTCTGCCCTCACGCGCCTGACCCGCTCGGGTAGCTATGCCAGTGACATCAGAATCAGAACAATTTTTTTGCACTGAATTCGTAGCTTATTGAACCTTATTGGAGTTATTGATGATATGTGACATTCTAAAATTAATTGTATATTTAATAGAAACAGAAACACGAAACAGGTGGGGTGGTGATTTTGTTGTTTATATATTATTTGATATTGTAATATATTGATATTCAGACCTCACAATTTTCATACAAGAGCAAAAAAAAACAGAGGCCCACATGATGATGTAACATGCTCATTATTGATTTCATTCATATAAAATGTAGCCTATATTACCCGGACCATAATAACAATCGAATGAGTAGTTTAGGCGCTACGGTGGAACATTCGTAAATACAAACATACATAGACTGCTGAAATCATTACCTTTTATTTTCAGCTGTGCCGTAGTTGGGTTAAAAAGGTATGATTCCAATACCATGAAAATACGTGTGCGATTGACAAAAAAAAAATATGTAGGAAATAAGAACTACGGTGCCAATTCGAGTTTTTTTGCATTATATCTGGGTGTTTGAGTAATTGGTTTGGAATAGATATTGGATTCCTTTTTTTTTGAAACTTTTTGGTGAAAGTGATTTGAATTCCGTTGGTAACCGGTTGTACAAGCGAGTGATCTGATATGGAAAATTAAACCGACAAAAAACGGAACTGAAAAGCAAAAAATAAAATGAACCTTTTTAGTCTTAAGCTCCCAAACCAATGTAAGTAACTAGTTCTGAGTCGGCGCCAAACAACAAGCGAATGAGTTGGGTAAAGCGTGAAATGATGGTATCGATATGCGCGGTGACATTTTGATAATTTTTTTGAAGTAATTTGATGATTTTTGTTGATTGTTTGTTTGGCTGCCTCAAAATTAGTTACTAACATTAGTTGAGGAGCTTAGTTATTACGACTAGAAAGGTTTATTTTACTTTTTGCTTTTCTGTTCCGTTTTTCGTCTGTATCATTTTTTGTAAAAAAGTTTCTATTTTTCTATTTTTGTGGCTGAAATCTACTAATTACTACCTATTTAATTTTCGATTACTTCCAAAATACTTACTTACCCACCTTACTTCAACTATTAATAGTTAAATAATATGATTATCTACTTTAATTATTCATTGTTATATAATATAAATTATTTTTGATAATTCTGGTTGGTTAAGTCCATCACTTCGTTCATAATTCCATCCTTCCATGGAATGTATTTATTGTGACGGATGTAGGACAACAAAAATAACGACAATAGCAATCTATCAATGTCAACTACATATGTGTACCAATGTTCACAAGTGAAAAATCAATCATTTCCTATTTTTTCTACCCATAGGAGTGGATAATTCCATTTCGAATTCGAATTTGATCAACTATGAGGTATACACTATCTAATGAGAAAAGAATCATCCAAATCGAACAACCCAGTACAAAGTTATGCCCGATAGAATCGGTTAACGAACCAAAATTCAGAGGGTGAACGATCGATATCCTCCATTTTGCTACCCTTAGGAAAAGTTTTTTTTTTAAATCCAAATGGGACTAACTCTGAAGTCCATCCTTTCCAATGAGAGAAAAATAATCGAAATCGAACCACTCTGTAAAAAGTAATGCGTGGTCATACATAAAAAAAAATACGCGTTGACTAGAGAACCTCCTTCTTTTTTATTTCGTCGGTTAAAAAGAGCCACGGAATAAGTTATGTGTTTAGGCGCTGTCAAATGATTCTGAAATCCCAAGTTGAGATTATGTATATCGATGCGGAAATAGTTATTTATACAACAAGAATATAAGGCGACTCTTTCTTGCACGCACGATAAGTGCAAAAAATAGGCTTTATATTCGAGTTGTATACATAATGTTTTTCAATACTTTGATTTTTTTAAATAAAAATGAAAATATCCTTTATTAACGTTTTGAAAGCAAACATCAAATTTCAATTGTTTTTGGCAGTGCCAGTGACATTGAGCAAAATCATTTCAGTCAATCGCAATACATACCGCAATACTACCCGGAAAAATTGGAACAAATATTAGGATGTCAGGGTGCATAGTAACAATTCAAATTATTGGAGATGGCATTAATTCAAATCCGTTATCAGATAATTTTCGAAAATTTATGAAATATTGCTTCAATTATGGATGAAGAAAGTTATTTCAGTGATACATCTGATATTACTACCCATGTGATGGAGTCAGCGGAAGCAGTTAGCTTAAAACTTCTAGCAGTGGAGTCCAGACTCTACTATACGGAAAAGAATATGATGCATCTGACAGTTGGTGTTCTGAAAAAAATATCTAAGGTAACAGAAACAATCGGAAAAAAATGTAAAACTATCAAGTTGTCAACCTGTGGTCGAAGTTTTCTATGTTAAAATCAACTTTAGCTGTTAAAAAGAACATACATATAGGTGATTCACCCGAAGTGGAGGCATTTTTTAAAAGAAAAAGTGCCGGCTATAAGCTGGAAGTAGTTGTGATTATAGGATTGTTAGGCGCCTGTCACCGGGATAAACTTTCTGGAATGACAATACATGGTATTGGGGAAAATTCCTGATTCAAAAACGAAAATACAAAGAACATTCGTAGTTTCAAATAACAATGAACACAAATTTAAATCAGCTGAAAGAACCCCGCACCAAATACATGGGAAAATGGCTCTCAGTCAATTTTGCAAATTTTTTGGGATATTGTGATACAAGTCACTAGAAGTTATACGTGCAAGTTGAAATCAGTTTCTATGTCTAGTTTCGGAGATATGATGTTTTGGAAATAATAAAAATGACAAGTCAGTCAGTCAGTCGTTAAGACAAAAGAAGCCATCTAATATACAGGGTGGTGTCAAAAATAGGGACAATTCAGCATATTTCGCCAATATTTATCATTGGTCCCCATTAGTGGGACTGAGCATTTTTCATTGAAAATATCTTTATTGGGAGTATTTGCTCATGACAGAAAAATTGTCTCAAAGTTTTGACTTACTTCCAAAACACTAATTGTTCAAACAAAAGTGTGTTTTATTTATGATTTCAATATTAATCATTTCAAACAGCCTTTTTGAGATAATAAATCCGCTTTGAAGCCAAAACTATTTGAGGAAGACACTCGAGCCCTCTGGCCCATTGTATCTTACCTGGTTTTTCTTTTCACCATGTCGTATCCATGGTTGCCGATTAAGTACCGCTTTGAGTTCTCTCCTAGCGACTGCATGTACTGTCTTGGCTACCTTGCGGTGCTGGAGATTCATCTGGACGGTCCCTTGTTCAGCACCCTGAAGAGTCCTCTTCCGATCTCGGGCGACGCTCGGGATCATAACCTCAGTGTCCTGAAAGAAGAAAGAGGGCCAAGAGTTGTCCTCTTTCCCTTTCCCTAGTCAAGCCGCAGCCGCACACATAGGAACACGAATGTCCACTAACCGTACCATTTGCTGCGCGGCTGCGGCCCGTTCACCCCATACTACGTGAACGTGAGGTTGGACTTCAAGGGGGGTGTTGATAAATATACGTTGAAATAGGTTTTGCAACTATTATACAGTGTCCGGCCTAAAGTTCGCAGCATATGGAAAACTCTTTTCTCATTGATTTCTCAAAAAAAAACATTCGTGATAAAAACTTCTGCATCATCCCAAACCTGAAATGCAAACACCAAAATTGAATATTATACGACCCTATACGAGGAAGATAGAAAAGCATGCTTTGTTTTCGGAATAATATGATCCCATCACTTCATTTCTCACGGTAGAATTCAAATTCATAGGGAAATATTGTTCAAAATCGAATGTTGATCCATAAATTCGAGTCATAGCCACCTATGACCAATTTCATATTTCAACTTTTTTTCCCATTTTTTCCTAAGCGCCCTGTACAACATGAGGGATATTATGCTAGACGAATGGCATATTGTGAGATATGATGGTATCACTCTCTGAATAATTTATCATTTCTCCCTTCCATCGGAAATCACATTAATTGAATTATGTGACGGAATTTCACAAAATCTTGCTGCAAATAGTTAATAAAACTGAATTCTCTCTAAGGTATGATGCCAGAATGAAAATGAATTTATTCTCACACTACGAATAACATCTTTTGAGACAATCGAAAATTGTAAAATATGGCAATTTTTTCATAGTTTTTTTTTCAAGCAAGATATCGGAAAGCGTGTACAATATTTCATTGAATTTTTTTGCGGCATTCAACGTACAAAATTAGGGTTCTGATTCACTCGAAAAATTTATTCACGTATCATTTATGAATTTCGAAATATTGTTAGTTGTTACATTCGACTTCGATAGCAATACCCAGCTTCCATAGCTTTGTTCTTTGAATTTTACTGTAAATGATTGAGATACAGAACATTTGCCGATCACAGTTGGCTTTGAAAACAAATTCATTTCTAATTGTAAACGAACCATTTTTGACGCATCAAGAATAACTCACGAATCTGTAGAGTAATTTCAGTAGTTTTTCAATTCAATCATGGCTGCTCGACTGAGTATACAGGAGAGAGTGGAGATTGTAATGATACATGGTGACAATTACCATACTTGTAGAGACCATGCCAATATTTTTGATGAAAGACATCCAGGTAAAAACGTTCATAATTCGACAATTACAAGAATTTTTAAAACATTCAAGGAATCTGGATCAGTTTCAAGAAAAAAATACAGAGTGACACATAAACGACCGATAACTGAAAATGAAGAAACTGCTGTCTACGATTAAAAATCCAAGAATGTCATTATCGCAAAGGGTAGAAAATCTTGGTATGCCCGATCGATCAATGAGAAGAGTTCTTGGTAATAATAAATTCAAACCGTATAAACTCAAATTCATACACACTTTAAAACCGAGAGATCCGAATAATCGCTTGGATTTCTGTTTCTGGTTTCAGTCTATGATGGAAGATAATAGACAGTTTTCGAAAAAAAATCTTCATAGCGACGAGTCCACCTTCACATCAAATGGGGTAGTCAGCTCCCAGAATTGTAGGTGAGGGGCAGATAATAATCCCCATTTCAGGATACATTGTAGAGACCAATATCACTTCAAAGTTAACGTCTGGTGCGGAATTCTTAATGACATTATTGTTGGGCCAGTATTTTTCAGACAACCACTGAATTCTGCCAGATACTTAAGAATGCTGCAGACGTTTCTCTCCGATTATTTGGACATGAGAGCTGGAATGTATTTTCAACAAGACGGTGCATCCGTTCATTCTACGCTAGAAGTGAGAAGGTGGTTGAACGGAACATTTCCAAATCGATGGATTGGTAGATATTCCAATTACGCTTGGCCCGCCCGGTCACCGGACCTCACTCCTTTGGATTTTTTCTTATGGAGATATCTCAAACAGAAGGTATATTCGAAAAGACCATATCAAAATATACGTCATTTGGAGAATACTATCAGGGATTGTATTCGGGGAATAGCTCCCCAGATACTAAGAAATGTTCATGATGAAATGTTATTTGTATTGTGAAAATGAATTAATTAGCATTCTGGTATCATACCTTGGAGACAATTCAGTTTTATTTACTATTTGCAGCAAGATTTTGTGAAATTCCGTCACATAATTCAATTAACGTGATTTTCCGATGGGAGGGAGAAATGAGAAAACATTCAGAGAGTGATATCATCATATCTAATAATATACCATTCGTCCAGCATAATACTCCTCATGTTGTACAGTGCGATGAGGAAAAAATGGGAAAAAAAGTTGAAAAATGAAATTGGTCATAAGTGGCTATGATTCGAATTTCTGGATCAACATTCGATTCAGAACAATATTTCCCCATGAATTTGAATTCTACCGCGAGAAATTAAGTGATGGGAATATAATTTTGAAAACAAAGCATACTTTTCTATTTCCTTCGTATAGGGTCGTATAAAATTCAATTTTGGTGTTCGCACTTCAAGCTTAGGATGAAGCAGAAGTTTTTATCGCCAATAATTTATTTGAGAAATCTATAATAAAAAAGTTTTCCATATGCTGCGAACTTTATGCCGGACACTGTATATGTTTTTTAATTATTCTTGAATGAGCCTGTCAATTCGAATCATATTTTTCAGTTATACTTTTACCCTACACTCGTGTGAGTTTCATTGATTTTCTATGTCTGGTTTTTGAAATGTGAATATTGAAAATTGAGATTTTATAGAAAATATTATCCAATCTTATTTCTTGAACGAATAAATATGATCTTGCCGCGCAAAATAAGTGCGCCGTTAAAAATCGCAGGACGATAACTCGTGTGACTATTAACGGCGTGGCTATTGAGACGTTTGGGAGAGTTTATAATTACTATTTATAGATATTCGTGGAATTGTCACGGAGCGTAGAGTACGACTTATATGGATCTGGACACCAAATTTTCGTAAAGCAGGTGGAAATCCGCATACCAACGTGTCAATAGCCACGCCGTTGATGGTCACACGGTTCATGGTCAAGCAGTTTCCAACGGCACAATTGTTTTGCGCTGCAAGATCATATTTTATTTCATGAAGAAATAAGAGTGGATTATATTTTCTATAGAATATCAATTTTCAATATTTATATTTCAAAAACCAAACATAGGAATTCAATGAAAGTTACATGAGAGTAGGGTAATTTACTTTAAAGTATAACTGAGGAATATGATTCAAATTGGCAGGTCCATTCAAGAATAATTAACAAACATCTATATTAGGAGCAAAACCTATTTCAACTTATATTTGTAAACACCCCCGTATAAAATGTGATTGTAGCTTTTTGTAGCTAATTTTAGTAAGCTTCAAAGCGGATTTATCGTCTCAAGGACGCTGTTTTAAGTGTTAATGTTAAAAACCTGAAGTAAAAAAACAAATATTTTTTGAAACAGTGTTTTGGAAAACAGTTGACATTTCAGAAGAAAATTAAAAAAGACTCCCAATTAAGATATTTTTGATGAAAAATGCTCAGTCCAAATGATGGGACCAATGATTAAGATTGGCGAAATATGCTAAATTGTCGCTATTTTTGACCCAACTTGTATAATAGGCGACTTCTTTTATCGTAACGACTGACTGACTGACATACCAGTTGACTTCCTTTGAACCAGCAATGCTATTATTCAGTAACTTATCATCTAAAAAGTAATTCTTTTGGATAAGTGAACCTTACTATGTTTTAGTAAAACAGCCATTTTTATGATTTTCAAAAATTCATTTTTCCGAAACTGTACATAGCAACTAATTTAAGCTTGCACGTGTATCTTCCACTGACTCGTACCACAATATCCCAAAATTTTCTTCAAAATTGGCTGAGAAAAAGTGTAAATATATGTCCTTTACGAGAAAAAAACATATACATGAGTATACCTACCATATCGATAATAATTCACTAGGTAGATGTTTTCAGTTCAAGGCCTTGGGTGTGATCTTCGATGCTAAGCTAACTTTTGTTGATTATATAACTGAAACGGTCACTAAAGCTCATAAAACACTGGGTTTCATCATAAAAAATTCAAAATTAATGGAACAAAATGAGTCCCTGAAGTTAATTTTCAATGCTTTCGTTAGGTCCAAACTGGAGTATGCATCGGTTGTCTGGAGTCCTAGATATACATATATATATATATATATATATATATATATATATATATATATATATATATATATATATATATATATATAAATAACAAATAACATTGAGCGAAAATTTATGAGACCGATGGTAATGATCCAGATACAGGATTACCTCAATTAACACTATCAAGCAGATTTGAAATGTTGTTATTGGTTTCTCGCCGTACTTTTAGTAGTGTAGTTACTCAATAACAAACTTTATTGTCCCCACTCACTATCTCTCATTGATATACATGTTTCTTTCTTTCATCTTCACACACCTCATTCTAACTTACTTCGATTCTCACTATAGAATTTGTTCAGATTATATGTCTTTCCAACATTCCTTTGATATTCTCCCTTACCATGTATTTGGTAAGGGGTTTTTAGCTTCAAGTACATGTCACTGCGTCCTTAGATAGCAGAAAACCCTTTATATCATTATACAAGCAAAGCCATTTGAATTAGGATAAATGTAATTGAAATAATAATTATTATTAGTATTGATAAAATTTTAATTCATCTATTGGATTTAACATACAAAATAACAGTGATTGTACTATTATTATAAATCTTGTGAAAAATTAGAATGGATGGAATAATATTGTGATATGTTTAATAAAAAACGATCGAAATGAGAATGATGGGTATTGTGTATTACTTGAATTTAAACAACGTAGGTCTGTACTTTTTTGCACGCCATGCAGAATATTTATTTTTGCACTGTTCAAAAATAGACTACTTTTGACATTTGGTAGTAGTAAAAAATTACACTTTTTTGCACGCGCGAGAAGTTTTTAATAACGAGCCGTAGGCGAGGTTTCTTGAAATGAAATATTAGATTCATACACAGTGTGGCTGGAAAAAGCTGATTTTATTTTATAACGGATCATGAAGTTATTTTTGAAAATTGATAGATTCTTGAAATCTCAGTTTCTACGTACTGGTACTCTAGAAAGTTGATACCACTTACTGTCAGGTGTAAAACAATCATTTGCCAGGTTGTATACATTATTTGGAACAGTTATTTAATACTATGGATCAAAATGTCATACCATACAGTGTGTTCATTTGTTGTAACGAAGTAATGGTTTTAAATTATTTCAGTTTGTTTCTATAAGTGCTTCAATCATTTGCATAATATCCGTAACTAGATTGGCGAGCTACACAATCTGAACGATTCCAGCTCTCTAAAAATCTATAACATCTATATACTGGAAGGACGATTCTCATCTGCCGCTCGATAAAAATCGCCAGTGAGTTTTTATAAATTGTTCGCACATAGTGTAGCTCTTCATTAACTAGGTAACAGAATCTCACCCAAGAAAAATAAAGAGAAAAGGCCGGTTCATGATAAGAGTTTATTGTTGTCGATAGAAGTGTTCACATCATCAACAACTTTCAGAAGAGCCGTTGTACAACTATTGCCAGATATAAATCCTGATTGACAAGGAGGCAATATACCGACATGCCATCTACTCTATAAGACAATGAATTATTCTAGTATTCACTATAAAAAATGGTTAAGAATTGTACTCTGAGGAATAGCGGAAACAGATTAGGATAAACAGTCACTATGTGAATTTGGAGGTTGTTTTTTTTTGCCCATGAAATCGTCCTTTGAAGCTAGTTTTCAGAAGGTGAAGATTTATGATGGGTTTATTTTTCTGAAAACCTTTATAGTATATCCACTTTCAGTTGGATGACGATGGGGTCCATCATTCACCCCTGATGAAACATTATAGGATTTGCGCTCCGATCGAAAATGCCGACCATAGGCGGAGCTTCTTTCACTTCAAATGTAACTGCCTATTTTCGTTTAAATATATTTTCTCGAAGTCAGTTGAATGTGGCATAAAAATCATTGTTTTGATTTCTCATCAAATTATTTTTTTTCCAGGTTGGGGACCGGCAGATATTCTTACTAAGTGATCTAAGACATGAAAAATATCAGGAAAGTGTATGATAATGAATAATAGTTACAAGCATCACTATTTATTCAGTGTTCTGAAAAGTAATAATGAAGTATTTATTAAGCATCAATGCAACATGAAAATTACGACAGTTGATTTGTTACAAACATCATTGAATATAGGAAAACTAAATATAATTAAATAAAATTTAGATTAGGTATGGAATTATAAAAATAAAATTGAAGATGACAAACACGCTAACATTCGGTCATCAAATTTTCTCAAAAGCTCTTTGAACTGATTTAAATTATCACAGTTTTTGATAGCAACAGGTGAGTTCAATTATTGAGTTCTATCAAATAGTCTTGAAATCTTATTGTACAAAGTTTTAGGATCAAATATCTTGAAAGGAGTGAATGAATGTTTAACTGACTCATCCTAATCCTCTTACACTAATATTCAATGGAAATAAATGGAAATAATTTTCCTAATCATTGAGAATTCAAACTCTTCATTTTTGTGATCATTTATTTAACGTCGGCCCGATTCTGCGACTAGGCTCAATACCGACGCCGGTGAGCATACTTTCCTCAACCGAAAATGTTGGCGACTCGTCTGTTATTTCAGAGGTAGAGTTCTTTGAAGAGCTCAACATCCATGAACTTGGGACCGTCATCCTAACGTCCCCTCCGAAGGACGGCATATGTATCGTCATATCTGGTGCTCAATGATGCCTGCACCTGCGAATATGTTACTAAGAGACAGTTATATAGCATTTTTAATGCCCACCTTCCTTGGCAAGTGGTCACTCAACCACATCTGAGAAACCTTTTTCTGAATTAAAATTTCATTTGTCACAGAAAATCGAATAATAGAAAGAATTTTTCTCAAATTAATGAGAATTGATTGGACTACTTTTCCTTAGTTTCAAATATGAGAGTATTATATTTTTCTTCTTGTACTACTCATGATCATACGAGTATATTTTTTTATTAAATTCTCAAAATTTTGACTTTTTTCTCAAAATTTTGAGAGTTTTTCTCAAAATGTTGACTTTTATTCTCAAAATTTTGAGAAAACATCTGAAAATTTTGAGAATTGAAGTCAAAATTTTGAAAACAAATCTGGTAATTTTGAGACAGAAAGAAAAAGTTATGAAAATAAAAAAGTTAGAATTTTGAGAAAAAAAGGCAAACTTTTTTGAAAAAATCTCAAAATTTTGAGAATAAAAGTAAAAATTTTGAGAAAAAAGTCAAAATTTTTGGAATAAAAAAAGTGAACATTTTGAGAAAAAATCTCAACATTTTGAGAATAAAAGTCGAAATTTTGGGAAAAAACCTCAAAATTTTTTGAAAAAAAGGCAGAATTTTGAGAATAAAGAAATCAAAATGTTGTGAAAAAAAGTAAAAATTTTGAGAAAAAATCTCCAAATTTTGAAAAAAAAAGTAAAAATTTTGAGATTTCAATAAAAAAATACTGGTAGGATGGCGCCAATACGCCGTCGTATGATCATATGAATCACTGATTTGGAATAAGTTCGGACTTATAAAGTTAATGGCTTCGATAAACACACCGCAGTCACTTTTTCGTCACAATTGCCATTTTTTAACATTAAAAAGAGTTTTCCGAACTCTCGTTATATCTTCGAAAATGTACGAGTTCATCATTCGGAAATCACATCAAAATAGCAAGCAAAAGACATTCAGATCTACTGTTTAATCTTCGGTGAAAGAAATTCAACCAATAATATTCATTTGAATTAATTAAAGCAAGTATTCTGGGCGAAATTACTTTTATAATATTTAGGAGATAAAATTAGAAAATTTACCGAATTATTACATTATTATTCGCTGGGGACAAGATATGTTTGAGTTCCACCTGAAATTGAGATCGTTATTAGGTTTCAAGGTTTTTATTTGAAAAAATAAGAAACTCGTGTCTATAGAGATGATCAATTGTCCATGGAGTTATAATTGGTCTAAATTTTGTGAAACATTGGTACTAAATACAGAAAGTCTGTTCAGAAAAATAATAAAAAAGTTTATTTTTTCATAAAAAATAAGGAGTGAATCTTTGAAATTCTTCCTAAGAGCTCAACATAGATCATTGAGCAAAGTGAAAATATTAAAAATAAAAAATAATGGAAAGTTCAAGTCCAAGGTGATAATGTCCATGGAGATGATGAAACATGGTATTTTTAGTATTTTACAAAGAAAAACAATTCTCTAAAAAAGATCTGATATATGGAGGGCCTTCTTGAAAGTTATATCATCTCAACTTTACGTTAACTAGCCATTCATACAAAAACACTACTTGCCAGAGAGATACATGGAGTTGATATATTGGAAAAAATACGTTCCTCATTAAACACTTGTTTCTCTCGAAAAAGTCTGAACAATGCAAAGCACACAACCATCTCCAATGCTGACAGAGAACTGATGTGTATGGCAAATCTTTGTCTAATCTAAGTTTATTCCTGTCGCGCCCTTCAATTGATTCATGGTGAAAACTAGGATGGTCCATGATGATGATTACATTTTTGGTAACAGAGTGAAAGTGGCACATATTTGCTAAATTCTGATTTCAATTTACAACAGTTGTATACCCAGGAATTGCCTATTTTATCAAAGGCTAGAACAATTCAAATTCGAGATGTATTATTCATGTTTGTAAAGTTTATGTGAATGCAGCGAACTTGTGTGGATAAATAGGGGTGAATATTTTTTTCCAAAACACTTTTTTTCGAATTATTGTTAGCAGCATGAAAAGATATGGTGTTTCTGATATCATTACAATTGTCGAATATGCAATTGATTATTAAGGTTTCGAAATATTCGCTAGTTACAGCAAATTTAACTATATCGCTGGAATCACCCTCATGACTTTTTGTTTGATATTGATCTCCAAACTTTCTAGAAGGTCGAGTTTACAATTTTTTTTATATATAGTATTTCAAACTTGTTTAGAAAATCTTCCTGCTATTTTGAATCAATATGACCCATTGAATGATGAATGATCAGCATTAAACTCATCCATAGGTTGTTGTTCAAATTTAAAGCAGATTTGCTTGAGCCAAAAATTCCATGTGGATGGTACTTTCGACCACTGCACAAATTTTTCTTTGCTGTTGTTTACCATACATGGCTGCATCTGCCTGGAAACACACCACAGCACTGTTCCACTAATAGGTTCTATTATCTATACCCCAAACCCGATAGAGTATAATATATAGTGGTTTACGGTGATTTATTCTATGAGCAGCCAGCAAAAATATCGACTAGTTCATACGCGATAATAGTTTTCACTCAATTAGGTCATATATATATACTTTATACGGAAAATCGTATTTAATTATTTTTTCGGTTTCCTCATAATTCAACATTATAATATGTATGATTTTGAACGAACCCCACATTTTGAGTCAAAGATGCATTTATTCAAATGAGAATATGATCCGAACATTTCTTCATCTATCAATCTACATAAATTTTCCAGTAGGTTCATCCAACATTTTTAGTAGGTTCATCCGTAATAGTGAACATCCTTTCTTGTTTCGTTTTTGTAATTGGTACTTTGATGATGAGTTATTTTTCCACATCTTCTATATCGTCGATCATCTTCTTACAAAGCTCGTTGCATCTGAGAGCACCGGCCAAACCAAACTAACTACAACAACCTTAAAAAAAAGATAAAAACTAATTTTAAGAACATAATTCTTGTTGAAAATAGATTTCACCTGGAGCTCCCAACAAAAAATTTTCGCCGTTGATTTTTGAAAACTTTCTTCATTTCTTGGCAGAATAACCGGCAGATATATGCTTGAAAAATGCAATTGATTTTGGATACGTATTGATGTTGATATTTCGTTTTATTCCCAATGTCGATTTCAATATGAAGTCGATGGCTTTAAACGGGTGGGTATTCTCGGCAAATAGGCTAGAACTACGTTTTCCAAAATCCAATGCCTTTCTTTGTTATCCACTCAAAAAAATGGTCGTCGTATGCTTGCTGATACAAACTCCGAGATTTTAACAGCAAAAGCTCCAATGTTGTGTTTTATGCTTGGACTCGCATTCAAAATCACTATCACTGTCCATATTCCTTCAAGTAATTTACCATCGAATAACGTATATTTGATTTAGAGAGCAGCCTACTAGTAAGAATAACTCGACGCCGTTGCTGCGCTATGAGCAATGTTTTTGATGGTTGTTTATTGCTAACCTAGATTATACTTTCAATCAGTAGTGGAAAAAAGGTTTTCAATGATTAGTGATTAAAACAACAAGTTCTCTCACTGATTTGAGTTGGAATATGTCACATTTTGGTAACGAAAATGGAAAAAAAAAGTATTTTCATAGCTTTTTTGACATAAATGTCATCTCGTAAGACTCCTAATCTAGGACAGAGATAATAATTATAAATAAATAATGAATACATTTTATTTCAAGGAATGTCACAATATACAGTGCTTCTCAAAAGTCCCCTCCCCCCTCTTATTTTTGGAACGATTATACATAAACAAGTGAAATTTGAAAACTGAATATTAAAGGTTGTAAACTTCCCTACTAGTGATGATAGATGACGAAATCGTCAAAGATGACGTCACAAGGCCATTGTGACCAATAATTCCAAATGGAACCCTACGGCAAGCGACACCTCTTTTGAAAGGTATTGAAAAAACCTATTCAATGATACTAATTATGTTTGTGTTTATGGCAGTTTTAATGGCTCATTAGTAAACATTAAAATTTAAATTCCATTCAGAATGATATCAATTACAGATTCAAGAATCAATATCTACTTGAAGGAATTGCTCGAAGTGACCTCCATTCACTTCCTGACAGTGAAATATCCTATTTTTAAACTCTTCTCGTACTTTTGCAAATGTGTCTGCGGGAACAGCCTCACATTCTGCAACAATACCTTGTTTTAAAACGTCAATATTGTCAGGTTGAGTGGCGTGAACCTTCGATTTGAGGTACCCACACAGGAAAAAATCCAGAGGTGTGAGGTCCGGTGATCGAGCTGGCCATTCCGTTGAACCTCGTCGTCCAATCCATCTACCACGATACTCCTCATCCAAATACCGTCTCACTGCACCGTAATAGTGTCGAGGAGCACCATCCTGTTGGGCTGTTATTTCCAAATTGGCGAATTCATCTGGATTATCTTCCAAAATTTCAAGGATTAACGGTTCTATTGCGTTTTGCAACAGCTCCAAATAAACCTCAACAGTTAGATTAGTATTTGAAAGAAGAGGCCCAACGATGTGGTTTCCCTGGATGCCTGCCCAATAATTCACCTTCTGGGGAAATTGGGTATGTGTTTCACGAAACAGGTGAGGATTTGCGTCACTCCAATACCTCACATTCTGTGAATTAACATTTCCATTTAGATAGAAAGTACTTTCGTCACTAAAACAAATTGTTTTGACATAGTCTGGCTGTTGGTTGGTTTTAGTTCCCATATTTTCACAGAATTCTAGTCTTCGGTCTGGGTCGTCGTCTGAGAGTTGATGAACCATTTTCAATTTGTATGGATGAAATTTGTTTTTTTTCAATACCCTTTGTACTGTACTTCAACTGACTCCTTAGGTAGATGCAACGTGAGTTGTTGAAGGAGTAGGATTAACTATTACTTCTGCCAGTATATAAATTTTTGTCTCATCAGAAATTTGTGGTCTGCCAGATCGTTTCGCATCATTAATACTACCCGTTGTTTCAAACTGACGGAGAAGCTTCTTTAAATAAGCCCTCGAAACCGGGCGATCGGAAAACCTCCCATCAAAATGCGTTCTGCTGCATTTTGTCCAGTTTCTACTTTATCACCTAAAGCACGTACCATTCCGCTTCTTGAAGCTCTTAAACGTTCAGCTCACAACAGTTTAACAAATTAATGCAATGTACAAAAATATTAAAAGTGCCAAAAGCTGCTAAAACAGTTGAACGTTCGATCAACAATACACAAATTATTAAATGTACAAAATCTTGGACAATTACAAAAACGTCGAATTAGGAAGACTAAAAAACGTCAGCTTATCTGGAAACAATTTATACACCCTACCAGTGCTGTGCTTATAAAATTTCTGTGGGTTCAATAGTGTCAATTATTCTGAAACCTGAACTTAAAATTGAACTCGGATCACCAAAATGCTATACAAATTTAAATGTTGTTCAAAAAAAGACTTTGGTAATTACATCTGCATAGTGTGCTTTGATATATATCATCCTAGCACCTTGAAAGGAAAAAGGTGGAACAACAAAACTAACTGGCCTTCTTAGAGATAAAGATTCAGTTATAAGTACCCAGAAAAGACGAACTCAAGACTTTGAGGATCTAGCTCTTGAATCTGAACAAGAATTGTTAACTAAATTTGAGGAATCAAAAAGCATCATTGACGGTCTTCAGAAAAAGCTTCAAGCCAACAAACTTGAGTACGATGAGTTACTGAAGGAAATTGCCCGCAATGAAGAATATATACAAGGCTTAGTTAAGGACAAGCAGGGACTTGATACACTACAAGGGAACATGATCACTGCAATTTCTACACTCGAGACCGATAACAAAAGTCTCCAAATAGAACTTGAAACTCTACGTGATAATACAAGACCTGAAAACCAAGTAAACTTAATACCCAAATGTTATCGGGACGCTTCGACACTTACAGACAACTCTGCGAACCAGAGCATCCCTGTGAACCAGAGCATCCCTCCCCATAGTGTTCTAATCTCTCAATCTAGACCTAATAACTCTTTCTCTAGTTCTAAAAGGAAAATGTTACTCTTAACGGACGACAATGGTAAGCATTTATGTAAGGCCTTATCCAATTGTAACAACATGACTAACTTTATTATTGAGTCTATACACAAACCAGGAGGTAAATTTGCTGACATAGTTGAAAGTGTAAATCTTTTAACTAAAGACTACACCCAACAAGACTTTATTGTTGTTCTTGCTGGTCATGGCGATTTCGAAAGTAACAAAATCCCAAAAGTCAAAGATATATGGAACAAAATCAAAAACTGCTTACATACTAATATCATTTTTCTCTTGCCCTACAGTTAGTAGGAAATATTTTAATATCATTAGTAAGTTCAATATGCGACTTCACGACTTTCTTCTAAGGTGAACAACTTCTGAGCAATACATATCTCTACTGAACATAAACAATGCCCGTGGCTATAAAATAGGTAATAATTTAATTGCTGAACTAATTGCTAGCGAAGTTAAACGCAACTGGAACAATGTCAAATGTCTCACCTTTGTAAAAACTTCTAGTACATTAGATCCGCCCCCCACTCCCAAGTATTCTGAGACTCCCAAGTATTCTGAGATCCCCAAGTATTCTGAGATCCCCAATAATGCAACTGCTGGTACTCATGATCTTGACGGAAGCAACAACTCTTTTGAAGCAAATCCATCATCCCCTTTTTTGGAGCAAAGTCTAATAATGCGAACATATCCTTAATGTTACTCAACGTACAATCTCTTCGCAACAAGGCCGACGAACTAACCTTACTTTTGGATAGTCTCAATTCGCCTAGGCTTGTCCTGCTAACTGAACACTGGCTGAAACTTGACGAAATAATCCACATACCCAATTATCACATTCTAACAAGCTTCTGCAGAAATAACTTCTCTCATGGTGGTACTATGATTCTCGCTCATGAAGAGTTACTTGAAACCTCAGACTTTGTTAGCCTTGACGAATACAACGATATGTTAGTTGAAAAAGAATTCGAATTTTGTATAATATCAAGCAAAAAACTAGCTTTGGTAATACTCTGCTTGTATCGTTCTCCCCTAACCGATGCTCACACTTTCATAGAAAGACTTGAGCTCCTCTTGATTAAATTTACTCCCCAAACTTCTTTAATACTAACGGGTGACTTCAATATAAATTTCGATAACACCAGTTGTCCGCTCAGTTCATCCATAAAAAATCTACTTGTTTCCCTAAATCTTACAATGCATGTACATGCTCCAACCCGATATTCCCAACATTCTTCCTCTATTATTGATTATGTATGTTCTAATATCGCCAACACGTCCTGCAATGTGGTAATGGCTGGTATATCTGACCACGAGGCAATCCTATTCACATTCCCGGTTTTAGGAGTAAAAGATAGAGTGGTGAAACACCTTGGACGCATTTACTCCACGAGTAACTTCAATAAATTCGATACCTTGAACTCCGCCACCCAATGGAACACTATCATCAGTCACACCGATCCTTTGACTGATTTCCACACTAAACTGGTGCATAACTTTAATAAAGCTTTCCCTTGTCGCCTCCTGAAAAATAAAAACACAGAAAACCTTGGATAACTAAAGGTCTACTAATCTCCTCTAAGAACCTACGGTCCCTTCATCATATCAGAAAATTTGTTTCGCCAAATAGTTGGTTTCTCTCTTACTTTAATAAATACAGAACTTTATATAGGACTATTATTCTAGAAGCTAAAAAAAGATATTACAATAACAGATTATTGGAATCTGGAAATAAACAAAAGGAGAGCTGGGCAATAATTAATGACCTAAGAGGAGTAAATAGTGCTCCAACTAACACCTACATACCGTCTTGTAATGAACTAAATAAATATTATAGTACAGTCGCCTTGAATCTATCCAAAACCATAGCAATCACGGAAGACCCCATGAACTATATGGGAAATGTAACAGTCCAAAACTCCTTCTTCTTTAGTCCCACAGACCGCCATGAATTGAAAGAAGTTTTCGCTGAAATAAAAAACAAAAAAGCATCTGGTTGGGATAAAATATCTATAAAAATTTTTGAACAACTACCGATTAGTGCATTGGATGCTCTAGCTGAGGCAATTAACATGTCTTTTGAGAAAGGCACGTTCCCAGGCTGCTTAAAAAACGCTGTTATTATTCCAATATATAAAGGGGGCAATCATAAAGACCCCAGTAACTTTAGACCTATCTCTCTCCTACCCGCTCTCTCCAAAATTATCGAAAGACTTGTTAAAAGACGAATTCTATCATTCACGAATAAAAACAATATAATATCAACGGCCCAATTTGGTTTCCAACGTAACAAATCCACCTCTGATGCCACATTTGAACTTCTCGAGCATCTATACCTAAAGCTTGATGACAATGAAGCCGCGGCAGTGGTGTTCTGCGATCTATCAAAGGCTTTTGACTGTGTGGATCACAGAATACTGCTGAGAAAGTTAGAAAGATATGGCTTCCGCGATGTGCCCCTGAAGTGGTTCGAGTCTTATCTCTCTAAACGTAGACAGGTGGTCTACTCTAATGGTCTAACCTCTCAGGAGTCTTTGGTGGATTGTGGGGTACCACAGGGCTCTGTCTTAGGCCCCTTATTATTCCTGCTTTACGTGAATGATCTCGCACTACTGGATATTGCGGGTAGATTCACCTTTTTTGCAGATGATACCACCATTCTTTGGCATAATAAAGACACTCATCATTTGAATGCACTAATAGAAAATGACATCCTCAAAGTCAAGAAGTGGTGCGACGCCAATCTGTTGTCCTTCAATATAAATAAAACCCACATTCTCACCTTTAAATGTTTGCTAAATCCTATTTCAATAGGTGACAAAAGTCTACACGAATCCTCTTTGACTAAATTCCTAGGGTATATATTGATAATAAGTTGACGTTTAAGGAACATATCTCAAGCTTATGTACCAAACTAGCTAAAGGCTGTTATGCACTTAGAGTCATATCGAAGGAACTCGACCAGACCACGGCAAGAACAACATATTTTGCAGTTATAGAGACCCACCTGAGATATGGGATCTGCTACTGGGGGAACTCAGACAAAGCATCAATTAATAATGTATTTATGCTCCAAAAAAGAGCTGTCCGGTATATGTGTAGGGCTGGCTTCAGAGATTCATGTCGGCCCTTATTCAAATCACATAGAATATTGACCCTTACCTGCATATTTATACTAGAGACGGCGTGTTTGATGTTTAAAAAAATTAAGCTAAATCAAAACACCATAAGAAATACTAGATTTCAGACAAGACAGATGGATAATATTGATCTTCCTAAGCCCAACACTACACAAGTTAAGAATTCACTGATTTATAACTCAAAAAAAGTTTTTAATCATCTACCTCAGAATATCAAAATTCTAAATTCAGAAAGAAAAATCAGGAAAAGTGTCAAAGAGTTACTGTTGGATAAGGCATATTACACTTTGGATGAGTTTTTTAACGATACGCCTTAAGTGTAAAACTCCTGCGATGATTTTGTAGTTTTAAGTGTACCTTAGTACTGTATAGTAGGCAGGCGTGGCCTTAAATGTATGTTTTTATTTTCATTTTTTTTAGTATTTGTTTATACAGATTAATCCTATCTCATCTCATTCTTTCGACTAATGTTTTACTTCCACATTTATACTTCACTTTTATACTTTTATTTTGTTAATGTTTATTTATGACACTTTGTCAATAAGAAGCTATTCTTGGACAATAAAGTATTGATTGATTGATTATTTGACAACTATCCAGAGGCGGAGCTTGAATTTTGAATTTCAGTATTACCTGATTAAATTCAACACAGCTTTGCGGTTTTTAAAAGCGAGTTGCCGAAACTGCCATAAACACAAATAAAATCAGTATCATTGAATAGGTTTTTTCGATACCTTTCAAAAGAGGTGTCGCTTGCCGTAGGGATCCATTTAAAATTATTGGTCACAATGGCCTTTGACGATTTCGTCATCTCTCATCACTAGTAGGGAAGTTTACAACCTCTTATATTCAGTTTCCAAATTTCACTTGTTAATGTATAATCGTTTCAAAAATAAGAGGGGGGAGCAGACTTTTGAGAAGCACTGTATATAACAGACAATATAAGGCAACATTAACTGAAACAATCGTCATATACATTTAAAATTACTGAGATAAATTGGCAGAAAGATAATCATTGATTGAGTATGGTTCAATCTCCAGAAGTATTTTTTTTCTTGAATAGAGACAATTTTCCCATAGTTCTTATGTTATTGGGTAGTTTGTTGTAAAATTTCATGCAGTTGTAGAGAGCGCTTTTTTAAGTGGATGTTTATTCATGTTGAGGATAGTTGTGGAAAGTATTCCTTGTACTGTATTTAGACTGTGGCTTTAGATACTCAAACTGAGATTTGTTTTTGAAAAGGGATGATGAACAATCTTGTATGAATATTCCATAGATGGTTGAAATTTTACTTGTTCTGAATTTTCCCCTGCAATAATCGCCAACTTGCAGTCTACAAAGAGTCCTTAGAGATTTCTTTTGAACTGTAAAAACTGTGTTTGATAAGTAACTTCTCACGTCAGCTTTCAAACTATTCGCACGACAAACTCTCTTGGCCTGATTGAACAAAAATCGTAATCATTGGCCATTAGCTGAATTACACTGAAATAGATTTGGGTTTTATAATTATTGAAACAAGTTGATTTGATTATTTCTCCTAAATCGTCATAAATTGTATTCGTTCTGCAACGTATAGTTAGTGGAGAAAAATGTATCAACTATCGATATACTCCATGACAAACATAATGAAAGAAAAAAATTATAAGCTATGCATTCATGAAAAATTCAAACGTAACCTCTGTGCCAACGTTGAAAGAAGAAAGGACGTGAAGAATTAATAAGAGACTAACACCGATTGTCCGATTGTGAGCAAACATATTCACCATACTTTATTGATTCTCTTCATTTGAAATATGGAATCATTTATCAAGATATTATGGTGGTAGCGCCAGGTATTATCTGGTAATCAACATGGATCCCATGTTCTTCTCGTGTCAATTACTAATTCTTCCGAAATATCTCTATCCATTATTTTAGTCCGATGATACGCTGATAATCAATTCCCAGTCGCTCAATAGCGCCTCGACATCAGGTTTCTTGAAATAAATTAACAGGTCTTCCGCTGATTCAACCAACAACATTTATCAAGCACCAGACAGAATTGTATTTCTGCAGGATTTTGATAAATAGTCGTTGGAAATCACCAATAAGTAATTGATCGATAGGCTCTGCGAAGTTCAATTTCGATGGATTAAGATTTGAGAGTCGCAGATGAGTTTTGAATTTAGTATCAATTTGATGAATTGGATTGGGTAGAACTCTAGTACTTCATTTACTTCGATAAATCTCTCAAATCATAGTGATAGATAGGTTTTACCTTGAAAGGGTTTTGCTGTCGATGTCGTGTTGTGAAAAAGTTAAAAATCTTCTTTTCAGTAATTTTTGTCATAGACTTTCTCCTTGCGGTATTGCCCTAAAACTTTTTGACACGCCAAAAAAAGCTTATTGATTATTATTAGCTTTACTTATAACTGACAAACAATGTAATAAGTCAATTTTAATCTACTTCCAATTGTCGTATCGAAATGAAACTCAGTATGTATATGTAGTTTGGTAGTTTGGATGACAATACTATGATTTGGTATCTTGGAGCTGATCTGATCTGATGGAGCCAGGAGGTGAATAGTGGAACTCTCCAAAATATGGTGAATGAACTGAGGGCGCTCTCAGCATAATTTACAATTCAAAGATATGGTGAATGCACAGATAAAGCACTACGAATATATCCTACAAACTACGATAAAGTACTTGAATATTTCGAACTGAAAGGTACTCGGATGTATGACACCAAGTTCCAGGATCAAATTATTGATGTAACTCGTAACCTGGGAAACAATTTTAGAGTTTATCATACCTAAGGACATTATAATAAAACTGGTGGACTCCCAAGTAAACTGAAAATTTTCGAAGGTGACATAATAATGTTGCGAGCTAACATTGATGAGGAGAGAAGTCTCGTCAATGGAACAATTGGTTTCATTTCCGTCGCGACCAAACCGAGACATGTACTTCGAAATGCGCATCCACTTAAACGGGACGCACAAAACCCAGCACCTTCTCCAAATGCCCCATCCTCAGGAGGGCACCTATTTGTTCACCTCATCCCGCCCTTGGGATTTAAGCCGCAGGAGGATCCAGATACGCTGGATCAGCGCGCTGGGTAATCCCAGCTACCGTTATAGCTCAGGCTCGATGGGGCCACCTGATAAGACAGGCTACTGGCTATGGGATGTCAGTGCCCGAGCGGGTTGATGCGCCGCTCCCCACCGAGTCAGGCAGCGAATACAATCATCCGGGTCCATCGGATGAAGGATTTTCCCGTCTCTACCGAATTACGGTATTGTTTTCCATTGGTTCACTATCTAGTACCACGCCCCCCAGAGTCTAACACCATATGGAGAGGCATCGGCGAACCGATGGGGCTATTCTCCTCCCCCTGGGTACCCATATCAACAAGATTCTTCTCGTTCCGTTTGATGGGTCACCGTCGTTTTAGCCGTTTGGTCGAATACTACTCGTGTAACGTGTGACGAGTAACCGTTCGAGTGAGAGTTCGCCGGAGCTACTAATCACGCTACCATGTTAGTGGAGAGGGGGACCTCGGACTTTGCCCAGTAGTGTCTGGGATCGTCACAGGTTCTCCCGTCCCGACGACCAAATGTATGACACCGACATTCCGTTAATTAAAGTAAACTTTGGCAAGGATCGCGAATATTTAATTAAGCCTGTAGCAAAACAATTCCCCGCCAAGTACAGTTATGGCATTGTTGAAAGGCGTATGTAGCCAGTGATTCTGAGTTATACGTCGAGAGTCCATAAGATGCAAGGTTGTACCGTGGATCATGCAGTGATCTACTTGGGACCTCGAACCTTTGCATCTGGCCAAGCTAACGTTACTTTGAGTCGAGTAAAATCGCTAAATGGACTTCAGATTAAGGAACACGACTCACAGACAAGACTCTTTACAATACTGAAGCACTGATAGAAAGGAAAGAATGCGTAATAAGAGATTAAATTTCGGTGCGCAAGAGCGTGAGTGTAACAGAAGGTAACAATAAATGATCGCAATAAGTAGCAGAAATCTGTAACATTCTTGCTAGCCAGCTATAATTTTATTTAAAATGAAAAATGTCTTATTCCTCAAGGCAGCTAACTACACAAACCTATACAATAGGGGTATGTTGGTCGCATATCCATAAGAAAACAACTATTTCCTTCGGATGTCATTCAACATCCGTCGAGGCATTAGCCAGGAAAGTAGTTGTATTTTCATGGATATGCGACCAACATATACCCACAAACTTTTCTATCAACGGTGTTCCTGTTACCATCTGTATTGCCCTTGTGGAGGTCGTCCGGTAGGCACTCGCCACCCTAAGCAATACCTTCGTTGTACCGATTTCAGGCCACACCGGTGCCCCGTATAATAGGATGGATTGAAAGTTCCCGTTCAGCATCACCCTCTCGCCGCTGCCTGGGCCTCCTATAGTCGGCATCACCCTTGTCAGTGCGGCAGCGCTCTCTTCCGCCTTTTTTGTCACACTTTTGATGTGCTCTCCGAAACTCCTCCGGTTATCGAGAAACACACCCAGGTAACGTACCGCTTTTGTTGGTCTCAGAATTTCGCTCCCTATGTTCAGGGCGAGCTCCCCTTCCGTGGGCCTCTGAAGATCACCCACTCAGTCGATAAAACCCCCAGCACTTATGATATTACCCTCGATACATGAGCGGTAGGATATTATCGTTGAGTGGTAATACGTGGAAGATATTTTTGTTTCTTTCATATTTCTATATAACGTGTGTTTAGATGGTTATATCCTTCTTTGGTCATAATTTCTTATGTTTTCGTATGTCGAAGTTGGATTAATGGTTTAATGTGGCACGTCAATTTGATATAAAAAAACGAATAGTATTATGGAATAAAATATGTAGTCAGCTGTCTTGAGAATTAGACATTTTTCATTTTTATGGAATAAATACCCTATGATCTTACTTGGTGTACCATACTTGTAATTGTATATGAATATATGAATATACATAAAAAAAATGCTAACTGGCCAACTTCGAAATGCATCCTGTAACAAATATGTTGAAGTTATTTTAAGACTGAAAAGTAAGGGATAAAAATATGTAGTTTTAACTAATTAACTAAACAACTGAAACCACGCTTTTATTCCCACTAAAATCATAAAATGATTTAATTGATCTATTAGTACGATATAAGACCATGCATTTTACCCTCACCAATATTTGAACTTCATGTAAGTAAATGCGAAAAATATTTTTTTAAACAATATGTGGTGGATAATAGATATCCTAGATAGTTATGTGGTTGTGTGTAATTTTAATTAATTCAAACAAAGCGCTCCACATTTTGAATTGAACATTAGATAGAAGAAGTGACAAGCTACTGATAATACCTAGGATATCTTCATCCACCACAATTGTTTAAAAAATATATGTTGCGTTTACTCTTCAATGAACTTAAAATATTGCAAGGGAAATTTATCATTTTATAATTTTTAGTGCGTGAGGAAAGCGTGTCTTTTAATTTTCCAAACTACATATTTTTTATAGTTATATCAGCCAGCAGTATAGCGAATAGAGGGGAAATTATCACTTGGTATTCCCCGGGGAATCGTTCTAGGGCCACTCCTACTCACGTTGTATACTGCTCGGAAATTGTACAATCTCATAGGCAGACCATACGGCTATTTTCAAAGAAGGCGAAACACAAGAAAATAAGAGTTGAGAATGTTGTTGAGTTGACGGCACAAATTGTTCTTTTTGTGTCCTATCAAAATTGCCTATCATCCTAAACGTTTATATGTTTGTATTGGATCAATTGTTACCTTGAATGAGATCAAGTGAATTTGGCGAAGAAAATATTTGATATACAAAATATAATATTGTATTCTTTCATGAACATCAAGCATCTCAATGTCGTGTATGTTTCAGTTGTATATAATCCATCATATCTTAGGAAATTATTGCTTGAGGTAGCGTTAGGAAAACCCATCTGAATCATATATCAATAAACCAGAAAATAATCATTGAAATCATGTTGAGAGAGAATATGGTATTCGACGGATTTTCTTAATGATAAGGCCAGAATATTGAATGTGAGACAATTTTCTTTTTACAAGCTTGGAAGTAATCTAAAAACATTGCAACAAACGTACGATATCCGGGTAAAATCCAGGGATTATCTTATGATGATGATAATGATAATGAGTCTTTATTTTCGAAGTTAACAACCAATGTCGACAATTCAATTCGGAAGGCGATGTTGAGAAAAGCTTACTCTTCCACATAACCCCCAAACGGATAAATTGAATGAAGGAACGCGTCAAAAATTTTTCTATATTCGGCTTGAATAATGTACGATTCATAACCTCAGTGAAGGAAGAGAGGAATATTTTGAAAGAATAGGAAAAAAGGAATATTCATTTTATTTACCAATTTTCACATGTACAATGTGAGATATAACTATCACTAATAATAATAGGCAGTAACAGAGCGCCCAAAAAAAGTTTTCCTTGTGCATGGCTTCTTTCTTCACATAAATATCACAGAGATACTATGTTTGTACATTCGCATATACATGTTTACATACTCACAGAATATGGGAAGCCAAATCCGATTTTCCCATCAATTGCTTGGCGTATTTTTTCTCTGGGATGCGTAGTCTTTTTTATCCGACTGCGCGATGCAAAGGAGGGTAATGTGTTTATCAGCCTATGTATGTATGTTTGTTTCTTTGTGGCGCTCTGGAGACCAAACGCGTGGGTCGATTTTGAGGATTCTTACGTCCATCGAATGGTCTTAATCTTGCGAGTGTCACTAAAGACACACACACAATCAAAATTCAATATGGCGACAACCAGATGCCACATGGTGAATAAAGACATGACAGTAATTATAAAAATTCAATATGGCGACAATCAGACGTCATATTGTGAATAATCCTAAAAATAAAAAGTGTAAAAAAAAATAAAAAAAAAACGATTGTGTGAAAAGTAAATTTTGAGAGAAATGGAAACAAGATGACCAGAAAATATTGTAAGAAAATTATGTTTGGAAAGGTCAAGTATTGAACTCAATACTGTGAACAATCTCACGTAGTCGGAGGCAATACGACTGCGTGAGATTGTTTACAGTAAGTTTAATAAAAACATAATTTTTTGACAATATTTTCTGGTTATCTTGTTTCCATCTTTCTTAAAGTTAACTTTTTGAGCAATCGGTCTTTTGAAATTCTTTTTACACTTTTTATTATTAGGATTATTCACAATATGGCGTCTGATTGTCGCCATATTGGATTTTCATTATCACTATCATGTCTTTATTCACAATGTGGCGTCTGGTTGTCGCCATATTGAATTGTGATTACTTTCATGTCTTCAGTGACACTCGCAAGATTAACACCATCCGATGGACGTAAGAATCATCAAAATCGGCCCACGCGTTTGGTCTCCAGAGCGCCACAAAGGAACAAACATACATACATACATAGGCTGATAAACACATAAGCCTCCATCGCGTCGCGCAGTCGGATAAAGAAGACTACGCATCCTAGAGAAAAAATACACCAAGCAATTGATGGAAGAATCGGATTTGGCTTTCCATATTTTGTGAGTATGTAAACATGTATATGCGATTGTACATGAACATAGCCCCCCTGTAATATTTATTTAAAGAAAGAAGCCCATGCACAAGAGGAACCTTTTTTGAGCGCTCTGTATTCATTAACTGCCTTTTATTATTAGTGATAGTTATATCTCACATTGAACATGTGGAAATTGGTAATAAATTGCTTGATTGATTGAGTTCATACTAAAAAAAAGCTTGTTCATGGAGGATTATATTATTCATTGTACTTTTGAGAATCATTATCCTAGATTTGAAAAAAAAAATTATCATAAATATGGCATTCAATATAATATGATGACGAAAATACTCACTGGTATGAAGTTGATATAAATATTATAATTAATAAGCTTACATATATGGGGAAGGAAAAAAAACAATTATTTGCAATGGCAGGAGAGTTAAGCCGCATGGTAATCCATTTTTCATTTGTTAAGGAACAATCCCATTTTTCTAAATTCTTTGAAAATATTCCTTTTTTCCTTTGGTTATGAATTGTACATTCTCCAAGCCAAATATAGAAAAATCTTTGACGCGTTCCTTCATTCACTTTATCCGTTTGGCTTTTCTCAACATCGCCAAATTGAATTGCCGACATTGATTGTGACTTTAAAATTAAGAACATATTATTATCATTATTATAAGATCATCCCTAGATTTTCCCGAATATTGTACGTATGTTGCAATGTTTTTGTTACTTCCAAGCTTGTAAAGGAAGTGAGGTTGTCTCACATTCAATATTCTGGCTTCATCTTAGGAATCCATATTCTCTCTCAACATGATTTCAATGATTATTTTCTGGTTTATTGATATATGATTCAAATGGGTTCTTCTAACGCTACCTCAAGCAATCATTTCCTAAGATTAATACAACTGAAACATACACGACATTGAGATGCTTGATTTCATGAAAGTATTCATTATTATATTTTGTATATCAAATATTTTTTTCGCCAAGTTCAGTAAATCTCATTCAAAATAACAATTGATACGAAACAAAATATAAACGTTTAGGATGATCGGCAATTTTAATACGACACAAAAAGTACAATTTGTTCCGTCAAGACGTTCTTACTGAACAACATTCTCAACTCTTATTTTTTGTGTATTCCGCCTTCCTCTGAAGAAAGCCGTATGGTCTGCATATGAGATTGTATAATTTCTGAGCGGTACGCACGATATACAACGTGCGTTGGAGTGGTCCAAGAACGATTTCCCGGGGAATACCAAGTGATGATTCTCTCTCCATTCGCTATGCTGCCTATTTCTAAAAATTGTTTTCTCTGGCTGATATAACTATAAAAAATATGTAGTTTGAGAAATTGAAATACACGCTTTCATCACGCCTGAAAATTATGAAAAGATAAGCAGAGAATATTGTCAGAAAATTCTGTTTTCATTAAACTTAATACTGTAAACAATATCATGCAGTCGTATTGCCTCCGACTGCGTGAGATTGTTAACAGTATTAAGTTTAATAGTTAACCTCTTTTAACATAATTTTCCTACAATATTTTTCGGTCATCTTGTTTCCTTCTTTTTCAAAATTTACTTTTCACGCAGTCGGTTTTTTTTTTATTTTTATTTTTTTCATTTTACCAAGCCGAACGACTCAATTGTTCGTAAGTTGTAGGGTATATCAGCATATAAGACTTGTGAGAGGTGAGTGAATGATCTTTCGACATGTTCGTGTATTAACTCTTGGAATAGTTGTTGCTTTGACTTGTGTTTGTTTTTGTGATGATAGAGAACTAGTGATATATAGTATATAGATAGGTAGTGTATAGAGCATATAGAGCTTTTGCTTCTGTGAGTAATATTTCAGTCGGATATCTAAAGTCTTTGCAGAGTATGATTTTCAATATCTATTTTTGTATGCCTCTGAAGGTTTTAGGTAAACGACTGCGTCTATCATAAGTCCTAAATATTCAATATGGAAAACTGAGGGGATTTTTATGGGGCCGTTATTGAATACTCATTGATGGATAAGTTGAATATAAAAGGTCCCAACACAGTGCCCTGCAGTAAGCCGTATTCCAGAGTGTTTTCTGAACTTATTGTGTCGTCTCATCATATTAAAGTAAACAAAAGACACTCACTTCACTAAATGACTTTTGTTTACTTTGATATGGAATTTTCATCAAGTATCGGCCATATCAATTCGATTTTTTTTATAAATGGTTTTATAGTTAGATTTTCAAAATATCATTCTGAAACTTTGATGCTTATATGGAAATATATGGAAATAAATGATAACCATTGAGAATCATATTTTCGTCGACTGCAACTGGAAATAATTCCCAATCATTCATTCACTTATTATTATCATTATTGAGTTAGTTCATTCCATTTGGAATTAGAGCTGCTCCTCCAATAGAATTTGTAACGTTTTTTGCAAATTTCGCATTTCTCTGAATTCTTTTCTGTGCATTATTGATTTTTCCTTATCTCTATCTCCAACTCCGATATTTTTTTCCACCTGGTCTTTCCTGAATCTGAAAACATAAGTGGCTAATTCGAATACTCCAGCTATTGCAAGACAATTAACCGGCGAATGATTTTTTACATATTTATTTTTTTTTTATTTATTCAACGTCAGCCTAATTATGGTACCGGGGCTAATTACCAACATCGGTGAGCAAACTTCCTCCAACTGGAAATTTGACCGAATCCTCTGGTGTTTTCAAACAGAGAGATATATCTTTTCATGAGCTCAACATCCCTGAATATAATAGTATTTTCAAATCTGCTGAATCGTATTTTTACTTAAAATTGCACGAGAGGTTTGTATTTTATCAGGTAAATTTGGGTTGTTTAATGAGAAACTGTTGCCTAGCAATTAGACGAGAAAAACCGTCAACTATTGCAAACGCGACACCGAAGGTGGAGCGTTTTCAGGTTGACAGTTTTTCCAGTCCAGAATTGCTAAAGGAAACAGTTTAGAATTTGAACAACACAAATTCACCCAATATCAATACAAACATCGAGTGTAATTCGGTAGGACAATTGAATGAATAAGAATTTAGAAACATATCAATGCAAACTTTATTCATTTTGGCAAGCAACACGCGATAATTATTAAACAAATGAATGAGTGAAAAAACCACTAGTGCATCTGTCGCTGTAAGAGTTGCAGCTAACTTTTGCCGCTGTCAAACTGTGGCATATGCGATTTTTCATACATGAGTTGAATTGGCATTGTGAATTTGTTGAATGAGTGGAAAAAGAATATAGATTTCACAAAAATGCATACCTTTCGAAGACAAATGAGGTTTTCATGTATGTTAAAAAATATAATGTTCAAGAACCAATCATGGATTAGTATCATTCCGTACAATCTTGATAGAATTGGGGAAAAATATCAGTCAAAAACAAAAAGTAATGAAAAATATATTTTCAACTGATTGTATTTCATTGACTGGGATTTCTATATTTCATACTATATTTTTTTATCGTCGTATATCTTAGAAAATGTCAGTTGTAAAAGCCAAATTATTATTAAATCACATATTTTTCCAATATTGGTATAGAAATGCAATGTTTTTTTAAATCTCTCATTAGCCCTTACTTTGAAAGAACGTAACCGATTCGGACCTTCCGATGAATTTCTTCTCGTTGTACCTCTTTTGAAGTTGACATGCATGAAGAATACCCTACAGTTATAAATCCCAAAAGAAATTCGCTAGCGGAAAGGTATCATAGGCATATTAGGTCGTCGTTTGGGGTTCTATCATAACTAACCATATCAGCCTCATAAGCAATTGATTAACCCTTTGAGGTCCAATTATATTTTCCTAACTTGTCTTCCTGGGTCCGATAATATTCTTGTAACATGTCTTTCTGGGTCCTATTTAAAACAAGGTATTATTCAACTTGACTTTTTTGTACATTCGGGTGAAATTTTTCGAGTCAATTTCGACCCACTGCTACTCATCCAATTAACGTGAAAATTGGCAGGTGACAATGCATTATGAAATTGAAGAAAAAACAATATGGCGACTCAAAGATGGCGGACGATATTTGAGATTATGATCCAATTCTATTAAAATTTGGTATGTGGTGGTTTTTGAATCATTTTGAATGTTTTGCCAAAATTTATGAGGCTCCAGGATGGTGGACGAGTTTTGTAATTATTGCCGGAGAAATGAACAGAATGAGGAATCATCTAATTACACCCAAAAAGAAAAAACTCGAAAATTTAAAAAATAAAAATCAAGATTTCATGTAATACACTTAAAAGGAAATAATAAGTGATATAGATGTGTTCGAGGTAACATAATAATCTTCGTTATTTATTTTCAGCGGATTTGGAAACAGTAAAAATTGCTATAATCGTTATGGTTATTCCTGTGATTGTTTTATTGTTTTTATACTTTTCCTCAGTGAATGAGGGAGAACAACTGAGGGCAGAAAAAAATAGGGAGGAAAAGTGGGCAACATAGTGGAATTGAGGAAAAAAGTGAGTGAGAGAGCTGATGAGAGAAATAGAGAACCAATGAAAAATTTTGAATATTTCAAAATTTTATTGATTACAATATAAATTGCATTATTGGTACCTTTTGTTTGCTATGAAATTTTTTGAAGCATCCACCTGGATAGAGTTTAGGTGTACGAGTGCACTTTTCGCAATAGTATACCGTCTCCCTTCTTCCTCCTCGTATTTTGCGGTTGCTACAAACCGCACAATCTCCTGACTGACTTTCTGCATGCGGGAAAATAAAATGGGGTTGATTATTCAAAGATTCTTATGTGTCTTATTCGATGGTCTGCCTCCATTGTCACTTTTATCACGGATATCTCCAACTTGTTACAATATCAGAGACAATCTATATTGAAGATGTATTTTTTTGCGTTATTCATGTTGTTCTCTATGGATACTGTATAATCATTCACTATTGCCACTTCTAAGAAAATTTTTCACAACCACTTTAGCGACTTCCTTACATGTCTGTAACTGGCGATATAGTGATCGGCACGGTCTACTGCTCCCATATTCTTAGTGTAGTCTATAATAGCGAAACATTCATGAATTTCTTCGATATGTCCAGTTCTTTTTATTATCTGTACTAGTTGTGTTTCTGTGGCATGAAAAGTGGAAAGTAGAAAGACATCCTTAACCACTGTCTTAGTTGTTTGACCAACCTTCAGAATCCAATGGAAAAGTCTACGAATTAGGATCACGGAGGCCTTACCCTTCATAGTGTGATCCGAAACCACTTTTGGGCCTTGAAAAATTAGTCGTTGGCCACGGGATCCGAACCCGTGCCGGGTGGAAACTGGGTACAATACTAACAAATTCCAAATTATTATTGAGCTTTTTGTATTTACATTTCATGCTTAATTCTAAATCACCAACTGAATCTATACATATATACATAGGGTTAGTGCACCGATGGTTGACCAATTGAGAGCTTCTTCCAAAAAAATCACTTATATATACTTGAATATCAATTTTTAGGAGCACAAAAAAATATGGAAGAAGAACAAAGGTTTCGGATTCTTAATATCATGTACAACAGCAAGAACTAGTACTTGACCACAATTTTACCCAGTAGTTGACCACTCGATAAAATCAAATGAAACAAGTTTCCAAGCAGAACTGATGATTTATTGATAAAAAAAACAAGTTTTGATTTTCAAACAGAATCTTATGAAAGAATGATAATTTTTTAAATCAAACCTTTTCCAAAAATACAATTTTTTCAACGAGTTGAAACTTCTTCACACGGGTTTGGACTACAATTTCTTTAATTTCCGTATCATTTGTATTTTCCTTCACTTCAGTCTCAATATTAAATTTTTGTTTCTCAGTTTCATTGTTTTTTTTTGCGTTCCAGTATAACTCTAAGTTTTCTCTCAGAACAATTTCATTTTCATTAGTAGTTTCATTTTCCAATTCCATATCAACATGTTTTCCTTTATTGTGTTCTTCTTGGTATCATCATGTTATTCTTCTGCTGACTCATCACTGCCCCATTCCTGCATTCCTGCTTCTTTGAACGATTCCCGTCTTCTCTTGGAAATAAGTGAATCAAAATATAGAAACGTTAATTGGCTTGATTCGTTCTATGCCGTCTTGATCACCCAAAGTTCGCGAAGCATCGTGCATACATTTTTTGAAATCTACTGCCTCGACTTCAAAATACATTTTTCATGCCTCTTTTTTCTAATAACAATGGAAAAGTGGCTTTATGCAATCAATATCAATCAGAAACGACTTTTTTCTATTTACTTTTCAAATTAATTATTGAAGTAGCATGCGGTACCCCATACCCCATTCAGCATCTTCCATTGTCTAATATTGCAAACATCGCTCACAGCCTGTTACAATCGTACCTTCGTATATTTGAAAGATCTCCTTTTAGTTTCATCTATTTTTTCTCGGAAATACAGTGGTTTCACTGAACCTGTATTTGAAAATAAAAGAACCTTATATGACGTAAAATATATGTAACAGTTGTTGACCATGACCAAAAACCATTAGTTGATCACTACAAAACTATGGTCAATTACTAGATCCGCTTCAAAATAACGATATTTTTTTAACAAAAATAAATATTTCATTCATACCCAAAGCTATGAAACAGACATAGACATCAACTATATTCATATAACAACTAGTATATCAAGTATGTTTTCAATAAAACTATCAACAAGAACGGATGATTTAAGATCACTAGAAATTGTCTTCTAACCATGCTTATAGCCGCATCACTTGTTTTCTACCAGTAAAAGACGAGAAATGTGTAAACATGACAGTGACCAACTTATCGTGAAATTTATTTGGGTTAATTGTGACATCTACTGGATCAAAGTCCCATTCAATTTTCAAAAACATTGGCAACCAACAAAATAATATGGTATCTTTATTTCTGAGTATTAAGGGGAAAAATGGTCAATTACCGGGTGCTGGTCGACTACCGGTGCACAACCCTATATACAATTATTACAGATGGGGCTGTTCGCGCGACCCCAGTCCGGAAAGAGCCAGACCGTCGCTCTGGAGGACCTTCTCAGGGACTCCAGAATAACGCCTTGGCCCAAAAACGAGCTGTTACCTTCGAGTATACGAGGAAATGCAGTCCATCCCAGCAGATTTTGTAGCTGTTCTCCGAGCATTCGAATGTTGCATGTTGAATTATGTCTTAAGATCGGCCTCCTTTCTTTCAATTTATGCCGTTGCTTTGTGTGGTTTCGCTTGTTTAGGTATGAAGTGTGTTTGAGGAAAAATTTTGTGAGGAGATTTCCAGGAAAATTAAACAGAAATCTGGTTAAGGGTGTGAAATGATGTTTGCGTTGTTTGAGTAATGATATGCATATTGTGTAAAAAGTTTTGAAGTATTTTGTGTTCAAGGGTTGTATGGGTACAATACTAACGCTCGTACCATTGAGCCACTAGCCCCGTGAAAAATTTTTTCATTTCTGTGAGAGTTACAGTTTCCCACATGTGCCAAATCAATTGGTAGTTGTTTGTTATGATTCCTTGTAGCAAATCATTAGTGAAAAACAACTGAAAGAATTCAATTCTGTTTCTGA
Source organism: Gonioctena quinquepunctata (assembly GCA_018342105.1). Lineage (NCBI taxonomy): Eukaryota > Metazoa > Arthropoda > Insecta > Coleoptera > Chrysomelidae > Gonioctena > Gonioctena quinquepunctata. Next base: position 80,893 of record JAFIRS010000340.1, read on the forward strand.
TTTGTTGACTGATGGTTTGTATCCACTATTGACTGTGAATTTCCTGAACTGTTCATCATTTGGATCTCACTTCCTCCACCCGGTCGTACAATCTCATTATTTGGTCTATCAAGTTCCTCTCCGCTATCACTGTCTTCTCCGATCTCACTTCCCGCTTCCTCGGCATCTTCATCATCAGTATCACTATGTTCTTCATAATCACTTGGCTCAGATGCATCCTCTTTAGAATCATAGTCGTTATCACTCACTTCTTCTATGTGTATTCGACTTCTTCTTCTTGATATTGATGCCAATTTGCATTATTCTAATGAAAGTTCAATTTTCAAACACAATATATGTGAACTAACAATTCAACTGACCAATAATACTAAAAGTGTTTATTTTTGTTTAATTAACCGACGAAATCAAAAAGGAGGAGGTTCTCTAGTCGACGCGTATTTTTTTATGTATGATCACGCATAACTTTTCACAGAGCTGTTCGATTTCGATTATCCTTTTTTTATTGGATAGGGTGTACTTCGGAGTTGATCTCATTTGAATTTGAACAAAAAAATCGATCCCTAACGGTAGCAAAATGGAAGATATTGATCATTTACCCTCTGAATTTCGGTTCATTGACCGATTTTAGCAGGCATAACTTTGTACTGGGTTTCCTGATTTGAATGATTTTTCTTCATTAGAAAGGGTATACCTCATAGTTTCTCATATTTCAATTTGAAATGAAATAATCCACCCCTACGGGTAAAAAACTTGGGGATGATTGATTTTTCACTTGTGAACATTGGCATTGACAGATCCTCCTACATCTGTCACAATAATATCTTATGAAAAAATGGAATTATATACAAAGTGATGTGATAAACTAACCGGAACTTTGGAAAATAGTGTATATTATATAACAATGAATAGTTAAAGTAGATTATTTTATTATTTAACAGTTAATAGTTGAAGTAAGCTAGGTAAGTAAGTATTTCGGAAGTAATCAAAAATTAAGTAGGTAGTTATTAGTAGATTTCAGCCACAAAAAATTGAATAATAAAAACTTTTCAACAAAAAATCAAACCGACGAAAGAATCAACTGAAAAGCAAAAAATAAAATAAACCTTAGTCTTAATGATAATTGCGCTCCTAAACTAATATTAGTTACCAATTTTGAGTCGGCGCCAAACAAACTAGCAATTGAATTAGGTGAAGCGTAAAATGATGGCAGCGAGATGCACAGCGCCGTTTTGACTACATCTTCAAAGTAATATGATGATCTTCAATAATTGTTTGGTTGGCGCCGACTCAAAATTGGTTACCCACATTAGTTTAGGAGCTCCATTATCATTAAGACTAAAAAGGTTTATTTTATTTTTTGCTCTTCAGTTGAGTTTTTAGTCGGTTTATTTTCTTGTCAAAAAGTTTTTTTCAAAACTTTTGGTGAATACACTGATTTTTTCCACCATCAAATTACAATTTTTTACAATTCTAGACGTGTTTCAGTCACCAAGTCAACATCTTCGGAAGGAAGACAGGTTATAAAAATATAGAGCGTGTGCCGCCAAGAAAATGAACAACAGCCTATTCGACACGCGCAGAGAACAATACACGGCCTAACCTAAAACAAAAAAGACTTCGACCAAATCCAGTGGGGCTCACCCGAAATTGGACCCGAACGTTATAATCTTACTGTCGGGGCTGCCTCGACAAAGTACCGTGAAAGGTTGAGATAATTCAATTGGTTACTCTGGAATCTATTGAGAACAGAAACTTCGTCAATCAAACTCTCTATGAATTCATCGCAAAGAATATAGATTCATTCTACCTCCACTATATGAACTCGGTTGAAGGTGGAAATAGATCTGCATTTCCCAGAATTAAACAAATGGAAATGTATATGGAAACAATGAAAGGGTTTGGAATTTCATTTTCATTAATTTGAGAAGTTTTTCCGTCTATTGAATTTACTCATTTTGTTCGTTTCCATATGGAAATATGATAATGAAGTGAGTTGCGAGTTTTGTTTCATATTTCATTTCAAAACCAGATAAATTCTACATTTCCGGAAACAATCACGAGCGTGGTTCCACTCAAAGCTAGAAAGTTTTTTTCCATTTCCGGTGCGATGTTGATTCAAATAATGGTGTATATATGATATTATCAAATCTGAATCTCATGAATAACGAATGAGGGAATCCAGTGGGTTGTCACATGTCATTTCAATTCCACTTGTCACCACAAGAGTTGTGGTTTCCGTGAATGAAATAACGAAAGAGTTGTATTCAATCATGACTGGTCGAAAATCCTAGAAACTTAAAAAAAAAATACGTAAAATTCAACATTTTTTTCAACCACTGATTGTTTGCCTGGCAAATATTTCGATAGTCGAAGATCGTAATAAAACAATTCCTGTATGTGAGATCATAACACTATCTATCTGTTTGTCGCAAATGATTCGACATATGTTATCATGAACTTTTTTTCCATACTTTCAAACAAATCAATACAATCAATTGAATTTTGGCCTTCTGTGAACTTTATTATCAAGGCACCTTTCCAATTTTCTCTTTCAGCCTTATTATTATCATTATATTCCATTAATTATGTCAACTACCAGTGAGATGCTCAGGTTATGATGAAGATCCCATGATATTAAAAATAAAAGTTGATGTCGATTTCTTCTCAATGAATTAAAATTTTTGATACGTTTTATTATGCACTATATACTTCTGGTGCAAGGAGTGGAATAATTCTTTGTTCAATGGCTTTATGAATTATAGATATTTTTTGGAATTTCCCCTGTCTCTTGTGGGATATTTGTGGACTATGGATTGACTGTTTGAAACGTTTTTGTGTTGGAATTGAATAAGTATCATAAAAAATAGTTGTCGAATATCCATTATTCGACATTTACTATATAATTCATCACTAGAATAATATCGAGGACTATTATAATTTTTTTAAACCATACTTGAACAACTTCAAGGTTTTCCGAAAAGCAACATGCGATTCTTAAGCTATCATACCATGTGATGTACACACTGACTGACTGACATTGACTCTATACTTTCATCTTTTCTGGCAAACTTAAAACTCTTTCCAGCAATCGAAATATATTCCCAGTTTCCTTTCAGACAGTTCATATTCTTATTTTTACTGAGATTACTCTGTGAATTGAGATTCTGAACTAACGTGACAATATTCGAAATTACAAAGACTTCAAACGGTTTTTCAGCTTAACAAATATTATTCAGTTGAAATTGTGTATTGAAATAACCTAAACAAATCGAGAGATAATATCAAGTCCACTCTCATGACTCTCACTGACGGAAGCCAACAACGAACTGCTGTTTCTTTCCTGAAACATTTCAGTGGCTGTTTCCCGCTAAAAATTAGAAATGGATATTATCAAAAGATAAACGGCAAGTGGTAATTGACGAGGGTTATTATCTCGGGGCATAGCGTATGGATTGGAATCCTATTTTAACATTAGACAATATTTGAGAGACAAATTTATGACATTTTTCTACATATGGTATCCTCATTTATCTGGGAGTGCATTTGGGTTTCGAATTGTCCATTTGGCTGGAAAATTGACAGAAAACCGAGGTACAACCATTCAATACCACTCACTCTCAACTGTTTCAACCAATTCAACATTGTTTTCATGTCATATATTTGTCAATGCAGAAAATTATTCGTAACAATCTTATTCCATTCACATACATTTTCGAATAGTTTTCGATTTTCGAATTGATTCTTGAATCTTCATGATGCTCCCTGACTATCACTCCTAATCTGGAGCGTTTTTTGATGTATCTCGTCTGGTTAACACTCAGACTGGTGTCTAACCGAAAGGTGTTAATTAATACCCCATACTGGGATTCCCAGGAATGTTGCTCATTTGAGATCATTATATCTCTTAACGGTGAGTTTTGGCGATTCTACTGAGAAATATTTCAAAATGTCTTCTGAACATCTGTTCTATTACAAGTTCCAACATCCAATTGTTGCTCATGCAACCCATTTTTCGATGAGATTTTCATCGCAACTGTTCCATAAGGGTCGTGACCGAGTGATTGATGGACACTTTGCGCTTATGGTCACTGATGAGTTTGATAAATTGATAATCGATATAGAAAACTCAGCATATACAGTGCGATCATCTAATAAACAGACTAGTTGAAACTGAAACAGGCATCTGATGCACTGAAATGCTATCACTTTCCAAACAATTTTTTTTCCATATGAAAAAGCAATTCAATAATTATCAATGATACGATCTATTCATGCTTGGCTGAATTTTACCAATATTCTCCTACTATTGCATCACGACGTCAGGACCGTCGTGCAATCATTTTTGTCATCAGGACTCACCCTAGCTTTATCGAGCACGAATCATATCCCCCTTAGTTTTACAAAACTGTAGAGTTCATAACATGAGCATATTTTCCAAGAACCACATCTTCTGATATTGTTCTTAAATATTCGGAGGTTATGCAATGATAAAAAACTGAGTAATATCATACGAAACGCGGAGGGAAAGTGAATATATTCATGAGATATTTTAGTGATCACTATACAATAACAAATTTTTTCGGAAATTTTATTTGCCATTAGCGGGAACTCAATGAGATGAAGTTCTCCTCATTGACAGCAAGTACATATGAATTATTTTTTACACAACTAAAACTCATATTTTAGTAAGTTTCATTCTTCTACTTTGTTTTCATTTTGGAATACTTGAGTACTAATAAAAACCAATCTAATTCAGATTTAATTTTATTTCTATTGGACATTTTTCCACGCATTGTTTTACCAGAATACGAGGATAATAAGTAACAGCAATTGATTGTCGGCGTTTTGCAGCACGTGCAACTCTCGCTGCTGCCAACCCAACGTCCGAGGAAAAGATCAATATTTAGTTGAAATTCACTGAAAATTATTTCTCGGAGTTGTTTAGCAACTAAATTCGACATAATCTGGAACAATAATAGAAAATAAATTGTATCATCTATAACATTCTAATGTTCCTGAATTTTGATTATTTTTCAACATTCTCACACCTTCATAACGGCTTTTTTACAATCATCTGAGTTCCTTCTCTTCATATCAAACCCACAATCCTCTAGAAATATCACCAGTTCTGTGATGATTTTTCTTCGCAAAATTCCCAGAATTGCTTCCATATAGTCTTCTATCTTCTCGTATTTCAAGGAGTTAATTTATCCACTTCTTTTCTTATTAATTCATGTTTTTTTCCAACTCTGAAATTTTAGAATAGTACATTGTGTTCCAGTAGTAATAAAAACAATACTTTTCTGGACGACAATGTAGTCTGGGAATGTGCTTTTACTACGAAGTACAAATACTATTTTTTCTGAAATCGCAATCAACATTATCATAAATTAAAGAATTTCTGTAAATGCATAACAATTTTTGATTAACATCTTATTGCCTATGGAATCGTTCCCTTGACAATCACTGTGTGTTTATTGTTGTGACAAAAGTCAGAGTTTCAATACTTATTTCGGTTCAATACCTACTTATCACTGAAAAATATTTGAAATAGACAGTGATGATGATGTCCAGGTCTGCGGGATACCACCAGACTCAGTGAATGCTGCTGAAAAGTCATCTTAAATTTATTGCCAAATAAATCCAAGGCAAAATATGAATACGATTACAGAGTTCCACGAAAAAAAACGACCTTCCGATCTGAAATTGTCATGATTGCATACTTTTTTCATTTATCTACAAAGTTGAAGGCATCTACGTTATGGTCAAATCACCCCATGCTGAGAGCAACACTTAGTACAGGAAGAAGATATTGATATTACAAAATATTCGAAATTACGTGCTTTCCTGAAACGTCAAAGTGACAACTATAAGACAAAGAAGTCAAAAGTTTTGTCAGATGTACAAATTGAAACGTTTACTAATCAAGCCCCAGATTATATATATACTCAATGAATAAGGTACGTTCAAAGTGTAAGAATTTCAAAATTATTAGTGTTTACTTTTTAGGTTGCCTTGATATTTGGTGTTGTCGGTGCATGTCGCCGTGATGAACTATATAAATTAAATTTGAATGACATAGAAGATTTTGGATCTGAGCTTTTGAATAAAATACCCAATAAACCAAAATTGTATAGAAAATATGTTGCATGTCCTCCAGAAAACTCTGAAAGTTGCCGCTCTTTCATCAGATATTCAATTGGGAAAGGTTGCAGGCAAGTAGTGGAAATACATCAGTTTGGCAAAATGCCTAAAATTGTCGCAAAATTTTCAAATTTGCCATATGCACATGAGTACAGAGGACATTGTTTCCGTTTCCGACAATTTGTGATGGAGTTCCTCAGCTGTTGCTGGAGGATACGAAGAGGAATCTTTCACAAATGAAGAAGACATAGCAGATAAAATATTCAGAGGGGAAGTGACAAAGAGAAATCTGCTAATACTATGAGTATCATGGCCGAAGAAGAAAACAGCAATAACGTCGCTGACTATTCAGGTAACAAACAGATACATTTGGAGGGGGAAATGACAAAGAGAATTACTTTTCAGATAGAGTTCAGCCTATGTTCAATAATTGTAAAAACTACAACATAACTATAAATATACAAACATGGTTATAATAAACATTCCATATGTGTAATAATATATTCAATTATAGAATATTCTTCAATTATAATAGCGATTATTCTCGAAGATAAAAATTTGGAAACTAGCCGTAGGCGAGTTTTGGAATTATCCGAGAGAACAAAAGCTATCATCATACGCGAGTAGAATAATATACTTTCTCTACGACTATAGGATAGTCAAATAGATCCAAATATTATTCATGAAAATAATAGATACTTCTTTCATTCATTCATTTTGAGTTTGTTGATGGAATGATATATCTTCCACAACGATGATGTCCTCCATTTCTCAGAGAGTTTTGTAAAATAAGCGAGAAGGAATTTTCCGAGAATAGATGTGTCTGGTTCAAGTTTCGCCAATCCATGAACTCTGCGTAAGCCTTCGAATATTGCTTTTTTATTTTTCCGGCAATAAGTTCAGAGTTGCTGTTTTCGCCGTTTCCAATAAATCCGATGGTGTACAGATCTCATTATTCTCACTATCACTGCTTCCCCAATCACAATTATACATCTTATATTTTGATCGTGACAGATCAAAGTTGAAACTGAAAAAACAGTCAATCTGACATTCGCGGAAGCTAAGCCATGATACGTCGAATGGAGCAAAGGCTTCTTGAGAAATTTGTTTGGTAGATTTGTGTTTTGCAATTAGTCTAAACCTAAGATGTCTATAAGCCCTGGTGCTTGGACTTATACCTGAAGAAGTTGGGATCGACTTGGCGACACTTGGCCTGCTTGATAATAGAGATTACTACTGTGTCAGATGGCGCCAATTTCGTTTTAGTTTCAATTCAGTAACAGGACTTATTCATCTCCTCAGCTTCCTTTTTGAGACGAACTGTTCGCGAGTTCTAATTCTTGCTTCGCTATTGATTGGAAATATACATCTGTCAAAACTTCACCAATAGCAAAGCTAAAATCAGAAGCCCCCGAAAGTTGCACAGAGAAAGCACTGTCGTGTTGTTTTTCGTATTCTGTACCATTTGAATTTGGAGTTAACTACATTTTGACAGACGGAGAATTGGAAATGAAATTGTCATTGAATTGCAGAAAATATGAAATTTAATGCATACTATATGATGAACTATGAACATATTATTATTCGTCAAGATTTGTACTTGGTTTTGGTACTGAATACAGGTGAATATTCGAATCTGCGGTTTTATACTGTTCACAACAAATACAAATGTGGCCCATTCTACAAAAAGTATCCTTACACACTACACTACCTCAAAATGAACAATTCCTCTTGCACTAATGAACGAGTGATTTTTCAAAGAACAAACTAAAGAATTAGCCAAGCAGGATTTCAAATCAAAGAGATGGAAAACACATAGATACCGACAAAACACTGAAAATAATTTCATATAAGATGCTGCAGATGTCAGAAATCAAGTTCTGACATTAGGCGAGAATATAAACAAACATTTCTGGACGGCGCCATCTACCACAGACTACCACAGAGAGAAGCTCTGTTGAAGTAACAGGTGGTGTCCCCTCGAAAATCTAAACAATATCGAATCAGTTCATTCACCAGGGTTCTTAGACATCTTATCTAAACCTCTCAGTTGCCGTGGATCCTGAAAATTCTGAATCTGTGATTGGTCGAGTGCCGTTGGATAATGAGTTAGGATCCCCGGTGTCTTGGAATCATCTTCATTCATCAATCAATAACCGATATGTAAATTACTCTCGTTTCGGACGTCCATCGTCTTAATGGATTCGAAAGGTTTTCACGACGTTTCGAATGCTTGTATCTGCAATCGTCTTCAGGTGAATACTGACAAGTTTGGGTGCTACTCACCAATTTATATGTCTGTCGGTGCAATGGTGCGTGTAATTCAGCCATATGCAGTGGTGCGTGTGATTCCGCACGGTGCGATGGTGCGTGAAGTTTTGCGCCTCTGCAGTCCGCCAGAAAAAGCAATTAGTGGTTTCCATACATTCTTGATCTCAACGCTTGGTTGACTGGAGGCGTTATTGGCTTCGATTGGGCGGCCTCTTTGAACTTCGTTTGAACCAATGCTCCTCTCTATGAAGAACACTTGCGTCGTCCCATAGAATTTGATGGTGCTCAGTCCAGGCGTGGTCAGCAATTCCTGATTTTGACGTTTCCTCTACGTCCATTTCTTGTGCTCATCCAATCTTACCGATATCGGCCTCTTTGTCTCTCCAATGTAGGAATCTCCGCATCCACATGGAACTTCATAAATGCAATACTTACTGATCTAATTTTTTTGTCAGGTTTGGTCTTGCTGAGGAAACTCCAAAGCTGTGGTCGACCCTTTCATAATTGGACTCATGGAGATAAACATCTTCAGGATGTCTCCTCAAGGATTAACAGAATCAGGGTTCCGATCAAATTCACGATAGAAATGGAAACCAACCGTGCCTCACCCTGAGAGAATAGGCAATGAAATCCGCACCTCTGTCTACAGAAAGAAGACACATACGGGGCAGTATCTCAACTACAGCTCCAATCATCCGAGTTCGACAAAGAGAGGGATCGTGAGAACATTGGTAGAGAGAGCGATGCATATATGCAACAAAGTGGAGTCACTAGATGCCGAATTGAACCACATCTGAGAGGACCTTCACCGGAATGGATCCCCCAAGAAACTCCTAGGGGAAGTATTGAAACAACTCCAGAAAACGAAGACATCTGAGGAGCAAGAACAAAGCACAGTGATATGCCTTCCGTACATTGGAGGTGTCTCCGAGAAGATCAGGAGGATGGGAAACAAGTTCAACATCAAGAGCTGTTTCCAACCCGGCAGTACTTTAAGGAGTTTCCTCAGCAAGACCAAACCTGTCAACAAATATGAAATCAGTAATTTTTGTATTTATGAACTTGCATGTGAATGCGGAGATTCCTACATTGTAGAGACAAAGAGGCTGTTATCGGTAAGATTATATGAACACAAGAAATGGACTCAACGTGGAGAAACGTCAAAATAGGGAATTGCTGACTACGCCTAGACTGAGCACCATCGGATTCTATGGGACAACGCAGGTGTTCTTCATAGAGAGAAGCATTGGTTCAAACGAAAGTTCAAAGAGGCCGCCTACATCGAAGCCAATAACGCCTTTAGTCAACCAAGCGTTGAGATCAAGAACGTATGGAAACCACTAATTGCTCTTTCTGGCGGACTGCAGAGGCGCGAAACTTCACGCACCACCACACCGCGCGAAACGACACGCACCATTGCACCGACAGACAGATACATTGGTAATTAGCACCTAAACTTGTTAGTATTCAGCTGAAGACGATTGCACATACTAGCATTCGAAACGTCGTGAAAACCTTTTAAATCCATTAAGACGATGGACGTCCGAAGCGAAAGTTAACAAGTTATAGTTATTCTAATCCCAATTGGAACGGCAATAAAAATAAGAGCACTACGAGGAGTGTTCATATTCACTGCCCGGCAAATGGAAAATGTATATACTACCAGTGTTTTTACTTTCAAAGCGTTCCTGGTACAATCATAAAAAAGTTATGTCGTGTGGAAGAGAATTCCTTCTCGAAACTCTTTATGTCGGTCCAATTGAGATTGAAAATACTATACCACATTGTCTACAAACTTCAAACAAACCAATATGTAATCAAAGTAGAATACGATAGTCATAAAGGAATGTTCTCAATGTGAGTTGGTCGTTTGCGTGTATTTATTTACTGTCCGAAATGTATATAAAAACCGGTAGGAACCGATTTTGACGGCTTAGGAAAAGTTCGTTGCTCAGCAACGGGCTAGCGTATTTTGGGGTCTTAAGTTGCTCCGAGAATGTAGGCAGTCTTGAGCGATTTCAGAAAAAAGAATTGACTCAATGAAACTTACACACTTACACTGCGCTTTTGTTATTGTCAACTTTTCAAAGCTCACCTTGGTAGAGTTCATAGAAAATCTTAATCTTTTCCACAAGTTTTGTTTTTGCTTTTATTTAGTTTTACCTGTCCCGGTGTCTGTCTGTCTTCAATCAAATCTTGCAAGTTGAATTTGCCCAATTAACGTGAAGTTTTTGTTAGAGAAAAAAACAAAATTTCGGTTCTAAGATGCCGGACGAGATTTGTGTTTATGGTCCGATTTGACTCAAAATTGGTATGTGGGGGTTTTTGGGATCGATTATGAGATTATGACTCTTGGTCGAATTTCATAAAATGAAAATGGCGGCTCCAAGATGGCCGACGATATCTGTGATTATGCTCCGATACTCTTCGAAATTGGAATGTGGGGGTTCTCGGGGTCGGAGATTATGAATTTATTGACAAAATACATGAATTCAAGATAGCGGCTCCAAGATGGTGGACAAGTTTTGTGATAATGGACCATTTCTATTCTAAATAGGTATGTCGATGGTTTTGGGGTCGGAGATTATGAATTTAATCGAAAATTATTGATTTTTTGGCAGAATTCATAAATTGAAGATGGCAGCTCCAGGATGGCAAGCGGGTGAATCTTCAGATGGTCTCCTTTTTGAAGAACTAGATAGCTCAGAACTTACAGGAAAAAGGCCTCATAATGACGATACATTAACAAAAATGCATAGTTTGAGGCGTACCTACTTACTAAAGAGCACAAAATGAAATATTGAATAAAAAAAACTTGAGAGGTGTCAAGGGACACCCGGATGGAACGAAGTTCCTTTCGATCAATTAGTGAAGGAATTATAATAAAATTTTATTTTTTTCAAGTTTTAATAATATTATATATATATATATATATATATATATATATATATATATATATATATATATATATGCACTCTGTCTGTCTATTCTTTCGTACACGTCATAGATGCGCGGGACTTTGTAAACACAACAAAGTGTGTATATATATATACTCTCTCGACTTCGTGAACACAACAGCGTATAGGTTAGAACACGCACGGCTTGCCAAATACATACGCATTGATATTGTTATATTAAAATATAATTTGCTTTTAAATTTATTAAAGTTATGACGCGTACACTTGCTAAACACACAATAATGGAGAGATTATAACGAGTATGACTTGGTTAGCACAATAGTGAAGAGTGGTTATAATGCCTACTTGCTAAAAATACATAAGCATTTATTATTGTCTGTATAAAATCTCTACTTACCTAACTCCATCAGCAATATCCGGAACTTGTGCGGAAACACTGTCAGGATTCATTATTGTTATTATTTTTCATTATTTATCATGTACAAAAAACCTGTATACACTCAACAAAAATAAACGTCGCGACACCACACTGTTCAATGTGAAATAGAAAGACGAAACGAAAATAACTGGCTAGCTTTCTATGAGAGAGAGAGAGAGAGAGAAAGACAGAGAAACACGCGCACGCCGCACGGCTTATAACCATAGCGAAAGTCTCGTTACAACTTTTGGTCCTAATTTATTCCGTCTAGCCCCCGTTTGCAACGCGCGATAAGGAACTACGTTCCAAAAACCTTTTCGAAGACAAGCTTTTATTCAAATGCGCTTAAAAGTAAAAAATAATTACTTTGGATGTGTAACGTAGCTTATTCCATGAGTTAGAGATTCAAAAGCTTGTCGCTTTTGTAGTCGAACTGAAAACTTTGCGCGACAAGCTCTTGAATCTATAACTCACGGAATAACTTACGTCGCAGATTCGAAGCAATTATTTTTTACTCTTAGCGCATTTGAGTAAAAGCTTGTCTTTAAATTTTTTTTTCAATTAATAATTGCATTTCAAATCATATTGGTATACAATTTCATTACCGAATGTCCCCCGAGCTTGAATTAAAATCCAGGAATTTTTCTTTGTTGTTTTTCAAGATAATTCAAATGAGAAATTGAACCTCGAGAAAATTTCTGGAAATAATTCAAGTGAAACTGAGGAACAAATATCCATTTATATTTTCTCGAATTTTTTGAATTCATCTTCTCTCCCCCAAACACGGTGTCTCTCGTAATTATAGTAATGTTTTCTTGTTTTCCGTTTTTCATGGTATCCACGATGTTGTTTCATGAACCCAAAGAAGTGTCCAAATAGAAAGAATTACAGTCGAAATTGCAAAATATATTTATGGACATGATTTAGAATGACACATTTAATTTCTATTAGGCTAGTTACTAGTATTTTCTGAAATTTTTTCAGATACTCATTTCAGAGAAAAACGAATCAGGGTGTCTGATGAGGTATTAATATTGAATTCATATGTAATATTTCATATTAGGGTGAAACTTGTTCGAGAGTTTTGATGAGAAAGGGTGCCATACAATAATTGAATGGGGTCGTTCAATTTTGGATAAACATATCGTGATTTTATGAATACTTCATTTCTCAATACTTGAAAAAAAAACTGAACATATTTTTTTAACTGGTCTGAAAACTTTCAACAGGCAATCGAATTGTATACACTTCCCAATTTTTTCAAGAACTATGTCGTTACCATTTCCTACGCAAAAAAATGGTTGAGGAAGAGTTGGATCAATTCATTGCATTGGAAATCTTCAAATTTCCAGGGTACTCCAGGGTATAGTCCATCCAATATCAATTGTAGAAGCTGTTTCTATAGGGAGCGAATAAAAACTCACTTCGCTAACACGAGCGTATATGCGAAGAAACTGAACGAATAATAATCTGTACTACTCGTAAACATTTTCCGTCCGCATACGGTAGATCAAAAGAGCCGCACTCAACGTGGACCTGAGGGACAGCTGTCGCTTTTCTACAACCGATTCGTCTGGGCCAATCGTCGGACATCGATGCTTGTATAGGCGTGTCTATACTGGAAGGTCATAAATCACGCGTTATAATTGTGTTTTAATAGCTCTGAAAGATTAAAATCCAGTAGCGTCTGTGGTTTTGGTGTGCCGATCGAAATACGTTTTAGGATATTCTAGTAACCTACATCAAACAATGAAAGGAATTTTTTTTTTCTCAATGTATTTGTATGAATGAAAGCTTGTCTTTGATTTTTTTTCATTTTTCATTATTTTTGAAATCTTAAAATATCTAAATAAAATTAGTTATCTCCTCCACTGCTGCTCACAGAATTTCGCCGCAAGACTTTTTTATGCTTCTGCAATTGATATTGGAAAAACTATACCACTATTGAGAAAGGAAGGATCGCTACGAATTTGGTAACAGTAAATCTACTTAATGAAATCGATTCATTCCTTCCATCCAGAATTTAAGATGTATTGATCAAATTACATCAGGTGCTATGAAAATACACTCACACCTTGGTTATTTCTCCAAAATCTGGAAGAATATATGGAACTTTGTTACAAGGAATGAATTATTTTCCCTCGAAATCGATTGTAATAACGGGTAAATATTGCGAAAAGTTTTGGCTTGTTTGGAAGATACCTGGTTATCATTGGGAAAATAAAAAAATTTCAACTCTTTTCTGATATCTATTAATATGACGAAAAACGGATTCCACATATCAGAATCAGAAGTTGAAATCATGAAAATGCTTCAGAACAACTGTTTATACTATATTTCAGCACATAGTCTGAGTGGGATGGACAAGGAAATCGAGTTTCATTTCAAAGTCATTGTTGAGTTCAGCTCAATTATCAGTATTCTGTAATCTAGACCTACCTTTGTATTTCTCAACAGATACGAGTGATAACCATGTCTGATGGTACAGACGAAGCAATTGTTTTTGCATCGTGTACTTTATAAGGTCACGAAGATAACCACTGAGAAAGGTTTTTTTGATATTCAGTTCCTAAAGGGGTGAAAAGGGGATTTGACGATGGGGGGTCTGTATGAAAGTACCATTAGTGAAAGTTTGTATAGGGGTGCCGTTAGTTTTTTATGTCATGAAAATTGGTGCTTTGGCTCTTCCTAGGAAGGGTTACTGAATTTCGAATAGTCGTCACTATTACAAATCAATAATAAAACACAATCGAGATAACGCGGTAACGAAATAACGGGAAACGCATAACAGAAACGAGGCAACGGAAAGCGGGTGAAGCCACTGGCATAAGCTGGATGGGACAAAACAAAAAAAACATAGAACAAAATACAAATTCTACTGAGACCAAGTCACGGGTTTTCACAATATCTGACTGCAAATGACTTTGGCATCATGGCGATAAATTTGAACTAGAAGATTTTGAGGAGTATGTTACAGACGCTAAGACCAAACATGTTCATCAGATCGATTTCTGAGGAAATATAACAAAACTTCTCTATGAGATATTCCTGTTTTTGCAGTCCCCTCATGAACTACTTTGCTTTTCATTATCGCATTGGAAAATGTGAATTTCAAACTACGCATTTCACCTCATGAATAGTATATCGGATTACCTACTCCATTCAAAATATAATAAACTTCCTTCAATCATGCTCTGATAATTTGCAAATGTAATGAATTATGCATTCGGTGAATGCATTTACATTTCATATGTTCAACTGAGAAAATGAAATCCATTTAAAAAAATTACTCGAAATTTACATCATCTCATCCATATTTGTTATAATATCTTTTGAAATTCTTCCTTCGAATGATTTTACTTAAATTCTCAGACTTCTCCACCGTCATACATTTCCGAGAAAGAGCACAAGATATTGTTTGAGATTTCCAAATAAAGCCACTTCAGGACTTATTTTCACCTTTCATTCATTGCTACAAAGCTATCAGTTCAGGGCGCTGACTCTCCAGATTTTGATGATGAATTATTCGGTGTTTTCGCGAATAAATTGCACCAAAGTAGAAAGAGTATTGTTGAAAAGAGTGAACGTGATAAACGATATGGTGCCCGAAGGCCATTTAACGCTGCATTCATCAACATAACATGTACAGTGTAGATCGGCCAAATGGCATTAACTTGGCATCTCAATTATTGTGAATATATTCATAAAACATCCGGAGACACGTCAATTTCAGACTCTGAAATGATATCCTGCAACGTAAAAATTAAAAAAGAACTGCTGTTTCTGGGATATCATTTAATACTTCGGTTCCCCTCCTCATTCTATATTTTAATAATCGACGCTCCTTCTTGACCAATAGGAATCAAGATGAACCCGACACTGGTTTTATTCTCCTCAACATTTTTCACTAGTTATGAATAACCACCCTCTGTTCAACTGAAACGTGTTCCTAATCAATATATATATATATATATATATATATATATATATATATATATATATATATATATATATATAAAGACATAGTACAGTAATATTATGACACTCCTTGTAACCTATTTTCATTTTCTTAATCCTTCATAACCTTTCGTTTTCAAAAAATAATCGAGAGGAAGTCGCAACCGAAAAACTCACTTTCCAGCTCAGAGGCATCTAATGACAACACTCATTCTATGATGGATCCTTCGGGAGCTTTGAATTTGTTTTTTGTTTTTTCTGGCTTACTAAGGACTTATCGTAAAAATTCCCAATGAAAAATCTGTTTTTATATGATGGACTATCAACTGCTAGCGGTTAGATAACACCCTGTTTATATACAGGGTGTAATCTATTCTCTTCCACACCCGTGAATGTCGAATGTATAAAGCTATTTTATAACGAATTACAGTGGTTAAAAATCTGTTTTTTAAACATGTTTTGTTCTTTGTAAAATTCGTCAAAATGTTGGGTAACGCCATCCGCCTGATTTCAGATGACCCACTCAGACATTGGCAATGGCCGAATGCAATAAACATTCAACTCGACGTTTGACTAATGTAGAATGTTGAACTGATTGTGTGGTAATGTATACATTGCAGGACACCTGAGATATATATTCAATTTCAAAGTGAAGAAAACAACTAACATTGTTATACCCAAACTGGTGATAAAGTCAGAACTAGTTGACTTCATTCTCTGCTTTGAGGCACTTATCATATCTATCACAGTCACTTGTAAGAAACAAACATCAGAAACGCTATTGAAAAGAGAAACATTCGCAATTGAATATAATATCACGCCTATCGTAGTGATTCAGACATTCAGAACACGTGAACTGAACATTGTTGCCGACCAAGATTCTCGCATGCACGGTTTCCAAAGCTGTCTACGAACGAAAGTTTGTTAGACTCTACTAGTGTTTTCTGATTGGCTGGTGAATGAAAGATCCTAAGTAGCAACCAATCAGAAAACAGTACGCGACATGCAGGAGAATTAATTTGAACATTATTGTCTTTGTATTGTGCTGGCTCTTGAAACTTAACACCTAGGTTGTTCCGTGCGTATTTTGAAGAGTAGAAGACATGATGAATCACTCGTCGCATTTATGAATGAAGTAGTGAATTCCAATTCAGGTTGGATTATGGAGTCGCCAATCACTGTGCGGACGTCTTTGTACTAGATTTATTAATGTAGTATAAATTATTTTTTGATAGAATGGCAACATTTTCAAAAGACAAAAACAATAATGTCCAAATTCCCTGCAATCGTTTCGAACAAAAACAAATGTTGAAATTAATTCTCGTGCACATCGCGTACTGTTTTCTGATTAGTTGATAATCAAGAACTTAATATCTTTCATTCACCAGCCAATCAGAAAACAGTAGTAGAATCTAACAAATTTTTGTTCGTAGACAGCTTTGTGAACCGTTCATGCAAGAATCTTGCTTGGCAACAGTGTCCAGTTCACGTGTTCTGAATGTCTGAACCACTTCAATGGTCGTGATATAATTTTTCAAAACAATATTCAATTGCGAATGTTTCCTTTTTAAAGACTATTTGTGTTGTTTGTTTCTCACAAGTGAGTATAATATTTATGAAGTGCTTCAAAGCAGAGTATACAGTAAACTAGTTCTGAATTTATCACCAGTTTGGATATAACAAGGTTACTTGTTTTCTTTACTTAGAAATTGAATATCTATCTTTGGCAGCCTGCGATGTGCACATTAACCACACAATCAGTTCAACATTCCACCTTATTCAAACGTCGAATCAAATGTTTATGCATTCGGCAATTGCCGGAGTTTCTCTCTGAGCAGGTCACCTGAAATCAGGCGGGAGGCGCGACCCAAAATTTTGTCGAATTTTACAAAAGTAAAACATTTTATTCTTCAGATTTCTACCCACTGTAATTCGTTATAAAATGGTATTATATATACACTCGTCTTTCATGGGGTGTGCAACAGGTAAAATTATACCCTGTATATATATATATATATATATATATATATATATATATAAATATATATATATATATATATATATATATATATATATATATATATATATATATATATATATATATATATATATATATAAATATATAATATATATATATATATATATATATATAAATATATATATATACAAAATTGTGAAGTTCCTGATGAATATTCCTATGAAATCTTCTGAAAAAGTTCAAATCACTTCGTGTTTAATCACCGTACTGATTGTTTCTGGTCAAGCATTTTCATTTCCACAACGATGTTCAACATCCCCTTCTGGTCAGTATGATTCTATAGAGCAGTATGAACAGGACAGTGCCTGCTCCCTCATAAAATCCGCCATAAATTACACTGATTGGTTTTTATAGAGATACCTACCGTGTGAATGGACGAGAATCACAATTTGTGTAACATAAAAACCATATGATATTTTTTCGTTGAATGGTATTCGTATTGCAGGAAATTTGAATCGCCAAGGAAGGTTAGGTTGTTGAGTTCTGTTTTTTGACGTTTGATATTGATTGGATTGAGAATTATTGATATAACAAAAAATCCATACTACGTAATTCTGTTCATATTATATCAACACACTGGCGTCACCACAACTGATTGTATTACTTCAATGAGACAAAAGTGGACCAAGCATGTTCAAAATGATAAATACAATTTCCCCCAAAATGAAAAGTGACATATGAAATATTGTGACAATTGAAGCAACTAAACAAAACTCTTTCAAATAAATAATGGAATTAATTCATTTCTTCTAATTGAAAACAACCACAAACACGGAGGAGATGAAGCATTCAATTAAAATTTCATTTTTATTATTATCTCACAAAATTTTCTGCTATCGATAGTCCATGCAAATTAAACATCAAATAATGAAGAATATTTAATTTATTTTGGTAGAGCGGATATTTTTTCTTGAAGATTTTTTCTGTACAATTATCCAGAGTTAAACTCAATACAGGTCATTTGCGGAACTCCTTTGTTGTATTGTTCACTCTGAATCTCATTGACTTTTCCAAGTTAAGGTTGATATATCTGGGAGTTGTCTACAGGGTTTGATCATGAACCCCTCATTCCAATAAATATAGTCAGAACACCTATTGATAAAAACAACACTTTTGCACATGTGTGATAGCTATCAGCAGAAGAGATGACCGGATAATTGGAAAACTATGAAACAGATCTAGGAGGATCACTTTCTTTTGCTTTTTTGTGACGTGCTATACACTTGACTTTTGGTGCCGATATGGACTGGTCTGTACCAAAGATTGTTGACTACCTATCAATGTGTTGAAAACATTCTGCGTTTGAATTACAGGGTACTAGGTAGAATTACAGTTTGCAAATTATTGATGTCGCCATGTATAATTTGTTTTATTAGAAATTTTATCCAGTGTCGAATATTTACAATTTCCCATGTTATCTCTCTCATTTGTTGAATGATATGGTGTTGTCAATCTATATTTTGTATTGAAAATTCTGCTTGTTTCCGAAAATTAAGTATTCGTATAATTGTAATATACAATGTCCATGCATCCTTTCAAGCGCTTGCAAATTCCAACAACTTTCTGTTTCACTTGCCGAAGTTACATTTCAGACATTCATTTACCCCGTGAGTCTCATATATCTTGCACACGAGATAGTATTACCCTGGTTTTGGAACAAATTGGATTATTCATTCTTTTCCGTAATAGTTCGACAAAAAACTTCAATTATCATAGAGTGATTTCTTCCTCGCAGCATAGAACACAAGTATCCGGCGCATTATACAACTTGTACAGAGGTATGCAACCTCATCAATTTCACTCGAGCTATAATTGAAAATGACTTGGAGTAACTGCGGAATTTCGTGCTCAGGAAACATCACTTAGTAACAAGAACACATGCACAGCCATTATTAGAAGCGCCAAGGAACTTTGAAGGAATGTTCAACTTTCGGAACTTATTAAATCAACCCCAAGACCTTATAGATGGAGCGACGACCATGAAATATTCTTGATCATCGGAAAACACCACATATTATAGATGAATATATGGCTCATCAGTTGCCCAGTCCTGGTCGATCGATATGTCTTGAAAAATCCTTTTTTTTTCGGGGGGTAATATCAATAATAGAGATTTTATCGGTAATTTTTCAAATTTTCGAAGAAATAATTTGTCTGGAAATTTTACTGAGTGCGATTTGCGGTCTTATCATCTGATTGAACCACGGAAACGAAGTGTAAGTAGTTTAATCTTTGGTAATGAAGCCGCAAATTGCATGGGTTGAATTCCATAAAGGTATAATGTATGCAACATTTTCATAATTTTGAACCAATCAAATGGCCGAAATTTCATACAGAGAACCCATCAGATCAGTTTTATAGTGATAAATGTCTTCCTGCTGTTTTTTACTGATAAAACCACAGTAGATTCGCGGTTGTTTTTCGATAAAACCATAGTAGCTCCTGTGAACATTATGTCAAAGCATTCAATCCCTTTATAGGTGAACAGGAGATTGCGAAATTGATTGAATAAGGGATTCTGAGCTCACAACATACACTGATTCAATTTATATATATATATATATATATATATATATATATATATATATATATATATATATATATATGTTGGATCTGTATGATATGGAATTGCTTTTTTTCTAATAATAATTACTACTCGAACTCGAAATTGAAGATGGTTTATTACTGTGATTTCTACAAGAACTTAAAGCACACCACGTCTATTTTATAAATTATATAATAAATATATATATATATATTTTATATATTACTAAGTAACGAACCTAGGGGACTGTTCCCTATCGTTTGCAGACAGCTTGATAGAGTCATCCCGAGATATTCGAGAACTATCCAGTCGCTCTGCCGCGAAAACAGACGGTCAATTTGGAAACAATTGAATATACTATCCCAACTCGTCCGAGATTGAATATTCGAAGAATCATTATCGGAGATAAATAAACTAAGAGAATACAATCTGAACGAGCTCCATATGATCAGCTATATACAGTGAGTTAGTATATAATATATATATATATATATATATATATATATATATATTGTAGTGATTGTAGTGATGGGATCGATTTTCAGTTTATGTTTATATTTTAGATTTGTTTCCAAGATTTTATGAATGAATCCCTATCATAACAAGATGAAAACACCGGCTATGTTGTCTTACCCTTTTTCAAACCTCTTTTTTACCTCATTCCAGCTCAGTCGGTACGCCTATGAACAATGCGTCATCTCAGAAGTCGGTTCTGTGGTCAGTGGTGCCAACTTGACGCATAGCTTTTTACTAGAACTTTTTTCCCGAAATTTTCATAAGTGATTTCTTTCTTCTCAAATTTTCATCTCCTTCCCAAACTTCTTATTTTTCTCCATGGTACCACAAACCTTTTATTTTTTTCACAGAATGTAGAATTTCTTGCTACTTTTACATCATTATTTTTCTCATTTTTTTGTCTAATCCCAAACTTATATACTATGTAAAATGCGTATAAAATTTATTTTTGACAATTTTCTGCTTTTATATTTTCATGTTTATCACTTTTTTCCCAACTCTGTCGATATCTGTTGGTGAGTTTTCTGTTGATGAGATTTGTCATAAGGATGATCCAAACTTATATATCAGTTGATCTACTTTAAATATAATGTTTTCCATAAATTTCAATTTTCAAATGATTTAATTGTGAATTTTCATGAGATATATTGTTGGTTACATACTTTTGACTACAGAAGTACTTCAGGACTGACCTCCTTGATACATATGCATCGACTAGCGCATAGTATAAGATTCCAGGATAGTAAAAAGGTAAAGGAAAATTGCAAAACAACATAGTATTAACCACGATAACTGAAATACCTGATAATAATAATAATAATTTCAAGTTCAATTATTTCATAACATTTCCTAACATAAAAATATATATACAGGCTGTGATCTACCCTCTTGCACATCCGTGTATAATGCCATCTTATAGCGAATTACAGTGGTAAAAAATCCGTTTTTTATAAAACATGTTAACCATTTTGGGAACGCCGCTGGCCTCACCTCAGCTTTCTTGATCAGAGCTGTAAATAACGCAATTGCCGGATGCAATATACATTTAAATAATGTGGAATGATGAATTGATTCTGTGGTACAAGAATAAAAAAATTCATTCAAGGGTGTTTGTGATATATATTCAATTCCAAAGTGATGAAAACAAACGAACCTCATTATATCCAAACTGGTAGATAAAATTAGAACTCGTACGCAGCGTTGGCACTCATCAAATTGCACTTTTCAAATCACAATTATCAAAAATTCAGTTTTGGAAGCACAAAAGACAGATTTGTTTATTTTTTTCAAATCATTTAAGGTCATCATTATTAACTAGTCTTCTTCTTCTCCTTCAATGATTCTATAGATATTTGCTCCCTCTTATTCGTCATTCATATCACGTGAACATTGTTGCCAGTAAGTTTTCCCAAGGTTCTCGTATGCACCTGTTGTTGTGCATTGCAAATATGCGAACAAATTCGATAACTGTTTTCTGATTAGCTGATTGTCTTGTTCTGGTTTTTACAACCAAACACCGGACAGATCCGTGCGTATTTTGAAAAGTGAAATTCAAGAGAAATCACTCGTCGTATTAATTATTGAATAAGTAGTTAATTTCAAATCTGGTTAGATTCTGGAGTCGCTAATCAGGAGTCAGGAAAACATATGTCATCAAGTGCCAAAGACTATGTATATCTGAAATGAGAAAACGCTTTTGAGTTGGGGGTCCTTTCAGAATATCTATCAGATGTAGTTCAATGTCCAGCGTGGCCTCAGCCAGGGACGTAGTTGTTTTCTGTTAGACATTAACAAAATATTACTTAATTTTTATCATGGATTTTTCAGTTCACAGAGAAATCTTTCCATTCAATATTCAATTGATAATGTTTCCCTCTTCAACTTGAATATATATAATTGAACGATGGAAGATAGTGGCTAAAGTTTAACTTCCAGTCGCAGATGATTCCACATTTGATTTTATGAATATCCTGTCCATATTTGCGAACAAATCAATAAATTGTGTTTTATAGAGGGGTATTTTTTTTCAATTGAATCGCGATATTGAGGCTTTAATTTGATTGGAAGATATCTACAATTCCTTTCATTAGGGAAGTGAAAGAATTTTTGAGCTATTATGAAAGTAGGGATTTTCTTCGAATATGAAAATAATTCATATTTTTTTATAGGTGCACTTATGTACAAACAAAAAACAAACAGTGGTGGTAAAGTATAAGTTACGGTTACAATGACAGACCGAAGACCAAAAGAGGGTTGCCAAATAGTCCTGACCTGACAGCTAAGGCCAGAAGAACTAAGAAAAGAAGAATCGTTTGTGTATTTGTCTGTGGTGTGATATTTCGATTCCCCGTCTCTACTAGGAGTCACGAAACAAAAATTCCGCTTACCATGTGTAATCCATTCGCGCAAATTGACGAGCATTCCTGTCACCATAATAAAAAAAAATCAGTGCTTTGCTCGTCGTTATATGATTTTATACTTTCAACCTATCATAAGAATTGTCTACCATTACGCAGTGTACCCTCCGAAGAAAAACTGTAACAACCAAATATCTTACTCGGCTGTGGCGCCGTTTAGCGGTAACAGTACCACTCATATTTAATTAGGGTTGTTTTTTAGCGGTCATGTTTTCACGAGTTCATATGTTTATCGATGGAATCGTAATGAATTACAAAAAAATATGGCAGTTTTTGCACTATAAAATACTTTCAACTGATAATCATGTAAATCATGAAAATACATCAATAAATGAGAACATAAGATTGTGAGGATTTTTTTCATTACAAGTGAAGAGTTTTTTGGGTTGGCTCTGGGGATTTTATGAACTTTCGGTTGGCTACACTGGAGCAAACAGCCATGAAATTATTGAGGAAGAATACAAGTTCATAATGATGGCCGTAAATAATTTGAAAAAAATAAACAAATTTGTGTTTTGTGTTTCTGAAACTGAATTTTTGATAATTGTGATTTCAAAAGTGCGATTCTATAAGTGTCAAAGCTGCGTTGACATCTACTAGTTCTGACTTTTTCTACCAGTTTGGATATAATGGGGTTCGTTTGTTTTCATCACTTTGAAATTCAATATCTATCGCATACACCCTGAAATGAAAATGTTTAGATTCTGCTACCACACAATCAATTCATTATTCCATATTATTTGAATGTTCATTGCATCCGGCAATTGCGTTCACTCACAGCTCTGACCAGGACAGCTGAGGTTAGTCGAGCGGCACTTACCACAATTTTGTCGAATTGGACAAAGAGCAAAACGCGTTTTACATTTTTTTCCGATTTTTAACCACTATAATTTGCTATAAAATGGCATTAAATACTCGCCGTTCACGGATGTGCAAGGGAGTAGATTACAGCCAGTTTATATATATATTGGGTGAGTTCAAGAGCAGTGAATGATCATTGTGAATGAATGAATCTGTAAAAGCATTTGGAAATCAGAGAAAATATTCGGACACGATTCCTCCGATTTCGGAAAGAGAAGAATTGTTGTAACTTTCCCCGTTGAACATTCAGATATAATTTAATATAATTTGGATGAATTCAAGTAATTAAATCCAGTTCCAAATGTGAATCGGGAAATACTCTCATTAAATATAATTCGTGCTAGAGAATTTTATCGCAATATAATTTTCAATTTTTCCTCAAGCAATTTGCCTCTAGAAAATTCAACTGGTGCTATTTGCGGCCTCATTACCAAATATTGAACCACTCAAGCTTTGATTTCGTGTTCAATGAGACAATAAGACCGCAAATCGCACCCAGTAGAATTTCCAGGCAGAATGCATTCTTGAAAAAAAAATTAGCAATTATTTCCGTCATTATTTTTGAGCCAATTAAATTGCCGAAATTTCGAACAGAGAACCAATTAGATCAGTTTTATAGTGATAAAACGTCTTCTCACTGTTCCATTCTGATGAAACCACTAGTAGATTCGAAATTGTTTTGCGATAAAATCATACTCAAGGAAACAGAAAATGATTAATTGATTAAATAAAGGGTTTTGAGCTCACTACATACATTGATTTGATATTGGAATTCAAATATATCTTTTTCAGCCAGAGTAATGAGCCAAGTAAGGCAGTGAATCATTCAATTTCCATATTCTCGGACAATCAAATGTTGTGGAATAGTTTGGTAATCAGACTGTCACGCGAAGTCAAGCAACGTGGGGTGCGATTCTTACTTTTTTTCATCATATGTTCGTATTTTTTTTAAAGATCATAGATCAAATTTTCATCTATTCAATATTTCGATGATCAATGAGAACCACTTCTAAACAGCCCTTTTTTTCAGACTGTCAGTTCGATTCTAGCAGTGGGTCTTTTTTTTGTCAAAATCAGTTCCACTACAATAATATTTTATTCTATAGTGAAAAAATTATATATTTCAAGTTTTTGAGTGAGTTCGAGGGCAGAGAATAATCAGTATGAATGAATGAATCTGTAAAACGATTCCTTTGATTTTGGATCGACAAGAATTCTTGTAGTTTCTGGTAGTTTCATCCAGTTTTGAATGTGATTTGGGAAATATTCTCATTGATATAATTTTTTAAATTTTTCGTCGAACATTTCGCTTCTAGGAAATTCAACTAGTGCAATTTGCGGCCTTATTATCAAAGATTGAACCACTTAGGCTTCGCTCTCGTGGTTTATTCAGGTAGACCGCAAATCGCACTCAGTGAAATTTCCAGGAAAAATGCTTTCTCGAAGATTTCAAAAAAAATTGAGCGATAAAACCCTTAGCACTCATGATATTACCCTCGATTGAATCCCTAGCACTCATGATATTACCCTCGATGAAACCTCATTCGCTTATGATATTATCCTCGATGAAATCCTCCACCACGAATAATATCTGTGAGAATATTCCACGAATAACATTGAGAACTGGGTAAAAACTCCGGAACTCATGTTCTGTTTGAATTTTCAACGAGAAAAATGACTATAATTGTTTTCATTCCAAATTCGAATGAATCATTTTCTGATACCTACCGCTCTGTGGTTTGTGTTTTCAATTAGCTTCCAGAGATTCAGAAATATTCAGGACTGTGAATATAATTGAATCGACTGCCAAATGAGTTTAATAACATTCCGTCATTTTTCTTGATAGTATCAGAAAATAAATCGATGGTGCGTCCAGTCGGAAAAGTAGATCTCAAGATTTATTTATTGAAATCTTCAATTGTACGCGCTATTTTTGTTTATTGATGTTTAATATTTTCCACGTGAGACTACTCCGAATTCTCTTTGTATTTGTACTTCCTTGAGAATATCAAAAACGGAAAATAAATCACTTGACAATTTTCGGTCTATCTTCAAATTGGAAGGTCCATACTGTGGAGTGTAGTGGTGAAATTATACCATATATAGAGAAATTAATAAAAAGGGATGTTATTTTTGTTCGGCCATTCCATTGTCATATTCTCCGACAGCCAGGCAACACTTAAAGCATTGTATGCCACACCAGTTAACTCCAAACTTGTGTGGGACTGTGTCTGTGCCTCGAATGAACTAGCAAATCTCATGAAAGGGACCATGTCATGGGTTCCAGGACACAAAGGTCACCAAGGAAATGAAAAAGCCGACGAACTGGCCAGACAAGACTCGTCAATGGCCTTCTACGGCCCGGAACCCTTTTGCGGCATAGCAAAAGCAACGGTCAAGAAAACAATCAGCAAGTGGGTGGAAAAACTGGCCCAGGACAGAGACAGGCAAAGAGGTTATCGAAAACCAAACCTGCACTCACGCAGACCTGCCGAGCAAGGATAGAAGGTCTATAAAGGTCGTAGTAGGCATGCTTACAGGACACTGTTAACTCAACAAGCATATGAAAACATAGGTCTGGTAGCAAAAACCACCTGCAGGTTTTGCCAGACAGAAAAACAAACCTTCATCCATATACTATGAAAAATCTTCCATTGAAATCGTCTCGTTGACGATGATGTTAGAGTGATAGGTAACGGGTCTCGACGGCCATTGATAAGTACTTTCGATCTGCGATTCATTCTAACATTAACATTAAATTATGGAAAAAAATGATTCAGAAGTGTGTGTCAATTCCTTATGTCCTGAATAGCTCAGCTGGTAGAGCATACGGCTTGAAATTGTAAGGTCGTGGGTTCGACTCCCACTTATGATGCTTTTTTCTTTAATTTGATAATTTGTGTAATATGCCACAATTTCTTTTTTAATGTATTTTCTCGGACACAATTTTCCACTTCCATACTATATATTTGGCAAAATATTATCAGTGGTTGGAGATCATCTTCCAATCTTCTATTAAAATCGTCACGTTAACGATGATGTTGGAGTGATAGGTACCACCATTTTCCATTTTCATATATATTGTTATTTTAGAAGTACGTTGAAGGTGAAATAAGAATGAAAAATTGAAAAAAAACCCTCAAATAAATTTTTTTTCGTATTCAGTAGTCTGTGTTATGTTATTTCACAGTTTTTCTGGAGACTCTACCGTTTTTCTGAAACCTTGTATAATATTATTCGATATTGAAAAGGGAAACATCCTCAATCGAATATTGATAGAAAGATTTTTCTGTGAATTGAAAAATCCACGATTAAAATTTTAATCGTGGATTTTTCAATTCACAGAATTGAAAAATCCACGATTAAAATTTTAATGTGGATTTTTAACAGAAAAATCTTTCTATCAATATTCGATTGAGGATGTTTCCCTTTTCCACGATTAAAATTTTAATCGTGGATTTTTCAATTCACAGAAAAATCTTTCTATCAATATTTGATTGAGAATGTTTCCCTTTTCAACATGAATACCCCACAAGAGGTTATCTTGACGATGGAAGATAGTGACTAAAGTTTATCTTTCAGTCGCAGATGATTCCACATCTGATTTCATGAACATCCTGTTTATATTTTCAACAAATCAATTATTCGATACCTATGTTTGAAATAAACATGTTTCCAAAATTACAAGCAATTGGCACAATTTAAAAATTTTTAGAAATCAAAATTTACGAATATATTTTTGAGCACAAGCAGATAACAAAATATTAAAAGTTGAACATCCTGTATATGAAATTGGATCTGAACACAACAGCAAATGAGATGCAGGAAAATCTTATGCCAAATAGGAAATTTGAAAATATAGAAAAGCAGAAAAGTCAAAAGAATGATGTCTTGTATATAGTTTATAAAGTAGTTAGAAATGTTTTGTAATAAAAACTGTCAAAATGATGAAATTAATAAAAAGTGCAACAAAAAGTGCGTGACAATCGAAAATTCGAGACGGAAGATATATCAAGGACAAAGTTTTCACAGAAGGGAACGGAATACCCAGAGTCAGAAAGCTACGTTAACATACTGAAAAGGACGAACCTCGTGCAAGTCATATAAATATCAAAGGAACCACAATAGATCTGCAAAAGTCGCAATGAAAATAGGCCGCAGGGCCAACCTTCATACACATCTACACATCCACATCTAGGTTTGTTTGAAAAGTAAGGTATCTATCACATCCAATAAAAATCAGGTCACTGCGAGTATATAATGAACTGTGTCGAATTGACTCACGTTCTTTACATCAAGGGCACAAGCCAAAAACTAAAAAAACTAAAGAAACATTTTAAATTCTAATAATTGAAGAGAAAACCGAACCTCATATTGATTCATATATCCGCCAGACAATATTATTTACCCATTGATGCGTATTCACATAGTCTGCCAAGTTTAGCTGACTAGTGTGGAGACGAGTTAATTCATCCAAACTCTATTTCTATTCTTATTTTTTTATTTCTGATTGAAAGAAAATATGATTTGATTTGTTATTTTTTCCAAAGTATATATTATTCAATCGAAATAGGGATCGAGTAACGAAATAAATATGTTTTTTGTGAGATTTTTCCTAAAATATACTTTTTCTTGAATGGATCTTATGCTGTTCATTGAAATCTTTTTTTTGTGTTGCAAGTTATCATACGAAATGCATCAGAGTATGAAAAGTACAAATATGATAGCTCAGTGCGCCCAGGACTCGATTAGTTGCATCAAGAAATGCTGTATTCTGGAGCTGGAGTAAATAATAATTCAATCAACCGTAGGCAGCTCGAAGATCGATCCATCATAACTTCCGTACAAAATAAAACGAAATGCAACAGGAAAAAGTATTTACTGCTCTGCTGGATGGAATGGAAAAATGAGTGTTCAAGGAATATTTTTAGCCAAAAACATGGCTGCCATGACATTCAACAAAAATATAGACTGTACAAGTTGTCTTCAAATGTCGAACGGCTATCACAGGAGTAAATGAATGAGCAAGTTGAGTGGAGTTTGATGTTTCAAAGAATATGAGTCTGGCTGGAACAAAAGAGCCAATTCAATGAGCTCTCAACTTTTCATTGATAAAATTATAGTGCAATTTGAATAATACGAATTGTATTTTAATGAAAGCGGAACTCAAATTGCAAAGCCATCAACGCTATAATCAATCTATTATATGCTCGAAACAGAAAGTTTGTGGAAGGAATGGCACTTCTAAAACGATTCCTCACGAGGATACATTTCAAATTATCATCAAGTTTCTACAAGAGAAATGAAATATTTTTTCTCAGCGCCCCAGGTGGAAGCTTCGGAAATACATTGGTTCACAGAAAAGACGAGTTGCCAACTTGAAAATCACTGATATGGCCGATCTCTTTCAGTTAAACTAGCCCAGACAAACATTTGACGGAATCAACATAGGCAGTAGTGAGAACAAATCTATAAACCTCGATGTTTTTGATCAAACCTTCATCGAATGTAGTAATGACATATTTGTGATCAAAAAGTCATAAAGTAAATTATACGGGTCAGTAGCTTCCATTCAAAGTTGGCAAGTGTCGGGCTCCAACCAAAGTTAATTAGCTAGAAACATTTAATTTTCAACGGATACCAAACAAAGCCAGAGGAAGGCTGGAAAGCGATCGAATTTTCGCTGGCATTTCGTTTTTACTTAACTGCCAAAGCACTATGGAAAGGTTTGGATGGAACTTCGGACCTGTTAATAATAGCCCATTAAATTCCGAGGGTATCGTAATTACAGAAAGGTTAGGAAAAAATAGCAAATCGATGGAGAAATGTGTTCGTGAGAAACATTTGTTATTCCGCCACTTTTCAAGGTATTTAACTTTCTGATTCATGATTCTAATGAAGTTTTTGGCTTGAAAAAAATCACTATACATACTCTGCACCCATGCAATTCAAAAATCATTATAATCTGGTATCTGAAATAATAAAATGAAGAAGGACTGTGTGTTTCTTCATAAGTAACGAGTGTTTATATGGATTATCGGGAAATTATAAGGAGGATTTCCACGAGATATATTTGAAGAACAAAATTTCAAGTAAGCTATAAATTCAAAAAGATTAAAAAAAAATCTATTTTTGTTTATTGAGGCGAACCGCGTATCTTCATAAACAGATAGATAGATAGTTTATTTCCTTTCTGCCATATTACAAGTAGGTTCGTCAGATAAGTTCAAAATCATTAAGAAATATTCATAGTTTGATTATACAATACTGTTTGCCAGGCTGGTTAAAGATACATGGGTGAAATACAGGGTGATTCAGAAGCACCTTGACAAACTTCAGGAGGCGATTCCTCACAATAATCTGATATGAATTGTCCAAATAAATATATGTCCGGAAATGTTTTCCTTTCCAAGATACAGGGTGTTGAACTTTTCTTTTTATTTTCGTTTTTTTCACATAACTTTCGAAATACTGACCTTAATCGAACAAAAATTCGGTAATAAGAGGTATTTTTGAGGTGTCAAATTCAAACCTGATATTATTATTGCTCTTACTCGTAGGGGCGCACCTACACGTCTTTTTATTTTTTGAAGATTCATTACTTTTTTGAGCATACTACTAGTACATTTTTTAGTGGAACAATCAATATCTCCATCATATCTCGTGAAAAAGCTACCCCTGTTACAAGACGCTATAAGCAACCGTTTTCTGGATATTTGGACTTGAAAATTTCAAGTCGATTATTTGATAATCGATGCGTGTTGAAGTTATTACCATTATTTTGCATTTTTCACAAGAATGCTTAGGTAATGAATTTGACGTTCAAGTAAGTAGTTTTGGTTTATTGTGGGAGGCGCCACCTATTCTATTTATTTTTACTCGTTGGAAATAGTTATTTTTGTATCAAGGGTGCAAAATCTTTTTCTGTTTCAATAAAATTTGCAAGAAATATCAACATTTTATTTCAAGAAATTTTTAATATGTAGAATTGAATAAAATGAAGGAAACTGAATTGTATTCGAATACATTGTTCGAAGTGTCCACCTTCAGCGAAGATACAGGCATTCAGTCTTCCAGTCATTGAATCTCGTACCCGCTCAAAAATTATTGGTGTGTTTCTTATTGTTCCACAGGCATCTTCTATTCGGTTTCTCAGATCTTCTTTGTTCGCTACTCGAGTTTCATGAACTAGTGACTTTCAAATGTCCCAAAAAATCTGAATCTAATGGGTTTAGATCTGGAGACCTGGTGCCCACGCCTGGTTAGGTTTTTCTACACACCTACCGATCCATCGATTTGGATAGACAGTGTTAAGGAATTCCCTGGCTACAACGCTAAAATGGGCCGGAGCCCCATCATGCATAAACCATATGCGGAACGAATTCAGTACATTCTGAAGTAGTCCCCGCAATTCATTTTCTAAAAAGTCTCTGTTAGTTGCGCCATTCAGTCGGAACGGAAGAAAGAAAGGACCTATCAAGTAATCATCAATTATTGCCGTCCATACATTGACAGAAAATTGATACTGATAATGTCTTTCACTAACTGCGTGCGGATTTTCCAGAGCCCAAACATGGTTGTTATGAAAGTTTGTAATAGCATTTCGGGAGAAGTTTGCCTCGTCCGTGAAGAGTACATATCTTAAAAATTGAGGATTTCCAGCCAATTTTCTCCAAAACCACTGACACATAGTAATGCGTTGGGGAAAGTTTCGAGGCAGAAGAGCTTGAACCTTTGAATATGGTATGGATAGAATTGTTGATCGTGGATCATTCTCCAAACTGTGGACTGAGTAGAATTGAGAGCTCCAGCAATTATTCTCGTACTCGTTTCTGGATTCTCCTCGAAAGCGTTCAAAACAGCATCTCCCAATTCTGGGGTTCGGACTGCTCGTGGTCTTCCAATTATATCAGCTGCCCTCTTGAGAGCTACCTGTTTCTGCCAAACGACGGTGGAGACTGGTAAATGTTGGAGTTGAAGGCAATACTCGATTAGGAAATCGCTTCTGGTAAATACGTCTTGCTTCGCGCGCATTGCCTTCCGCAAGGCAATAAACGAAATGCATATCGGCTGAATGAGCATTATTGTTCAAATAAACCATTTTTTCAAAATTAGTGTTTTCAAACTCACAGAAACTTCAACAAAACAACAAAACAACAAAACGTTTCATTGTCACATAATATGTAATTACCAAAACTACTCACTCAAACGTCAAATTCATTTCCAAAGCATCTTTGTGAAAAATACAAAATGATGGTGATAACTTCAACACGCATCGATTATCAAATAATCGACTTGAAAATTTCAAGTTCAAATATCTAGAAAATGGTTGCTTACAGCAACTTGTAACAGGGGTAGCTTTTTTACGTAGGTATGCTGGAGAAATTATTTTTTTCTACTGAAAAATGTGCTAGAAATACGCTCAAAAAAGTTATGAATCTTCAAAAAAGAGAAAGACGTGTAGGTGGCGCGTCCTACGAGTTAGAGCAATAATAACATCAGGTTCGAATTGACACTTCAAAGTACCTCTCAATACCAATTTTCGTTCAATTAAGGTCAGTATTTCGAAAGTTATTTGAAAAAAACGAAAATAAAAGTAAAACTTCAACACCCTGTATCGTGGGAACGAAGCGTTTCCGGACATATATTTGTTTGTACAATTCATTCAAGAATATTGTGAGGAATCACCTCCAGAAGTTTGTCAAAGTACTTTTGAATCACCCTGTATAATATCATTTTAAGGATATTGAGTATGTTTGAAATTCAGATACGTCATAAAAACTATTTGAGATAAGGATTTTTTAAGTTTATCCTTGAATCTTCTCAGATATTGGTTTTTCAGTGATTCAGGCAGTAAGTTGTAGAGATGACTCCCGCTATGTTTTGGAGATCTTTTGTACTTCATATGATGGAACTTTTCCTTGTAGATATGATTTCTGGTACTATATTTGTGGATTTCCGAGCACTTCTCGAGATGGTGTTTGCTTTTGTGGATGTGACACAATATTTTCGAAATGTTAATACAGGTTACTGCCAATATTCGATGTTTCTCGATAATTTATGTTGAAAATGAGGCGGATAATGCGCTTCTGTAGAGTAAAGACTCTGGTTACCTCAGTAGCTTGGCTCCATGAGATTATGTTGTAACTGATTGTTGAGAATGCCAGGACATAGTAGTAGATGTTAATTGGAGGTTTTTTATGGATATATTTCTTGAGGGAGAATATAGCAAAATATATTTTCCGGAGCTTGTTACAATGGTGGTTTATTTGGTCGTTCCAAGATAATTTCGAATCAACAATGGTGCCCAGAAAGTTGAGAGAGTTATATATATATATGAATTACCAAATGGTTTACTCGAGCAAATGGTTGGTGATTCAAATGCACCTGTAAATTCCATGAAACTAGTTCTTTGCAGGTTAACTACAAGGTGGTTTATTTCACAACATAGCGAAAACTAACTGATTGCTATTTCAACTCTGCGGGTAACTTTCTCATGAGAGTTTCCTGAGACTACCACCGCCTGCCTTCCTCAAAAAAGTCTCAGGCGAGTCGTTTATACAGTGCTAGTCAAAAGTCCCCTCCCCCCCTCGTATCTTTTGAACGGGTATACTTATAATAATGAAATTTGGAGGGTGGAAATAAACGGATGTAGGCTTCTCAACTGGTCATAACAGATGACGCAATAGTCATAAATGACGTCACAAGGCCACTGTGACCAATAATTTTGAATGGGACCCTATGGCAAGTGACAGCTCGTTTGAAAGGTATTGAAAATACCTATTCAGTCATACCAATTTTGTTTGGGTTATGGCTGATTTTGATTGATAAATTGAAGAAATACGAAAATTATAGTTTCGCATTTAATTAATAAAGATTTTAAAGTACGCCTCTGGTTAATTGTCAAAAAGGTTGACGTTTTTGAATTCTCTACTTGTCAAAAGTGTTTATACCTTGAAAATTTACCTAAGCTATTGTTTAACGAGCAGCTTTGGGTACTTTTAATATTTTAGTACAATTTAATAATTTGTTAAACTGTTGTGAGCCGAACGTTTAAGTGCTTCAAGAAGCTAAATGGTACGTACTGTAGCCGACAAAGTAGCAGCTATCTTAATAATTGGTGAATGTAGAAACAATTTCCATGCAGCGGAACGACTGTTTAATGAGAGGTACCCCGATCGCCCTATATCGAGGGTTTATTTGAGGGAGCTTCTTCGGAAGTTTGAAGCATCAGGTAGTGTTCAAGATGCCAAACGATCTGGTCGACCAACAATTAGTGATGACAAAAAAATTGACATAATTGGAGAAATGGTAGTAAACCCTACTTCTTCCACAGCCCAAGTTGCGTCTATCTGTGAAGTCAGTCAAAGGACAGTACATAGGGTGTTGGCTAAAAACAAATTTCATCCATACAAATTAAAAATGGTGCACCAACTTTCAGATGATGACCCCGACCGAAAAAAAATACAACAATTTGTTTTAGTAGAAAGTACTTTCTTTTCAATGGAAATGTTAACACTCAAAATGTGAGGTATTGGAGTGACACAAATCCTCACATCTTTCGTGAAAAACATACTCAATTTCCAGAAAAAGTAAATGTTTGGGCAGGTATTTTGGGAAACCACATAGTTGGGCCTCTTTTTCTCAATGCTAACTTAACCGGTGAATTGTATCTGGAGATGTTACAAAATGATATTGAGGCGTTAATTCTTGAAATTCTAGAAGATAATCCAGATGAATTCGACAACTTGGAAATAACGTTTCAACAAGATGGTGCTCCTGCACACTATTACGGTGCAGTAAGACGTTACCTAGATGAAGAATATCGTGGTAGATGGATTGGACGACGAGGTTCGATCGAATGGCCAGCTCGGTCACCGGACCTTACACCATTAGATTTTTTCTATGGGGGTACTTGAAATCTAAGGTTTACGCTACAGCACCTGACAGTATTGCCATTCTGAAACAACGAATTGTTGAAGAATGTAGGGCAATTTTCGCTGACACACTGGGACGAGTACGACAAGAGTTTAGCAATAGGATGCATTACTGCCAGGAAGTAGATGGAGCACATTTTGAACACTTATTATAAGAACTGGTTCTTAAATCTTTATTAATTAAATGCGAAACTATAATTTTCGTATTTCTTCAATTTATCAATCAAAATCAGCCGAAACCCAAACAAAATTGGTATGACTGAATAGGTATTGTCAATACCTTTCAAACGAGCTGTCACTTGCCATAGGGTCCTATTTAAAATTATTGGTCACAGTGGCCTTGTGACGTCATTTATGACTATTGCGTCACCTGTTATGACCAGTTGAGAAGCCTACATCCGTTTATTTCCACCCTCCAAATTTCATTATTATAAGTATACCCGTTCAAAAGATACGAGGGGGGGAGGGGACTTTTGACTAGCACTGTATACACCAAAAACAGCAGGGGCCCCAGAACACTGCCCTGAGGTGTTCCTAGCTCAGTGGTTCGTTCGCCTGAATATGAATTGCTTAGATCAACAACGATACGACAATTTTGTGTGGAAGATATCAACCAGTCACTTATAGAGTCTCTCACACCCATTGCTTAAACCTTCGTTTTCAAGAGAAGTGGATTAATGGTATCAAAGGCTCTTGACTTATCGAGAAATGTAGCAACTGCGAGAGAGTCTTCATCTAGGATTTCATGAATATTTTATATTGAATCAGTTGAGGCAATTTCATTTGATAGGCCCGAACAAAACCCATGTTGACGAGGTGATAGTGATTTGTATTTATCAGAACAGTTATCAGCCTTATGTGCATTGCTTTCTCCATAACTTTTGAAATTCGATGCGGGACACAAATAGATCTGCAGTTTTCTACCAGTGTCGGATCACCTTTTTTAGGGATCGGTGTACACTTTGAGATTTTTATTGAGTCCGGAAATGTTCCTACTTCAACTGAGTAATTCATTGGTGAGTTAGATATGGTGCTAGTTCATGCACACATTCCTTCAGGAGTGATATTATACCAACGGGTTTTTTTCTAGGTCTCTTATGATATTTTCGATTTCATGTATCTCAAAATGTGTGTAAAATAGTATTTACAGAGGTTTCCATAGTCGCACAACAGGGAGGAGTTGTATCAGATAAATTACTCCCTACCACGTCAATAGGACATGTTGGAAATAACTTCACAATAATATCGGCAATATTTTTAGAGTCGTCAGTTATTCATTCGCTATGCATATCATAACTGTATGTTTTTTGTTTGTTTAATTTGGTGTTCACTAATTCCCATAACATTTCCGGTTCGTTATTCGAGTTTTCGATCAGGACAGAGAAGTGATTGGTTCTCTCCATTTATATTTGGTTGTTTAGAGTATTTCTCATAGTTTTGTTTTTAGACTGTATGCTATCATCATTTGAGAGTTTGCGAAGCCATTTTAGGTCTCTAACTTTATTACTCAGTTAAAGAGTCTCACTAGATGTTTATGTCTTCAGCCCTATTGTTTTCATAAAAATCGACGAAATGATACGTTTAAAGGTTCCCCGAGACGATTCGAACCCTTCATAGAGTGAAGTCTGTCTGTCTGTGGTATGAAGATACATTGCCTGCCCCGAAAGCGACCATTAGTTTCAGGCTGCCATCTGTCGAACGGAAATGTCACTATTGACAAATGATAGAACCTATATCGCAAGGAACTAACATGCCCAAAAACCCTGGTATTTTCACCGATTCGATTTTGTTCAGAAGTTTTGGAGGACAACAAATGGAAAACGTTAAATTCTGCTTAGAACTTCATTAGTAGATGGCGCGGTTAAGGAATGCTTGTTGTTTATGTCACGCCAAATGTCAAACCTATGAAATTTTCTTTTTCTGTAACATTACTGCTATTTTCAAGCGAAAAATTGTGAATTGATCGTTTACAAAGATTAAAGTTCTGCGAACAAGATCCCGCTCAGAACAGTTGGCGCGAAAATGAGATGGAATCTTCAAAATTTACTACAATGTTTACATCTGTTTGTCAAAAATAAGATTTTCTTAAAGTCTACCTAGCGATTTTCCAAAGTGATTTTATCTCAAATGGCTCTTTTGAGATCATGGAAACTTCCACGAAGGAATGAGAAGAGGTAGGAGAGTGGACTGATGTCCCTAGATGATTGAATTTTTTTATACGTTTCCTGCAGATAATTTTGAAAAATACCTATATAGTCACTTCAATATAAAATTCACTTCTCTTGAATTTTCAATAATTCATGAATTGTTACCTTCAAGTATCGATGAATTGTAGTTTTGTCCGATCGAAATCAACTTTCATGACTTTCACTTGGTAAAGCAAATTTAATTTTTTAATGAAGCTAATTCATTTTATAATTTTTATTGAATTGAGTTATTTAGCACGTGTTCAAATTCTTTGAAATTTCATTTGTTATAGTTTTCAAATCTGGAATTATATCACTCATCTGTTACGAGCTGTGAGTTGACGAGTGACAACTGGAGAATTTGTACATTATACAACATCAGAAATCGAGCAGCAATTTCAAATTCCAAGCAGAAAACATTAATAATGATCAAAGTTCCAATATAGATCAATTTTTTTATATTGACACGCTGACGACAAATATCCACTTGATCAGACCTCGAAAATCTGCTGAACCTGATTGGTCTGTTATAAGGATCTCGACAAGTCCAGCTACTAGCTGCATCACCACAAATACATTGGAGATATACAAAAACTTCGAGAAACCAACAGGTTCAGCAATACAAAGGAATATTGAAGAAACAATTCTAACAACACATAACTCAGGACCTTACGATATTTTTTTTGGATTGTTGTAGTTCATTCCAATATGCTAGTAGTTCTGATGTATCTTATTTTATTGTTGTCTTGGTTACAGAAGAAAAACATTGCGAAAAATAGAGCAAAAACTGAGAATTTCAAAATTCAAAATTATTTTGAAAAAAGGAATGGATACAGTTCACGAAACGTCAATGGTATATAGAAAAGTATCTTTTGTTTTTTTTTCTGGCAGGCAAAAGTAAAATAGCTCAAAACTTTAATTTCCTGTATGATGTTTTGTGACCTCACTGGTTGCTGTAGCTTGGAGTTGGTTGAGAGAAGGTCAAAATAACTAAAACTACTATAGGTCTGATGCCGACGTTTCGACTTCCATAAAGTCATCCTCAGGGCACAACAAAGGGGATTGTGATTATTACTCAAAATAAATAATGAGATAACAACAGTGGATTATAAGATTAATGGTAAGAAGTGCAAATAAGTTAGTAAATTACATACATTGTAAATAGCTCTAAATCAACGTGGATAAGATTAAAACTATAAAAATCAAAATGAACAAAAGAAAACGTAGATATTAACAGGATACTCACAAAAACAGTGTTGTTGTTAATTTTGGTCTCCATAGTCTCAATTTCATGATTTATCCACGTTAATTTGGAGCAATTCACAATGTATGTGATTTACTAACTTATTTGCACTTTTTACCATTCATATTACAATCTACTGTTGTTATCTTATTATTCATTTTGAGTAATAATCACAATGCCTTTGTAGTGCTCAGATGATGTTTTTATAAAAGTCGAAACGTCGGCAACAGAGCTATAGTGGTTTAAGTTATACTGACCTTCTCCCAACCAATTCCAAGCTACCACAAAAGTTAAATATTTTGGAGACCATGAACATTTTTGTAAAGTCTTGTTGTGGTGACGTCCTCAATTGGTAGTATTTCAATTGAAATCGACCTTGAACAATTCAGTCATTCCGCGCGCGATCCACAACCCTTTCTCCGACCTATTAATAGAAGTGAAACTTTTTTCTGATTTTCTATTGAAACTATTTCCGGTGTTCCATTAAAGACCATTCCATTTTTCAATCAACGGATAAAAGCCTGAATGCGAAGTTACAAGAATATCGTAGTCATTTCCGCTAGGACTTGTTACTTAAACGATCGATTCGGTAACTAGGTTCGGTTCAAAGGGCTGGTAAGTGCACCCGACCCTTCAGAGAATGGAAAAAATGGCTTATGATTGATTCGGTTTGGATTGGAAGTTATACAGATTTAATTGAATAAAGGGTCTGGAATCAATATTTCCAAAACGTGTTGAATTACTTTCAACAGAGAGCGTTTCCACTTCACTTTATGGATCTACAAAATTCCAGGTTTTGATATATCTGAAAAGGTTTCTCTAATGCGTTGAACTATACTAATATTCAAATGAAGTAAAACACTCCACTACGATCTTCACAAAAAATTGGATTATAAAACCCACGACACTGTTTTGCTATACTATAATTTTTTTCAAGTGAAGATAAACTCAGTTTATTATAGTATAGCGGAACACGTGTCGTGAGTTTTGTTAACAATTTTTTTGTGAAAATTGTAGTGAAGTGTTTTTAGTTTAATTTAATTATGGATTCAAATAAAAATAGATATCATGAGTGTATTCAGAATCCCTAGTGAATAAAATAGTTCAACTCTAGTTACTTTGTATAAATTCTGACGAGTGAGTAATTTCCATTCCAACAGCTTCAC
This sequence comes from Gonioctena quinquepunctata, assembly GCA_018342105.1. Taxonomy (NCBI): domain Eukaryota; kingdom Metazoa; phylum Arthropoda; class Insecta; order Coleoptera; family Chrysomelidae; genus Gonioctena; species Gonioctena quinquepunctata. Next base: position 120,510 of record JAFIRS010000340.1, read on the forward strand.
ACAATTTTATTTTTTTGTATCACATAATCTTCATCTAATATAATATTTCCTATAACCTTTTTACTTTTCAGAATTTCCCCTGAAGATGGTCGTTTGACCAAAAACGTTTGGGAATTGCAAATTAACATTTTTTTGTGCACTACAGCCTAAAGGCAGATTCGTCTACGACAATAAATATATTTCTACTTCACAATAGATATTTATTGAAAGAAATCATAAAACAAGTGCATACAACCTCCTTTTGTATCAATTTATATAGTTGGACGTGATGACCCTGGGATGATAATGAGTCAGCAATTTCATGAAAGGTCATTTCAAACTTTCAGGATATTCATCGGTTGTCTTGCATATGACAGCTGCCTCCATAAAAAAGTTGATGCCATGAAGAAACTTTTAGGCTGGAGAGGTGTTCATGCGACACCTAAGAGATGGATGAATTCTTGCATTAATTCATGAAGACCTTCTTCCCCTTCATCAATAACATTATTGGGTGGATTACATCCTCAGCATAGTCCCGCAAGAGTTGTAAACTGCCAGTCGCTACTAAATCAAAATATTTTTGAAGGATACAAGCACTACAATCTTAAGATAGTCTCGCATTTGAATATTGGCCTCTGACGAAGACAAACACACAAAATTCCGTAAATAACTTTTATAATACACTTGTTTTTGCAGTAGAAAATATCCATACTGTACATTTTCAATGAATCGAGTGAAAGAAATGGCGTGTGGAATTAGGAATGTAGGAATTGTTCATGGAAAATGTTCACATCTATACCGCTAATAGAGATACATATCAGGACCATGACAGGATTCTTTTTCATGTTTCATAGAGGTGATTTTTGGTGGAACGATCTATTTTAACTAATTTAACACCCTATTAGAAAAGATGCTTCACTTTTGAGAATCCCAGTTCATTAAAATTTCTGTTGACTTTTTGTCTTCAACTGAGCTGAACATCCAAGCGGAGTGCTAAGCTTTTTCAATAAACAAAGAGGATATGTGTTTTCTGATTCTCGAGACGGATCTATGTAACTCATAAAAATGCATATAAGGAGAGCTGAACAAACAATAATTTCCAACAAGCCCTCAAACTCACATAAAGAACTCGTTGAACTATGGCTTTTATAAATCTTCAGACCATGATGTCAAATATTTACTATCCCGATTAAATGTGAAACACGCCGATTCTCCTTTGTTGTGAAAATATCAGTGATCAATATTGATTATTGCGTAAAGCGAACTCGGCGGCAAATGGAAAGTTATATGACACCTAATAAAATGATTCGTATGCCACGCATTGGAAGTTGAAGGCCTATGAGAGTTGAGAGTTCCCAGACTTTGAAATGAGCAGATTTCGGTTTCATCCCCTTTATTCCCCATCGAATGGAGTTTGCTAGTCGATAAATCTCCATTTGTATGCTCTTCTACGTTTTCCCGTTCGGATTTTCATTCCATTCGCTTTATGAGCTTTCAATTGACAGCGAATGTTATTGAATCCGAAACAATTCAGTCTATTCGATGCTTATCATTCAGTAGGTCATTTCCAGAAAATTGTCCTTTTTATTTTGAGAATGCACGAAGGTAATTGCATCATATTGCTATTTCAATAACCATGAAAGATATAGTATTGGTTGAAAATGGGGGACAATGAAATTTGTAATAACATTGTCCATTTTCGAACAAAAAGTAAAATCGCCGAATTATATTTTTTCAGGATAACCTTCTAAAATTTACTGATGGAAAAATAGTAAGAAAATTTTCAATGTATTTGAGGAACGCAATGATTGTATAACTAAGTCTTTAAAAAAATGCGAAAAAAATATCTCAAGCAGAAATTATTGTTACATTTTCATGACACCGTTTCAGTTGATGAGGCTCAATTCTAAGAAGAACCAGGCATATTACGAAGGTTTTAAGTCGTCAAGATATTCAAGAAAGATATCACAAAGGCACACAAGATCCAACAACAAATTTTTTTTCAAAATATTGAGACGGTGTGACCCCGGGTCTTGTAAGATTACATAAATTTCTAGGTCTCGGTGGAACCTCCAGATTGATCCTCATAGACCAATAAAATCGTGGCGGTAGATATTGAACACTCATTTACATATTGTCCTGTTCTAATATAGTTCTCTTCCTTAGGTACTGGGAAGAAGGGAACAGATTCAAAATGGAAGTACAACACAATTACCTCCGGGAAGTCCAGGTTCGTAACGAATAGAAATGATAACTACATTCAATTATTCAGAATTTTCAACTAATTGCCTTTATATTATGTTTATCATTGTCTCATTATTGCTTCTTGCCATAAATTTTAACAAAATGGGTTTTAGACAACTGTGAAATAGTGGAACTGAATATGTTTATCATTGTCTCATTGTTGCTTCTTGCCATAAATAAATCCCGGTTTTACGCTTGCCAACATTAGTAATACTAAAGAGTGACCGTGGAAAGTAACGGGTTTGTGGGTATGGGTGCACCCAAAAGCATTCATGTCCATCAGCGGACGATGTCCCTGCAAACTCCTTGATGTGTGGCGAGGTAAATATATTAGTGGACTATTCACACACGTTGTCGGGAGTAAATTCTATAGGAGTTTTGGGTAAGATATCAGACTAATGAATTTTAAACACTCTCACAAATCTGCATTTTGAATACCTTAATAAACAACAGGCTGTCTTGATTTGTTGAAAATATAAACAGGATGTTCATAAAATCAGATGTGGAATCATCTGCGACTGAAAGATAAACTTTAGTCACTATCTTCCATCGTCAAGATAACCTCTTGTGGTATTCATGTTGAAAGGTGAACATTCTCAATTGAATATTGATAGAAGTTTTTCCTGTGAATTGAAATCCACGATATTAATGCTGAACACTTTCCCGGCTGAAGCCACGCTGGACATTGAACTACATCTGATAGATATTCTGAAAAGGCCCTAACTTAAAGAAAAATCTGAAATTGAAAATTTGCATTTTCATTCAGATATTTATTTGATTTTTATTCCAGTCTTGATTAAGAACTCATAGATGAATGAGGCAGAAGAATGTTTTCCAAAAGAGTAGTCACCAGAAATCATTCGTAACATTGACGCAGAGAGACATCCATTCCTAGGTTTAATACATTTTGTCGACGAAAATCTATTTCACGCTTCCACGACATCAGGAAGACCGGAAGAATGAAACACATTTCAAGAAGCAATCTCACTTTTCCATCTTGCAAGTGAGATTGCTTCTGAAAAATGTGTTTTCCAGTCTTTTAGACTCTAAAGATGAATGAGGCAAAGAAGATGTTTTCCAAAAGATGATAGTCACCAGAATCATTCTAACTTGACGCAAGAGAGACATCCATTCACTAGGTCTTAATACATTTTTGCACGAAAATCTTTTCAGTTCCTAATTGACTGGAATAAAACGAAATGAAATGGAAACACATTTTCAATCGAAGCATCTCAACTTTTTCATCGGATCTGTTAAGCAAAGGTAGCGGGAAGTAGTTGTTTTCTGTTAGACATTCACAAAAAATAACTTCATTTTAATCGTGGATTTTTCAATTCACAGAAAAATCTTTCTATCAATATTCAATTGAGAATGTTTCCCTTTTCAACAGGCTGTCCTCCTGCACTCCAAAGAATATTGTAAAGATAGGAAAATTGAAATTTGATAATCGTTCCTGGTTTGAATCTGGAATCCTTAATTTATGGAATATATCTAGGTCATATTAGTTGAAGCCTATCAGTACCACATTAAATCCTCAAGTTATATATATATATATATAATATATATATATATATATATATGGAATAATAATAATAATAAAATATTTATTAAGTTCATTTGCATAAAAATTATCAATGTAAACATAAATATAAACAGTTTTGAATAAATAAAAATTTTTGAATAAAAAAAAATATAAATATTCAAAAAATTTCTATTAGTTCTTTACCTAATAGATGTGTTATATATATATATATATATATAAATATATATAATATATATATATATATATATATATATATATATATATATATATATATATATATATTATATATATATTATATTGGTCTAGAATTGATTTTAGTACTTGACTAAGGCTCATCATTGACAATTCAATAGCTTAATTGAGAAATGTTGGAATGAGTATGTTTGTAGTGCTACAATGTTACTCTCTGCTTATCATGGATCCCGGCTTTACGCAGAAGAACTCTATATAAAAAAATAGAACGTACTGTAAAGAGTGACCGAGGATGGTAACGGCTTGTCTAGTATGTGTGCACACGAAACAATCTCGGACCGGTCACTAGGTCCTATGAGTCTAGCAACTCCTTGGTTGCGTGCTGGAAATGTACTATAGTCTTCATTCTCTCAATTGGCGATGATAGATTAATGATATACCCGAAAATATACCGGTCAGGTATTTTGGATATTAAACAATTTTACTAATACAGATATATTCCTGTCACTTATTTATTTAGTTAAAATTTCACCACTTCAGGAAAACTTCACATAGTGGTATCAAATTAGATTCGAAACCAGAGACGATATCCTAATAAGCTGAATTCTATAACTTTCAATATTATCTTGTGAACAATGTAAAGTCTTTAATCGTTGAATGGTTTTCAAACCAGTGGAGATTGTAACTCTTGGCTTTAATATATGTATTTATTGAGTTTGTCTTTCATTTCTCTTCAGCTGAACAGTACTTTGTATCCTAAAGAACACAAAAAAAAATACACAACGTGGGAAAATTGAGGGTCTCTCCTTTCAAGGGTCTCTATATAAGGCTGTGTGCCGACAAAAAAAAATGCTATACTAGGCTATCTTCTGAGAGTACATGGATTGCAGATCCTGCTACCTGAGAAATGGCGCTGACTGTCTAGACGATCACTTGAAAAAAAAAAGGAGAAGATTGAACACAAAAAATTGAAAGTCGACCAGAAAATTTACCAACCATATAAGACCGGGGGGGGGGGTTCGGTTACAATATTTTGAATTGTCACTTGATTCGAAGCACCAATTATCAATCCAATTCTTGTAGTTGCGATTCGTATGATATAATTAATATTACCACATAAAAACTCAAAATCAAATTTGGAAAGCATTTTCTGCATATCACCTTATGTATATGAGGCATACTTGGAATTTGATGACATCATGTAAGAATTCATATGTTCAACCTGAAATTTAGAAGAACAGTTAACTTCAATTGTCGATGTTTTACTGTGTTATTCAGATGAGATATATTCTGTCTCACAGAATCATACTAAAATTGAAATAAGCAAAATGAGTGGATATCATCAGAACTGAAATCTGAAGGTGGGAAGATAGTGAAAATGTATTGATTGCAGAAGAAAACAATTATTTAGAATCAATATATTTGATGAAAACAGGAAGGGCTATGAGAAGATAATTACCAAAAAAATAAGAATCGATATTATTCAACAGAAACATGTCTGAAACAATGAAAAAAAAAACACATGGTAACAATATCAAAATAAACGTTCGCAGAAGTTGTATATTGATGATAAATTAGTCTACTATATTTCAGTCATACCCAACAGTATTTTGAGTCAACAGTAAAACAAACATTCGCTAGAAACATTTCCATGGTACCGTTATAGTTGATAAAACTGATTTGAACGGAAATATATTTTCAACATTATCAATGAGTTGACAATGGACTGTCTCTCTACAAAATGAATTTATCTATTTTCCAATCATTGTCATTCATAATATAGATATAGGTTCAAATTCAAGCTTTTCCAGAAATGCCGAAATAAGAATTCTTCCATCTGATGAAGAAGGATCCCCTCATAAATAATAACTACAAAGTTGATATTCTGAGTGTCATCAGACAGATTCTGGAGGTGCATTACAATTCCATCAGCAAGTATCAAAAAGGTTTTTTCTTTAAGAAAGCTGCAGCTTTCATAGAATATATTCACAGCGACGTCAGGGGAAATTTTTTGATTTTCTCCGGTTAATCCAACAATTTTGAACCTTTCCACTTTGAAGTATATCAAAGTGCAAGTATGCGGACGAATTGTTTACCATAGTTTTCGTAGAACATTCCTTGATTTCATGACACCTCTCATTTGATATGGAAGCATATTTGTTAAAGATACTGAAAAGTTCGAATGGAGAAATTGGTGTTCCAGCGGGATCGGTGTTGGGGCCTTCAATATTCTTATCGTTTCCACAACATATAGGTACAACATTATTATTACTATTTGCTGATGATACTTCCATCTCAACAGGAGCTGATATTTCTTTGAGAAACCGAACTTTATAGTAGTGAATTAGGCCAATATTTACTGTACTTTATTGATTATATACTTTGAAATTGATTCAGTCGATCAAATGCATTTATTTGACCAATCAAATTCCAAATAAGTGCAGATATTAGACCATGTTTCCTGTATATTCGCGAATATACAGTGCTAGTCAAAAGTCCCCTCCCCCCCTCGTATCTTTTGAACGGGTATACTTATAATAATGAAATTTGGAGGGTGGAAATAAACGGATGTAGGCTTCTCAACTGGTCATAACAGGTGACGCAATAGTCATAAATGACGTCACAAGGCCACTGTGACCAATAATTTTAAATGGGACCCTATGGCAAGTGACAGCTCGTTTGAAAGGTATTGAAAATACCTATTCAGTCATACCAATTTTGTTTGGGTTTCGGATGATTTTGATTGATAAATTGAAGAAATACGAAAATTATAGTTTCGCATTTAATTAATAAAGATTTAAGAACCAGTTCTTATAATAAGTGTTCAAAATGTGCTCCATCTACTTCCTGGCAGTAATGCATCCTATTGCTAAACTCTTGTCGTACTTGTCCCAGTGTGTCAGCGGAAATTGCCCCACATTCTTCAACAATTCGTTGTTTCAGAATGGCAATACTGTCAGGTGCTGTAGCGTAAACCTCAGATTTCAAGTACCCCCATAGAAAAAAATCTAATGGTGTAAGGTCCGGTGACCGAGCTGGCCATTCGATCGAACCTCGTCGTCCAATCCATCTACCACGATATTCTTCATCTAGGTAACGTCTTACTGCACCGTAATAGTGTGCAGGAGCACCATCTTGTTGAAACGTTATTTCCAAGTTGTCGAATTCATCTGGATTATCTTCTAGAATTTCAAGAATTAACGACTCAATATAATTTTGTAACATCTCCAGATACAATTCACCGGTTAAGTTAGCATTGAGAAAAATAGGCCCAACTATGTGGTTTCCCAAAATACCTGCCCAAACATTTACTTTTTCTGGATATTGAGTATGTTTTTCACGAAAGATGTGAGGATTTGTGTCACTCCAATACCTCACATTTTGAGTGTTAACATTTCCAATGAGAAAGAAAGTACTTTCGTCACTAAAACAAATTGTCTGTATGTAGCCTGGTTGTTGGTTCATTTTATTGGACATAGTTTCACAGAATTCTAGTCTTCGGTCGGGGTCATTATCTGAAAGTTGGTGCACCATTTTTAATTTGTATGGATGAAATTTGTTTTTAGCCAACACCCTATGTACTGTCCTTTGACTGACTTCACAGATAGACGCAACTTGGGCTGTGGAAGAAGTAGGGTTTACTACCATTCCTCCAATTATGTAAATTTTTTTGTCATCACTAATTGTTGGTCGACCAGATCGTTTGGCATCTTGAACACTACCTGATGCTTCAAACTTCCGAAGAAGCTCCCTCAAATAAACCCGCTGCATGGAAATTGTTTCTACATTCACCAATTATTAAGATAGCTGCTACTTTGTCGACTACAGTACGTACCATTTTGCCTATGTAAACACTTAAACGTCTCGTTAAACAATAGCTTAGGAGAATTTTCAAGGTATAAACACTTTTGACAAGTAGAGAATTCAAAAACGTCAACCTTTTTGACAATTAACCAGAGGCGTACTTTAAAATCTTTATTAATTAAATGCGAAACTATAATTTTCGTATTTCTTCAATTTATCAATCAAAATCAGCCGAAACCCAAACAAAATTGGTATGACTGAATAGGTATTGTCAATACCTTTCAAACGAGCTGTCACTTGCCATAGGGTCCCATTTAAAATTATTGGTCACAGTGGCCTTGTGACGTCATTTATGACTATTGCGTCACCTGTTATGACCAGTTGAGAAGCCTACATCCGTTTATTTCCACCCTCCAAATTTCATTATCATAAGTATACCCGTTCAAAAGATACGAGGGGGGGAGGGGACTTTTGACTAGCACTGTACATGCCACTTGCTATTAAACAGGTTAATACCAAACCTATCAAAATAATTCAGTCACTGTCAAATCATGTCCAACTCACTGCCAAATTCAAAAATGAAGTCCGACCGTTTCGGAAACACTTCCTTATAAAAAAAATGAAAAATCGTAAAGAAAGTAACATAGTTTTTTCAATGTATGTTTATAGTAGTATATAATCTTGTCATATACCACTTGTCATAGATATTTTGGGAAGCGTATACTTTGATATTTTTTCACCAATATTGCTGCAAAAATACCACTCGACTGAATTTTTTTTGAAACAGGCGCTTCCACCATCGCTGTCGGTGTATTTTTGAAGAAATTGGGTCTGTGAGTTTCTACAATATTGAAGCAAATTGTCAAAGTATATCACCAAAATATCCATCACTTGTAATATAACTATGAGTATTACTTTGTACTTTTTCTGAAAAATTACAATATTGGCCAATATATATATAATAATATATATATATATATATATATATATATATATATATATATATATATATAAAGGTACTTTGAGGAAATGGAGGACTTAAAGTCTCTTCACAAAATTCAGTGTGAATTGAAACAAGTGGTAGACTACAAGCGGAAAACAAGTACTCTCGTGGCAAATACCTCGCAGAACATTAAATGATATCTGCCTGAAGATCTACGTTAACTTCCATTATCAATGAAAATTGATTGCGAATGTTTCTTTCTGATAAACTTGATTATGTTTATACTGTGTCAGGTCTGCCTAACAATCCGTATACCGGTTTCAGGCTTTTGGCCCTAAGTATGGAGAAGTCATCAGTCAGAAATTCGAAGACCTCTGCTCGAAGCGAGACCCAACACAAATGAAATCAAAACCAAGCTCAATCACCGCACGTACGCATTTCAAAGTAATTTTGAAATGGCCTCACCTAGTGACAGAAAAAACATATATGCTCGGCCGGGCGTGTATATTGAACAAAAAAGCCACACAACTGAAATGAAATATTGGAAAACGAAGGACTCGTAGTCTCTTCATAAAATTCTATATAAATTGGAACAAGTGATAGGCTACAAGCAGAAAACAATTACTTTCCTGGCAAAAACCACGCAGAACATTGCCTGAAAACCAACCAACAATTCGTATACCAGTTTCGGGATTTTGGTCCTCGTCAGTACGGAGTAGTTACCAGTTAGAAATCGAAGACCTCTGGCCGAAGCAAGCCCAACACAAGGAAAACAGAACCAAGCCTAATCACCGCAGGTACGCATTCCAAAGTAACTTTGAAATGGCGCCACCTAGTGACAGAAGAAACACTGCATAAACTATTCTTTGATAAATAGGAGTGGCTGTATGCCCAGCCGGGCGTGAATATTAAACAAAAAGCCAAACAACTGAAGTGTAATATTAGAAAATGGAGGACACAAAGTCTCTTCACAAAATTCAAGCAGAGGGCAAAGGGTAGACTACAAGCGGAAAACAACTACTTTCCTGTCAAATACCACGTAGAACATTGAATGATATCTGCCTGAAAATCTATGCAAACTTCCATTATCAACGAAAATTGATTGCAGATGTTTTTGGCCCTCATCAGTTTGGAGTAGTCATCAGTCAGAAATTCGAAGACCTCTGTCCGAAGCGAGACCCAACACAAATGAAATCAAAACCAAGCTCAATCACCACAGGTACGCATTTTGAAGTAATTTTGAAAGTGCGCCACCTAGTGACAGAAAGAAATACTCCAGAAACCATTCTCCTATGGAAGAGGAGTGGCTGTATGCCCGGACGGGCGTGTATATTGAACAAAAAAGCCAAACAATTGAACTGAAATATTAGAAAACGAAGGACTCAAAGTCTCTTCACAAAATTCAATATGAATTGAAACAAGTGGCATACAACAGGCGGAGAACAACTACTTTCCTAGCAAATACCACGCAGAATATTGAATGATATCCGCCTGAAAATTTAAGCAAACTTCCATTATCAATGAAGATTGATTGCAAATGTTTTTTTCTGATAAACTTGATCATGTTCCTATTACGTGAAGATCAACCAACAATTCGTATACCGCTTTCAGGCTTTTGGACCTCATCAGTACGGAGTAGTTACCAGTTGGAAATTCGAAGACCTCTGGCCGAAACGAGACCCAACACAAATGGTAATACAGAACCAAGCCTAATCACCGCAGGTACGCATTTCAAAGTAACTTTGAAATGGCGCCACCTAGTGACAGAAATGAACACTGCAGAAACTATTCTCTGATGGAATAGAAGTGGCTGTATGCCCAGCCAGGCGTGAATATTAAACAAAATGCCAAACAAGTGAAGTGTAATATTAGAAAACGGAGGACACAAAGTCTCTTCACAAAATTCAATATCAATTGAAACAAGTGATAGACTACAAGCTAAAAACAACTACTTTCCTGTCAGATACGACGTAGAACATTGATGGATATCTGCCTGAAAATCTATGCAAACTTCCATTATTAATGAAAATTGATTGCAAATGTATCTTTCTGATAAACTTGATTATGTTTATATTATGTCAGGTCCTGCCAACAATCCGTATACCAGTTTCAGGCTTCTGGCCCTCATCTGTACGGAGTAGTCACCAATCCGAAGTCCTCTGGCCGAAGCGAGACCCACCACGCATGAACGGACACCATCCCAGCGGAGAACACTACGGGCCTACCAACTACTAACAAAATAACCATAAATAGTTCCACACTACGTCGTTCAGGCGCTTTTGATGACAATTGACAAAACAGCAAACCACAAAATATCGAAAGTTTTCTGTTAAAACAATGGTACAACAAAATTTAACACCGCCCCAAAATCCAACTGATGTTGGTTACAAAACACAAGCATAGTAAAACCAAGGTACGTAACCCAAAAGGTAATTAAAGTTATTCTAGACACAACCTAACTTTCCACATATGATGTTATCCATACCAATATCTTATTTTCAGATCAAATGTTTTTAATGTTTTTAATAAATTTTACTGAAGATGCCCCCGAACGAGGGCGAAACGTTTAAATAAATGTAATTCTCTTCTCATTTTAATACAAACAAATCTGAAACCCAAGAAAACTTCAAAAACACAATCACCAAGATTCAAGAACCCACTATACCCAATATATATATATATATATAAATATATATATATATATATATATATATATATATATATATAGTGGCCGTCATAAAGTCGGCTACATATGGGAAAAAAATTGGTTATTGGAATTTCTGAAAAACTCTTTATGTTGTTTCGTTTCTGCATGTCTGACAACTGAAGAATGCGTTGCGACTCATATCACGTGACCTCAGATTTGGCGGGAATTAAAAAAAATATTCTGTGGTACCGAAAAATTAGTCAAATTGACAAGATATCGGGAAGATGTGTTTGGAATCAAACGAGGACCCAATTTTGAACCATTTTATTTCTCTACCCTTACTAAGAAACATTATGCATTCTTGTTTTATCTGGAAACAGCTTTAATAACCTGAATCACCTAAGTTCGGGTCAAAACTAATCGAATATTTGTATAATAGACATTTTGCGGGAGATTAATTATGAAAACACGATTTAGTCTTGTCACTAGGTGTAGTCATGTCCTGTATATTGATGCACATGAGATTATTCAATATTCTCAATCCGTAAATTGCAAATATTGGTTGGTTTAAATATTATTCACGGGTTAAGAATAATGAATAAGCTCATGTGCATCAATACACAGGGCACGACTACACCTAGTGACAAGACTAAATCGTGTTTTCATAATCAATCTTCCGAAAAATGTCCATTATACAAATATTTGAATAATTTTGACCCAAACTCATGTGATTCAGCTTATTAACCCATTAATTGCCAAGCAATAGAGAAAAACAATTTTTTCTAATTTTTTTATTGAATATGGTTCAAAATACATTAACTAAGACATATTCATCATATTTTGACAGAAAACCAACACACAAAAAAACATAAGGGTGCGTATACGCACCTTTGGCCATCACCGTTATACATTGAAACAAATGTTCAAAAAGTCAACAATTTTTTTTATGAAAGACCTCAAAACATTTGGGATAGAAATGAATTTTACATTTTTTGCACAAATATATAGTATGACTTTTGCATAATCTACATTTTTTTCGTGCACTTGTATCATGCCTTTTGATCATATGACCAATATTGTCAAATCTTACGTCGCCGGCAAGCTATCTTTAGAGGGACGTCCATAGCTCGAGTGAGCAACCACATCTGTGTTGACAGTTTCAGCAAGTCCCTCAAATTTTATAAACGATAGTGCTAGAAGTGATCGAAATTATAATTGCGAAATGTTACTGTAGGCTATATTGTGAATCTTCCAGCTATTTACGACTCTGCTACCAAATAGATTAATAAATAGAGGCCACCACCATTTCTCACCTCGTATTCTGATACGGTAATTAGCTATGCCATTATCATGTAAATTCACCCCACCCATAAATTTGTTGCATCTGGCTATAAGATTAGGTTGAGGTACAAGAATATCTCTGTGCTTTTTTCGACTACATCGTTTTGTTTGTACAAGAGATAGTACTGTGCAGGTATTCGTAATAACCGTAACAGCAGAATTATCATTCCATCTCACAAGTAAAACTTTCAACGCCGTAACCAATACAGAATCGAGTATTCCCCGTACTGTCTTTTTGGATGTTTTATTATTTTGTAAAGGACACTTCGCAGTGCGGTTTTCTCTAATAGTACCGGTGGCAAAGAAGTCTAGGTCCTTAGTGGAATATCATCTTCTTCAGAATCACTTGCCGAAGGAACATAAACTTCATGAGTTCCAGCAATTTCTGCATCAATATTACCTTCTTCCATGAGATTATCGTCTAGGTCCTCATCATCAGTAATTTCATCAACATTTGGTGGAATATACTCACTTCAACTTCATTTGCGTTTTCTACATCAGAATCTTCGTGAAGATATGCAAGGAATTCCTTCGTAGTCAATGGTCGTCTTCGGTCATACATCTCCTGCGGTCGAATTTGGCCAGGTAACTTCCTATAGTACATGTTTGGCTCATGTTGGCTGTGTTGTAAAATATAGAGTATTGGGTTATATAATTTAGAAGCATAATAGTAGTTCACAGCTTACCTTTAGTTGCCTTCGAATAGGTACAGCAAAAAATGATTTATAATCCTTACTGATAATTTGAATATGAATCTACCACAGTTACGAAAACCAAACTAGTACACGTGCTCACTACTGCAGTGGAAATATAAATGATTCACGATTGCCGGCGCTGATACTGTTAGGCGCCAAAGGGGCGTATGCGCACCCGCGGTATTAGAATCCTAATTAGAATTTTACATGAATTTATTCAAGTGCGTAATTTAGGACAATACATAGTGGGATACTGACGTATATTATCATGAAATGAGTCTTTAGTGCGCCAAGAAGTGAATAAGAATTATTGTTCTCATAATGTCGTGAAATAGTTGAAAAACTATGTTAGTTTCGCTAATTGTAAAACATATTTTTATATATCTTAAATCTAATAAAAATGCTTACAAGGTTAAAAAAACATATTAGAACATCTACAAATACTTGTTAGAGTAAAAACAATTATAGCAGCTCATAAAAAAAAATTTAAAAGGGTGCGTAAACGCACCTTTGGCTGTTCATGGGTTTTAAAGCTGTTTCCAGATAAAACAAAAATGTATGATGTTTCTTAGTAAGGGTAGAGAAATAAATTATTTCTCTTAATCTGGTTCTTGTTGGATTCCAAACACATTTTCTCAATAAATTTTTTTGATATCTTGTCAAATTGACCTATTTTTCGGCACCACAGACAACTGTTTTAAAATTCGCGTCAAATCTGAGGTCACGTGATATAAGTCGCAACGGATATTTTAGTTGTCAGACATGCAGAAACGAACCGCCATAAGAGTTTTTCAGAAATTTCAATAACACATTTCTCCCCATATGTAGCCAACTTTATGACGGACACTGTATAAATATATATATATATATATATATATATATATAATATATATATATATATATAAAATGAAAGGAATTTAATGGACATAGCCCTCAGAGAAAAGTGCTAACCGTAGACACGTGTTTCGGGCTCTCGGCCCTCATCAGTACGGTGTAGAAGGGCGAGGATGAACAACACTTGGTAGAAAACGACAAATCAACGGAGTCAACGAACAGAAGCCCGAAACACGTGTCTACGGTTAGCACTTTTCTCTGAGGGCTATGTCCATTAAATTCCTCTCATTTTGTTTTTAACAGTCCCCTCAATATTACTCTCTTTCATATATATATATATATATATATATATATATATATATGAATGAATGAATTTGAAATATTTGATATTCTCACTTTCGAATAGCCGAAGGTAAAAATTCAGCAGTATAGAGAAATATCATGTCCTTGCCTATATATTTGTTATACAACCTTCCAAATACAAATCTCTCGACTAAGTGTTGAAAGTGTAAAGAGTTACTCACCAGCGTGAGGATGACGAGGGTATTTCCGATGACGGCCAGCATGAAGATGACGGTATACAGAGGGATTTGAATGCGGCCCGCCTCGTACCATGGCGGAACATTGCCTCCACTCCCGGCTCTTTTTGCGGTGATATTCCCGCCCTCTGTTGAAGACTGCGAGACATTGTAGATGAAAAACGTGTTGAGGGTCTCATTCCATTCCATTTTTTCGGCACTTCGACTCCGTTAGGCACGTCCTAAGGTTTTTCCATGACAATTTTGGAGACGTTTTCCATTCCGTTATGGTTCATGTTCTTGACAGTGGCTGGATGAAAGCCGGATACTGTAACGAAGCGAGAGCTCTTATAGTTGGATGACAGTTTCTAATTCGCAAATAAAAAATGTTGCGCGCACGGCTGAAAAAAGCTAGGGAAAGGTTTCTATTTACGTTTAGGTCTCTGCTGAGCAATAGTATGGGAAATAATGTATGGCTGGAGAACTGTTGACAATCATTGATAATATTTTACGAAGTAGGAATTTGGTGTCACATTTGGCGCAACAATCGATTGTTTCTTGGATTTCCACATTATCAAATTTTTTTTAATCTGATCAAGAACCCACTAATACTTTACGATCGAAAGGATCAGAACCAAAATCTGTATCTACAAAAGCATCAAGTGAAATTTTTCCAGAAAATTCATCAGATTTTTCGAATTTTATTTATCAGATACTTTTTGAATACTTCCAACGCATGAGGGTGTATTTGTGCTGAAACTGACTGAAATATGTAATAGAGAAACACATCAGGGCAAGAACTCAACATAACATACATCAGACTGCCTATTAACTCCCTATAGGGCACTTTTTCAATTTAATGATATTTTACCGTTTCTGAGTTCAAATCTTACCCAACTGGTATAGGTTTACTACTTTTTTCACATTCCGTCATCTCAAATGTAGATTGCATTATTTTCTACTTCAATAACCAAAAACTTTAATTTTTTTCCTGAACTGACTTCTTTCATTTCAAATTTCGAATTGAGTAGATTCTTAATCATACAAATTTTGTCATTGTCATTTGAGAACAAAATTATATCATCCACGCATTCCATCCATTCCATCCAATTATTCCATTCTTTAGTCGCATTTCTCAGACCGTATAGAGATTTTTTTAATTTACAAACGCTCGTTTCTGGTACGCTCTTGAGACTCAGGAGGTTTCATGAAAACATGTTCTCATAGAGTCGAATTCAAAAAGGCAGACTTCACATCCATGACGTGAAATAATAAATCCTCAAGCGCAACAGCAAGGAGAATTCTCAAGGTAACCATTCCTGCTACTGGAGCGAGAAATCATCTTCACATGTAGTTTTTTGCTAAAAGTCTATTTTTGAGAACTGGTCAGTTGTTTACAGTTTTTCGGGTGAAAACCCATTTAGAGTCTACCAACTTAACATTTGGCGAAGCAGGTACTGATTTCCATGTCCCATTTTCTCATGACTCTCAAGTTCTCCCTCTAGACCAAGATCTCATCTTTCGTCGGAATCAATTGCCTCTCTATATGCTGTAAGAGATTCAGATGGTGGGCTTCCAACCATGAACGCAGCCATCATCTCATAATCTTCGTATTTACGATTCAGTTTATGCTCCCGAGCACATCTGCGTAATACTGGAGATTTTCGGCTATTTGCCACAGATGCTGACGGATACGATGTCACGTTCACAGGGTTGACCTAACTTCCTTGCATGCAATATGGAGAATCTGATGCTTTCCTGTCAGTGAATCAGGAACTTGCACTAAAGGTTTGAGTGATTCATTGAATTTCACTGAACGTGCAGTGACAATTTTGTGCTCAGAAGGCTTCCATAATTTTTAACCGTTTCATCTCCAAACCATACTCAGTTGCTACATTTAGAGTCTATCAACTCAACATTTGGCGAAGCAGGTACTATTTCCATGTCCCATTTTCTCATGACTCTCGAGTACTCCCTTATAGCCAAGATGCCATCTTTCGTCGGAATCAATTGCCTCTCTATATGTTGCAAGAGATTCAGATGGTAGGCTTCCAACCATGAACGCAGTCATCATCTCCTAATCTTCGTATTTACGATTTAGTTCATGCTGGAGATTCTTGGCTATTTGCCACAGATGCTGACGAAGACGATGTCACGTTCACAGGGTTGACCTAACTTTCTTGCATGCAATATGGAGAATCTGATGCTTCACTGTCGGTGAATCAGAAACTTGCACTAAAGGTTCGAGTGATTCATTGAATTCCACTGAACGAGCAACAATTTTGTGCTCAGAAGGCTTCCATAATTCACAACCGTTTCATCTTTAAATCATACTCAGTTGCTTACTTCGTTTTGAAAATTTTCCAACACGATCTCCTTTGGATATGTGTGCGTATGCAACACTTCCGAAAACTCGTATGTTATCCAGTGGAACTTTATATCCATACCACATTTCTGCAGAAATCTTGACGTGTATTGCCTTAGTAGGAAGACATTTCATAGAGTAGACTGATGTGCGTACACTCCAGGCTCAAAAATGAGGCATCTTGCCATGCTAGGAATATTGTATTCAATAATGGTACCCGTAACACGGCAAAAATTCTAGAAGTTACTTGAAAGATACACCCCTCCTCTGTCGCACCTGGATCTGGCTATCCTTTTTGAAACTTCGTAGTTGCCATAGGCTTCGTACTCAAGGAATTCATCAAAAACCTCCGATTTATTTTCAATATATAACGCATGTAAATGTAAATAATGATGATGAAGCTAACATAATACTTGAACTCATCATATGTTTCTGGGTGACCTGATAATCAGAAAAAACCTCCAAATTGTTTCGGCTTCCTGGATCATCAAGACATTTAACCTCCTAATTTTTTCTTCCAAACATGTTTGGCATAAAACTTTGGATACATATACAGATGAATATCCCATACGTCGGTGCATTAAATCATTAGCAACACAATCGTTGATAAATTGCCATAAATAAATTTCCTTTCTTTACACCTTGTTCGATTTCCAAATTTCGTACACAAAGTCCCGCGTTTTGTTGCTATAACTTCATTTTCTTTCTTGGCTGCGTTGAATGGAACACAAACATTTATAATTTCACAATATTCCTCTCATCCTGATTCAACAATATGTTGTGTACAGGCTGAATCAGCGATAAAAACTGTTTCATTTGAGTTTCTACTTTCCGATAACAGAACTTGATTTTTATTTTACATTATCAAGCGACACATTATCAAGCGACAAGCCTTTGAATCATCACACCTACTTATGACAAAAGCTATGTCTTCGGGAAAACCTGCAGCAAATTGAAATGTCACCGATTTTGACAAAATTTTCACAGATGCTTCAGAATGCACTGAACTCCGTTGAACAACCAAAATTTTTCCACGGAAAGAGTCGGAAATATGTTTTTTCGTAAAAAAAATGTCCAACTCCATGGCATGTAGGTATCAATGAACAGTTGTAATTGAAAAATATTATTTTACAATTATTCACGAAACAAAGATTCTAAACACTAAGAACTAGACTTTTAGATGCGATACATGTTTCAAATTTTAAAAGTCCCGCAGAAAGTTTGGATAAAAATATCGTTTTCCTATTTGAAAGTCTTTTCATTTGAGTAAACAGACATAAGGTTTGAGATGATTGTCATTAACGTCAGTTGTCATTCATGAGTATGTTAAAAATGCAATGTTGCCAAATTTAAAAAATGTCAGATATATATGAAAAGTTAACATGAATTCAATTAAATTATTTATTGTGAGAATCAAAATTATGTGAATTGAAGGTTGAATTTAATGAGTGGAAGTTGAGAATTTACTTTATTTAACCTTTTTGACGCCATAATTCTGAGAATAACTTTTACACGGAAATATTTTGGGTAAATATCCGGTAGAAGCATTCCGTCTCTTCGAAAATAGTTGTTTTTGCCCCCCTTACAGGAATCCGGAAGAACGTAGCGCTCTCTTTCCGAGTTAGATAGCTTTTTTCAATCCAGAACATGTATTTTTGAGCTCCGTTTCCTAGCGCAAATATAAACAATGCCTCCTTTTTTTCACCAGAATCAACTACTACCAACAAATCACTCATTTTCGGCACAATTTCATATAAAATATAGCCAAATCCTGTCAATGTCTCAGGTAGTAGAGAGGAACACAACCTAACCTAACTTGGCTAACCTTGCTATCCAATGGCTATGGCCAGCCAATTAACTTTTTCAAAACACGCTTCACTTTGCTCGCGGGCACTTTGGTAGCGGTGTTTCATCTCGTTTTTTACGAATTATGATTTGGCACAATAGTGACAGTCAGTGGCGAGATGCGAGTACACTGAATCAGGTTTCAATAGGAGCAGATATTTCAACAATTGCGTTATAAAAGATAGATAGATGTTTATTAACTACGGTATATAAGGATACATTAGTATCAAGTCAGTAGTACAGAGTATAATAGAAACAGCAGATCTGCGCAAAGATCCTTAAGAACATTAAATAAAAAAGAAATATATATATATATATATATATATATGAACAGTTAATGTACAACATTGAGTAAAATAGATCTGATATATAAACACACAAACGTACATACACACAGACTTGATAATAGGTACATATTAGAAATTTATAGAAATTCAAGCACTGAGGTTGAGGCAACATATTCCTCTGTACTATAAAAACATTTTTCAATTAGATATTCCATGATTTGTTTTTTGAACATTGGCAAGGGTAAATTCCTGGTAGTGGACGGTAAGACATTGTAAAGGTTGACATCGAGTGAGTTCTTTGTGGATTTCTGTAAGTTAAACCGGTAAGGTCTTAATAGGTTAGCCCCACGGGTGTTATACCCGTGAAAATGGGAGTTGGTCGGAAAGCCATCTTTATGTTTATGTATTTCCAAGAGAGTATGGTATATGAAGATAGATGGTAATGGCATGATGCCTTAATTTATGAAAAGGGGCCTACATGAATCTTGGTAACCTGCATTTGAAATTGTTCTAATTGCGCGTTTTTGGAGCGTGAAAACTTTTGTAGCATTGGAGGAGTTGCATCAGAGCAGAGTTCCATAGCTAGCATGGGAATGGAAAAATGCATAGTACACCGAGAGAAGCGTTTCCAAGCTTACAAAGTTTCTCAATTGCCTGAGTAAGAAAATATAGTTTGAGAGTTTCTGGCTCAGTGCTTCTACGTGAGGTGCCCAATTCAAATTGTCATCAAGTGTGATTCCCAATAAGTTGACGGTTTTTCCAACTGAGATATTATGATTAGTTGAAAATATAATTTGTTGGGTTTTTCCTTTATTGAGTTTCAGTAGATTGGAGTTGAACCACGATTCAGCTTGTCTTTCGGCATGTGACATGGAGGCAAGAAGAGTCTGGCAGTTCTTGTCAGAGCATGAAATAGATGTGTCATCGGCATAGATGACACATTTGTTGGGTTGTAGTTCATAGAAGGGATCATTGATATATTCAATAAACAGAAGTGGCCCCAGAATGGATCCTCGGGGAACACCAAATTCAATTGGCTGTAGATCAGATGTTCTGTTATTGCCTAGATCAACAAGCTGATTTCTGTTCGTCGGATAGGATAAAAAGAGTGTGAGTGCCAGTCCTCTAACTCCATATTCTTTCAGTTTAAGTGACATATTAATATGAGAGACACAGTCGAAAGCTTCACTCGAGTCACACAGTGTTGCAGAGCTGTGATGACCCTTTTCAAAACCGTCGACTATATCCCTCACAACTCGTGCTACCGCTTGAACAGTGGAGCATGATTTTCGGAAACCGTATTGGTCTGAGTTTAGAAGACTGTTCTCCTCAAAATAAAGTTCAAGCCGTTTTTTGAGAATAATTTCGAAAATTTGACCAAAAATGGAAACGATAGAAATGGGTCGATAGTTTTCAGCTTGATTTTGGTCACCTTCTTTAAAAACAGGGATGACTTTGCTGATTTTAAATTCATCAGGAAAAGATCCTCCGCTGATACAAGTATTGAAGATAGACATCAGTGGATAAACCAAATATGTACAGGTTTCTTTCATGATTTTGCTGTTTAGATTGTATACATCAAGGCAATAGGAGTTTTTCAGCTCGTGTATAGCATTAAAAACTTCGGATGGAGTGATGGGTTCAAGAAAAAAAGACCCGGGTGAGGTAGGTTTAAGTTTATTGTCCAGTGATTTTAGAAAGAGGGTATAAGTATCGAGTAGGAGTTGACTTATTATGGTTTCGGCAATGGTGGTAAAGTATGAGTTGAATCGGTATGGAGAGATCGCTTCGAATATTACATGAGATGCTGGTTTACTTTTTTCAAAATTGATCAGCCGCCAGTTATCTCTAATTTTATTATCAGATTGGTTGATAAAATTATCTCATGATTTTTTTCTAGATTCGATAATGGCCTTTTGATATTTATTGTTGATCACTTTGAGAGCTTGCTTATGAACGGGATCATTTGTTGCATCGCAAATTATCTCTACCGCACGTACCGTATCCCTTAATTTTCTCAGATCGTCATTGAACCACCTGAGAGAGTATTTGTGTGCAAATTCACAGGATATTTTTTTGAGAGGAAAATGTTTCTCTACTAGACGACAGTATAGGTTTAGGAGGTAATCCATCTTGTTTTCCGAAGAGTTTGACGAGTAGAATGTGTTCCAGTTAACTGTATGTAACGAGGCTTGGAAGGCGGGTATTCCCTGGCTGGTTATTTGCCTCCTGAAATACGGGGCACTTTTTTGTCTCTCGAAATTTCTAAGACTCAGTATCTGGGCGTAGTGGTCGGAAAGACAGGGATCGATTACGCCAGTCTGATAGAACGATTCATCTAAATTTGTTAAATTGTTATCAATGCAGCTGCTTGAGCCATTTACAATCCTTGTAAACTCAGCAATAGTTGAATGGAGGCCAGAGGAGTTTATTAGGCAAATCAAATTACTGAGATCAGTGGATGGTCTTAGGAAATTGATATTAAAATCACCCAGTAGAATGATTTTTACAATTTTTTTCGAGATAGATATCAGAAGTTCTTCTAATTCGTGAAAAAAAATGGTACAATCATTTATGCAAGCTGACCTATATATTGTGATACCGGCAATTTTAGAGGTGCTGAGTTCAATGCCACACACTTCGATGTCACGCTCAATACAATAATCCCCTAAGTGAAGAGGTTTGAATTTAATGTTATCACGTACAAATATAGCTACTGAAATATTTACTGAAAAATAACCTTTATGGACTTTAAGTTATATATAATGTAAGATGCTTCTGACTCGAATAAATAGAAAATAAATACTGAAATATGTTGCCAAATTATAGTCAGGAATATTACAGAATTGTAGACAATCCTCATTTGACCAGTGCTCGGAAAAACAAAGAACACTAAATTTATTATTACAGTCTAGAAACATAGAGAGTTTGTCCAGTTTGTTCGAAAGTTTACGTACATTTAAATGAAAAATACTGACTTCGTCATGAAAAAATTTACAGATCTCACCACTGTCACTATGATGTTTTGGGTGGTACTCTTTTTTTCTTGAGAAAAAACCGTCTAACATGAGCACCCATGGGCCAGACAGATCCATCCCAAGCTTTTCCGTTGTTGCATTGGTTTATGCATACCGTGAAGGACGAGTAGAGCTGTGGAAACATTGAATTATTTTTTTCGATTTCAGCTTCGGGAAAAGAGCCCTTTATATCACGAAGAAGTTCTTCAGTTGTTGTCGAAGGTTTCAGTTTATAGACATGCAGCGAGCAAGTTCCGTTGATTCCTGCTGTCGAACAGTTCGGTGATTTTCCTACGATAGGTTTATTAGTGCCACGATATGATTTTCTTCCTTTGGGAAACGGATTACTCCGTTGAGCAGGGCCATGGTTCAGTTCAATGAATTTTTGACATTCGAGGTTGGACTCGACTTCATGCAATGCAGAAGAAACCTGATCGAGAGTCATGAACTGTGTTTCTTCTGTAGCTGTAGCTTTGACAGAATTAGCTTTAGTAGTTTTCATCTTTTTCTTACTATGGGACACATGTTTCCATTAATCGGCACCGAAGTCAGGATTTACATGAGTTGGTGCTGCATGGTTACCGTCAGAGATGGTGTGGACTGCACTGGGACGAGTAACGTTGGTACCTTCAGTGTTTATATGAGAAGCGTGGTTCTCCAGAACTTCAATCTAGAATTGATTTGTTGAAAATATAAACAGGATGTTCATAAAATCAGATGTGGAATCATCTGCGACTGAAAGATAAACTTTAGTTACTATCTTGCATCGTCAAGTTCAATGTCCAGCGTGGCTTTAGCCGGAGGAGTAGTTGTTTTCTGTTAGACATTCACAAAAAATTACTACATTTTAATCGTGGATTTTTCAATTCAGAGAAAAATCTTTCTATCAATATTCAATTGAGAATGTTTCCCTCTTCTTCAATCTTGAAATTCATGAGTTTGATCCTTCCAGACATATGTTCAACTATTTGTCTTAGTAGTACTACTACTTTCCGTAATTCACAACATGTCTGCTTCGAGCAATTTTCGCTACCCAAGACTGTCACTACCGACGAAATGGACGAGTCCAAATTTTCGCTTTCAGGTTGGCCTTCACGTTCAGCCAACGATTCAGAACATTTTACCCAGGTCAAAATCATACCTTTGTCATCCAATGGATATCCGATTCCCACATTTATTGTGTAATGGAAGCTGACACAGTTCACAAGCACTACTAATTCTCAATTTATCGTTGCAGTTGCTGCAGTTTTTAAGAGATTCCTTTGGAGCAGCTGTTAACACCTGCTTACGTTCACCATGATTTCAACTATCCTATAGGTTCAGCGTGTCTCGGTCTGCTCTTTAAATCCAGTCAATGTCTCACGTGAAAGAAGGGAACAACCTAACTTAACTTGGCAAACCTTGCTGTCCAAGTTGATGGCCAGCCAATAAACTTTTTCAGAACAGGCTTCGCTTTGCTCGCGGGCACTTTGGTAGCGGAGAGTTTTCTCGTTTATTAAACGTTCTTGGAAAACTTGTGTATTGGATGAAAAATAGCTCTCTAATTCAGAAAGAGTACGAGAGCGCCACGGATTCGTATCCAGGGAGAAAAGTCTTTCAGCTATTTTCGGAAATCAAGAGTGCTCTTAACGGATATATGAAGGTTCATCAAGAATTGAATAATTGGCAACAATGTAGAAAACAGATGCAAAAATTATAGTTCTCTCTCTGACAGGTGATATATCAAACGATTTTGAATTTTCTGAAAGTAAACTAACTATTATCATGAACCCGAAAAAAAATTTTGTTATGAATTGCATTGAAGAAGGTATCGAATAGAAATTAAGGGTTCAGTACAGTGAGTGGCTGGAAAAATAAAGAGATTGAGCCGTCCCAAGTAAATTTGATGGATCAAAATCGTATTCCAAAGCATCTGTGAAAATTTCGTCAAAACCGGTGACATTTCACTTTGCTGCAGGTTTACCTGTCTCCGTCCTCATCGAAATTACATTATTCCTCTTCTTATTCCTTTTTTTTCAAATTCATCTGTTGCAAATATTCCGATTTTCTGTAAAAGCTGCCATATTTTCTTTTCTGTCATAAATATTTTTATTTTTCAATTTGGGACAATCAGATATCATGTCCCACGGACAAAAATGACATATGTATTTGAATTTTGTGCTCGAATTACCTTCATACCTCTACTCTGTCTAGAATAGAACACAACTCAATTATGTTCTGAATTCTTCCTGGCACCTCTTCCCGAGCCTGTCCCGCTCCTTTCTGAAGCAAGTTGTTCTTGACAAATTTCACTGATATCTCTTCAGGTTTTTGAGAGAAAAAGATATCTATTGAGGTAGTCACGGCTTGGTATGTTTTAGGCATTGCTATCAACAATATAGAAATGATTTCTTTTTCATCCACCATCCAAATACTTTCAAGAAATCCTTCAGCTTTTCTCTAACGAACCGCATTTCATTCAGCTCACGTTTGAGATCGAGTCTTACAGGCAATCCTTCTCTAGTATAGGTACTTTTCAGGACTGGAGTCTGAAATCCATTGCACCAAAATACGTATATCTGGCCTTAATATAATTTTTCATAGCGTGTTCTCCACGAGTGCTTCCAAACTGTCTTCTCCCTTCAATCCGATTTTGATTCTGTATTACCCTTCCAGAAATCCAAAGCCGTCAAACGGTTTCAAGTTTGCGAACATCGGTAAGTACCGAAATCATGTTTGCAAAATCTCAAAAGTTACTACAATCTTTCTGAACCCTACAAAAGAGTGACACACATTGCTGATTATTCCTCTGGGCCCATAACCTGTTCACAGAGTGATGAATGTACAGCAGTTTAATAACATAATTTCATCTAATAGTCCTGGAGCTTCAACTGTAATAGAATTGCCTACCAACAGAATATGCCAATGAGCCTTCGTCCTGAGAATAGTGTGGCGAATTTGTCACGAGAAGCAGCACTTGTGGTAGGGACAAACATCAAATTTTCTCAATTTAATATAATGTTATTTAAGTGATACAGTTGAATTATTTAAAATAATGCTCATGCTCCCTGCAAATAGCTGTTTGGCTTTTCTTAGGTATTTTTGTCCCTTGAACACGAATCCAAAAGAAATAAGCGGCGGTCCCATACCGTTCCCGAGATATAATAATTTTCTTCTCCTTCAAAAGGTCATTTCATCACTCACAATGCCTTCTTCTTTTCACCAGTTTAAACTGCAAACGAGTCCCATACAACAAATTCAAAATACACATGGAATCCGTCATCCATAACTGATGGCTGTCGAAATGGAGAAACTCGCGTACGAAACTGAAGGAAATCAAGAACGACATGAAACCATGGAGAAATACTCTTCACCAACCAAAACACCAGGTCATGATCACCCGCCTCCGTACCGGACACACCAAGTACACCCATGAACATCTGTTGACAGGAGACGAAGAGAAGAAATGCGACATGTGCCAGGTACCCGTGTCGGTTAAGCACTTTTCATCGGAATGTCCAAAGTTCGTGAAACAACTTCAGGACTACGAGATAAACACAGATTTAAGACTTGCTGTTGGTGTGAACTGTGACGTTCTAAGTATCGAAGTTTTTTTACAGAAATCGGTTTACTCAACAAATTGTGAACATCTTTTTTGGCGGAATACTCATGTACATGCTCTCTAGATTGTAGATGTTAACTACCACTGTAATATTATTGTGCCGTTGCTAATAACCCTAGTGGTTGATGCAACTGCACCGTTTTAATGTTGCAAATTTCAATTTGGCGTCTTTCGTCAAAAATATTTTGTTTATGTTTATTTTTACATGTATTTCAATGTGAGTTAGGTAATGTTTGTCCCTACCGGACTTCTATAAAATCCTAAAATAACGGTTAGAATTGAACTTTGGAGGACTTGATTATAATTATTTTCTAATAATCATGCAATTCTACTATCTATTCCAAATAAACTTGCTGCTAGTGAGGAATTTTTCGTACTTGAGGAAAAAGAAGAAACTGAATCTCGAGTATCCACAGTTCATGTAGCGTATACAGGATGTCCAAAAATAATGCTCTCCTTAAAAGGGTGTGTAGAATACGAACAAAAAAGTTCTTTTTTTCAACATACAAATTTATATAAAAAAGTGATTACAACCAATTCTGCACTCAATGATACATTCATCGTCCATGCTGCCACACCAAAGATGCAGTTGAAGTGTTTATCAACTATCGATAAATAGACAAGATGCTTATCGGGCGCAAATCATTGATCATGGTAGGTGTATTTGTTTTGGGTATACGTAATATATTTGCCATTTTCCATCCATCAGAAACGATGCTTTGGTTAAAAAGTTCATTGAATATATATTTGACTGAGAAAATCATCTTGATACTCATATTATCAATGCCCGAGGCATTCGATTTGAGGTTCGATTAAGGTCTGCTACTGTAATTCCCCCAACTCATGCGAGTCATGACATCCTCTACTGGAGATTCGCTGAAGGTTTAGACAAGCATCCATTAAACACACTTTTTGTCCAAGCGGATTACCACGAACGGCAAACTTTTAATCACTCTGAATTGTGGTTGAATCCCATCGGATTTGGGTAATGACAACGCTAACAATCCCTGAAAACAATAATGTTGGTTCAAAAATTAAATCAGATAGTTTTAATGGAAGTTTGGAAATGTATGTACACCGCAGACGGTTTAAATGCGATTACCTCCTTTACTAGCAATTTAAGTTCAGAGAAGACGAGATTTATCTACTGTTATTATCATATGCTGGTGCGAACATTAAACTAGGTTAGATTCGAGCACCGCAAATTGAATAAGGAATTCTCGGAATTGTTTGTTGTTTTCGTTACTAATCTCTTGGTTATGATCTATACGGGGTCTTACGCGACGAACTTTCGTCGAAAGTATATAAATAATCATACAGAGAGGTTGTGCGAATTTCAGTGTGATATTTGAAATCTATCTAGTCAAATCCGGAACCTATTCAGTCACGAATATGAACTTCAGCTATAGTGATATAAAACTCTATCTAGAATCGAATGGAGTCTTTGACATGATTTTTTGGGTCCTCAACTTCCCACAATCTAAAAATTTTAAAAATGTAAGAAAATACATACAAGTATATGAAGGTGGAATCAGTCAATTCTTTTTAGCGATAGCAATAGGAATAAGAATAGCAATAAGCGTAATAATAATTATGTACTGAACTTATTTTATACAACGAATTTAGATTTAGCAATAACTTTGAAAATGACATTTCGCAATTTTCGATTTGAAATGTGTTTAGTTTATATTGCAATCATGACGTTGACCGAAAGCAGTTTAATTGTGATTGAAAAGTTGACCTGGAACTATGAAACATCTGTCAGTTGTCATGACATGCGCATTGAAGACAATATTCCAGCGATAGCCAAAAGATTCTGAAAATTGAAATATTCAAAGTTATATTTAAAGTTATCGTTATTGCCAAAATTAAAATAAATGACTAAATGAGACCATTCGATCCAACAGTTTCAACTCTCAACGTTATTGCTATTGTTATTACTATTGCAAAAAAAAACTTTCTTACAAAAAATTAAACCGACGGAAAAATCAACTGAAAAGCAAAAAATAAAATAAACCTTCGTAGTCTAAATGATAATTGAGCTCCTAAACTAATGAATGTAACTGATTTTGAGTCGGCGCCAAACAAACAATTATCGAAGATCATTATCTATGGAAGAAGTCATCAAAACGCAGCCGTGCATCTTGCTGCCATCATTTTACGCTTCACCTAATTCAATTGCTAGTTTGTTTGGCGCCGACTCAAAATCAGTTACTTACATAAGTTTAGGAGCTCAATTATCATTTAGACTAAGAAGGTTTCTTTTATTTTTTGCTTTTCAGTTGATTTTTTCGTCGGTTTAATTTTTTGTTAAGAAGTTTTTATTTTTCACCTTCCAGCTCCGTATTTCGTCGGTTTAATTTTTTGTTAAAAAGTTTTTATTTTTCAATTTTTTGTGGCTAAAATCGTCCAATTACTACCTACTTGTTTTTTGATTACTTCCAAAGTACTTACTTACCCAACTTACTTCAACTATTACCAGTTGAATAATATGATTATCTACTTTTACTATTTGTTGTAATATGAATTATTTTCGTTGTTCTGGTTAGTTTATTCCATTACTTTGTATAGAGTACACAGTAGAGTGTGTGCCTGCCACGAGACAGGTCGCTCCGATAAATCGCGTTATTGCAAGCGAACTACCGAGAATTAATTGATAAATTTTCAAAGTGCATAAACTCGAGTGTCAAATAGTTCACTCATGCATAGGTGATTCGATGAAATTGCCGTGAAAAAGCCGTAATCATTATAACCTATCATCGTTTTGCAAGAAGTGCTAGTGCGAAGGAGTGGAGACAAAAACAGTATCGCACCGATTCTTTTTATCACATCACCAAAAAAACTTGTTTGGGAATTCCATCGGAATGCCGATCTGTGAAATATGTACAAGTGGAGTCACTGGTAAATCGCCTGGTTCACAGTGCGCTGGATCATGCCAAAAATTCTTCCATGCAAAATGTATCGACTTGAATAAGGCCGACATACCGCGGTTCTCGATGCCAGGTGTATCGTGGAGTTTCAAAGACTGCAGAAACCCGGCGGCGAATAAGAGACAGTCGCTCATTATTGCCGCGGATGACTCAGACCTCCCAACTACCCCGCTCGTCGTCCTGATGGATATACAAAAAAACATTAAGTCATTAGATAATAAGTGCGACTCCCTGTTACATTCAGTGAATTTTTGTAGCGACTCGATAACTAACTTTGAGGTTAGTATGACTAAGCTCAATGATAAAGTGATCCAAATTGAAAAACTCACTAAAGAGAATCTGGAGTTGAAGTCACTTGTTAAACATCTTGGAGATCGACTAGACGCTATAGAACAACATGTGAGAGCCAATAATATCGAAATTCAAGGAGTTCCTGTGAAAGACAACGAAAATATTATGAACATCGTGAAGTCGATTGGTGTGTTCATAGGCTGTCCTATCGAACCAAACGACATAGATACGACCTACAGGGTATTCCAAGCTGAGCCGTCGAGTGAAACCCATAGTTGTAAAACTATTGACAACGAAAAAGCGTAACGCTTTTCTGGCCGCAGCTAAATCGAAGCGCCAAGAAAGTGCATCCACCAAGGGTTTGATCATCGAGAACATATCCAAAGAACTCTATATTAATGAACATTTGACCCAAAAAACAAACTACTCTTGAAAAAAGCCAAAGAATTCGCTAGGGCCAAAAACTACAAGTATGTTTGGGTCCGCGATGGGTCTATTTTCGTAAGACAAAACGATAGATCCGAAGTTATAAAGCTCCTGAGTGACAACCACATAGAAAAAATAAAATGAACCCTGCCTATTAATTCTGATAGCGATCTAAGATGATAATATAAATACATTATTCCATGGATATTTCCATCCTGTACCAGAATGTGCGTGGACTCAACACGAAAACATCTTTATTCTACAGAAATATTTTAAACTGTGAAAACGACATAATCTGTTTAACAGAGACGTGGCTAAAGCAATCTGTATTCAATTCTGAACTTTTTCCTGATTTCTTCAACGTCTATCGTCGAGATCGAGAAAACACTTCTTGCAGTAAAGTAACCGATGGAGGTGTCGTCATTGCTGTTAACAAAAATATTAGAAGTTTTCCAGAGACCTCATGGAACTCTGAGGCAGAAGATATGTGGGTAACCATAATTCCAAATGATAGTGCCCCAAAGTGCCATATTGGCTGTGTCTACATTCCTCCAGGAGACGTCACTGCACTGAATATGTTTTGTTCTAAACTGAATGACATAGTGTTGAATAACCCTAATGATATGTTTATTCTATGCGAAGATTTCAATTCGCCAGATATACAGTGGGTGCCAGATCCAATAAATAATTTCTGCAAACCTGAGAATTTTAACAACCAACGTTCCAGTTTATTCATTGACACCGTATCCTCAACGGGTCCTAACCAATATAACAGCTTTTTGAACGTATCAGGTAACACCTTAGACTCAATTTCCGATAACAATTGCAATATAAGAAATATCAATATATGTATATTTCCTCTGGTGCCCGAAGGCTCAAACCACACCACAATCGAATTTAACATCAACTGCGCCCAGCCAATTCGCAGAAAAAATGGTAATAACCACAATTATGCTAACTATGTTTCAATCAACCGCACCCTTAGTGACGTCGATTGGAATGAGGAACTCGTAAATTTGGATACCGAAAACGCAGTTGAAAGATTTCACTCTATCATTCATGATTTGATACGGAAATTCGTCCCAAAAAGCCAAACTATTGTAAATCATATCCCACCTGGTTTTCTATATCCACTATAAAAGTGATTAGGGAAAAAATTAAATATCACAAATGTTGGAAAAAATTTCAGAATGATCTTGACTATTTAACTTTCAAACTATTGAGAGGACGATCGAAATACCTCATCGACGAAGATTACGAAAACTATCTACGCACAGTTGAAGAAAATATAGTGAGTAATCCGAAACACATTTGGCAATTCATCAAAAACAAAAGAAACTCCTGATAGCATAAAATACAATAACGAATCAATTGTTGATGAGAAAGACATTTGCAGTGCATTTTCAAAGTATTTTTCCTTGGTGTTCATCCCTCAGCTCAATGTTCGAATAGAAATGCCAAATAATACACTCTCAAATATCACAAATTATAGCATCAACCAGAACGACATCATGGAAAAACTCAATAGTCTACCTAATAGAGGACCTGGTCCAGACGATGTTCCAACGTGTTTTTTGAAAAACTGCTCTCTCTATCTAACGGAACCCCTGTACATTTTATACAACAAATCATTAAGTGAAGGACATTTTCCGCAAATCTGGAAAACTGCATATATCACACCTATATTTAAATCTGGGGATAGACACATTATCGAAAATTACAGGCTCATTTCAAAACTATGTATCATTGCTGAAGTATTCGAAAGTATTATTTTTGACTTCTTGTTTTTTGATACAAAGAACATATTGAATATCCAGCAACACGGCTTTATCAGAGACCGTTCTGTAGACTCGAATCTATTTATATACACGGAATATATATTAAAGAATATGAATCGCAGAGCTCAGGTTGACTCTTTGTACACCGATTTCAGCAAGGCTTCCGACAAAATCGATCACTCAATTTTACTCTCGAAGCTTGCGAGATTTGGTGTGCACGGAGCACTTCTTGAATGGCTAAGTTCGTATGTCAGAGACAGGTACCAAACAGTTACTATGAGCAATCAAAAATCAGATAATGTTCTGGTTACGTCTGGCGCTCCTCAGGGACCTCATTTGGGACCCCTGCTGTTCAACATCTATATTAATGATATAAGCGAGTGTTTTCACCACTCCAGATTTCTCATGTACGCAGATGACCTAAAAGTATTTTTCCCTGTCACTTGCCCTAACGATGCGATACTTATTAAGGAAGATCTAGATATGCTTTCTGAGTACTGTAAAGACAATAGCCTCTACCCCAACCCAACCAAATGCTATCACATTACTTTCAGCAGAAACTCAACAATAATACCAACCTCATATGAAATCTCAAATAAAAAGCTAGAAACCGTCAAGCAAGTAAAAGACCTCGGTATAGTCCTCGACTCCAAATTGTTATTTGACCAGCACTTATGTAGCGTCTCCAAGGAAGCTAACAAGATGCTGGGCTTTATAATCAGATCCTGCTATGAACTGAGAAATCCCAGAACCCTCAGAACACTGTATATGTCCTACGTTAATAGCGTTCTGACTTATGACTCAGTAATCTGGAACCCTCTTTATAAAACTTGGGAGTACTCAAAATAAATTCATTGATCATGTAAATAGAAAATGCTTTCCTCATATCAATGAAAGGTGCAACGTTCGAAAAGAACTGAATCTCATATCATTCGCGCACCGGAGGAAAATAACAGAAGTGAAATTCCTTTATAAAGTCGTAAATAGCAAAATTGATGCAATCGAAATAGTTTCTCAGATTCGATATGCTACACCAGTCTATAATACTCGCCAAACTCTTTTATTCTTTACCGAGCAGGCAAAAACAAACTATTTTCTAAACTCCCCTCTACACAGGATAACACAGACCTACAATATATTGTCAAGTTCCACCAGCATCGAAATATCTGCAAATAGCTTCTACAAATTCCAAAACATTCTGAAAACGCACTTTTTACAATTAGAGTTCCACTGAATATCTGCCAAGTTGTATCTCAAACAATAGTTTTTCCTATAAATCTTCATCACATATATTTGTATTTCCAATAATTATTTTCTCATAATTATTTTTCTTATAATTCTCATATAATACTAATTTTTTTTTCTTTTATTGTAATTTCTATAACTACTTAGAGGATACATTTCTTTGAGCTAGTATTGTTTGTATGCCACAATAAATAAATGAAATAAATAAATATCATTCGATCCTCTCATAAAATATACTGATTTTGACGGAACAAGAATAATGTCAGTAGCGATCTGTCATTGTCAACTACGTATGTGTGTGCCAATGTTCACTTGTGAAGAATTCTTTTCGAAATCCAAATATAAGGTATACCCTATCAATTGAAAAAAGAATCATCCGAATCGAAGAATCCAGTACAAAGTTATGCCTGATAGAATCGGTTAACTGACCAGAATTCAGAGGGTGAGTGATCAATATCCCTCATTTCGCTACCCTCAGGGGTATATTTCATCTTTTCAATTCAAATGGGACCAAATTCGAAGTACA
Organism: Gonioctena quinquepunctata; assembly: GCA_018342105.1. NCBI lineage: Eukaryota > Metazoa > Arthropoda > Insecta > Coleoptera > Chrysomelidae > Gonioctena > Gonioctena quinquepunctata. The sequence continues at coordinate 153,561 of JAFIRS010000340.1, forward strand.
CCCTATCCACTGAGAAAAAAATAATCGGAATCGGACGCCTTAGTAAAAATTTATGCCTGATCATACATAACAAAATATGATGGAAAAACATAAAATATACGGGTCGAATAGAGAACCTCCTCCTTTTTGGTTTCGTCGGTTGAAAAGTTGACTAAATCCACTCAAGTTACTGTGTTCACCGAAAGACTATGACATTTTTGTCAGTACCTCACCGAATTCTGAATGTGCCTATTCAAAAGTCAACGTTTCGAGGATCAGATCTGTCCCCGTTCTCATAACTGGTTGAATTCAAGTTTTCAAATGCTCAAATGGTTAAAATTTTCAAAGGAGAGCCATTTTCTGGTTCGTGCGAATCACTTGATTGAGATTGTTGAAGTTAATGGTCATGACAACCATATACTCATTCCAACTTCCAAGTAAGCCGTATACAGTTCGCGTCTGAAGTCTCCTCCTTCCAGATATTTTCTGAGCCCCAAAACTTGAATGGATAAACTCTTGGGTAACTGAACATAGGTTCATATGAAACTGTTTCCTGATAGTCAGTGACATAATCATTGTACTTGGTAGACAGCTGCCGTTTTGAAAGTTAATTCTGGAGGGATAATATGACAGTAATACGTCATTTGGAAAGCTTGCTCCAAGTCTTTTTCAATGAGTCTAACGTGATTGAAATATTCATTTTAATAAATATAAAGTTCAATCATTGTCTCATCATCAATATCAAGCATTATAATATCATTATTTTGTACCATTTGAGTATTTGTACCATTTGCGTATTGCAGATGTTGAACCAAATTTTTACTATTCAGGGAAAACGTTAAACTCACTACCCGAAACAAATTGTTCAGTACTCGGATCCTACCTTCCTTTGATTTGCAGATTTCAGTCAGTCAGCTCCTGAGTATTATTTATCAAGAAATTGTTTTTGCTGACCGTTTTTTTTCCATGTTTGATTTGAGTACCTTCTTCTCTGTATTATTTAAGTTACTTTGCTTCCTTGCTTTCTTAAGTCAATTCTGTCAGAACATTAAATTCATCCCTCAGAATATTACAATTCATTCAACATGTGTCGTACTGTAAAGGACAAAGATGGAGCGATATTATTTGTTCATGAATCTAGAAGTAAACTGCACGCAGCTGAACGAATGGCATCCAGATCGGTCATTATCATCGCCATCCTAACTGAGGGAACTGATGAAAATATCAGAGGACGGGAAACATTAATGCGAAGTGAACCGCCGAAAATCATACGAAAGAAATCCTCCACTTTTACACAGAATAAAACAACATTTGAGCAAGACAGTATCCTAGTAGGTGACTTGAACGACGGAGTTCAGCAGCGTGTCCTGCTCGTTTCCCTGATATAACACCACTAGATCTATCTTTGTGGGAGCATCATGAAGAAAAAGTTTTACCACGCCAGTTTATAATATTGACGTTCTGAAATAATGTTTGAAATATCAAGTTATGAATAGTGTCGAAACGTTTTTGTAGAATTTAATATTTTATGAAATTCCTCAGCTCTCTACCACCACTAATATAATGATTGTTCTTCAAGATGTTCAGATTATCATAGGGAAATCTTTTTGACTTACTATTAAAATAGTTTCTACAGTGATTTTAGCGGCGTTTTCGGTTTGAAACTCTGAAAGAGGAAGGAATATTTCTGATCAACAACCCATTTGAAATAACCTTTGACTGATGATATCACTGACTACCATTTTTTTTCCATATATACCTTTGTTCCGACACCCAGAAGTTTGTGAATTCAATTTTTGTGGTTCAAAAAACACTTGAAGGAAGAGGACTATTTGTATGTGTAGGAAAGTAATAATTGGATCATAATATTTTTTGCATAGAAGTAGGGGTAACAAAAATCAACTGCTGTGTGAAAAATATCTGAATGGTTGCGAATAACATTCTTCAGTTCCACTAGTTATCGTTTTGCTACAAAGAGTTGGAAAACAATGAATTATCCCTATAAAACTGACGTATAATTATTATATTATATGTGATTGTGTGTCGTTCTACCTAGCAGCTACTTTTTCATGGGTGAAACCTGAATGGCTGAAAAAATAATCTTTACTCTCCACAGCTATCACTGTTTCCACAGAAATCACGAATATTCTTTGAATTAACTAATAAGATCCCAAATACTGCTAGAAAGGCCTCCACTCAAAAAAAGAATTCTAAATGTCGGCGAAAAAGCAGTTTATATTCTCTATAGCTGTTATTGTTTCCACAAAGTGTTACGAATTCATTAAATTAATTGTTTCCTAATTGCAAATTGGGTAGGTAATGAGTTTCGAGGTGTTTCATTCGGTATGAAGGCAATTAATTTCGCGGAGACAAGTCTGATTGCCGAAAAAAAGGAAGATATCCTCTTTCGCTTCGAATATATTTTTATTCGTTTTTCTACTGGAGATAGGCAGACTTAAGGGTTGGAGCAATGTCATTGTCAGAAATGCCTAATCAGGAATAAATCGCCAATATGATAACTCAAACAAACTTCACACTTCTATTCAGAGGTTGGTTGAGATTTGGATCAATATTTGGTCGGAGAAATACTATCCAGATATGTGTTAACAATGAATTATGAATTCTCATAGAATCAGAATAGTTTGATTACTCACGATGTATTCATATGTTTCACCATACGATATTGAAGAGACCAGAAACTGTTTATTCCAAGTTGATCACAATAAAATGGGAATAAAATCGCATTCATTTTTCAGAAAAATTTATAATATGTAGTGTTCTGTTGATGAAGTGATTGAGAATAGTATATTATGCAAGATCATGTAATGATGACTATTAATACATGAGCACGAGGTAAGTTACGACATACGCGAAGGCGAGTGTCCTGAACCGTGTGCGAAAACAAGAATTTCTGGTGGTGTACAAAATAATACTTCACTGCTCGACATACTCATAGGTACTTTTGACACGTTGTATTGAATGTAAATTGAAATTAAATCAAGTATGTAGAAACATACCACTTGATTATCCCAAGTACGTGTTTCTACAGGTGAGTCAGAAGTACTTTGACAAACGTCAGGAGGTTATTCCTCATAATATTCTAATTTGAATTGTTCGAATAAATATATGTCCGAAAGCGCTTCGTTTCCAAGATACAAGGTGTTGAAGTTTTATTTTTATTTTCGTTTTTTTCAAATAACTTTCGAAATACTGACCTAAGATGAATGAACATTGGTATTGAGAGGTTTTTTGAGGTTTCAAATCGAACCTGATGTTATTATTGCTCTTACTCGTAGGGGGGACCATCACGCCTTTTCTTGAGGATTTATTACTTTTTTGAGCGTACTTCAAGCACATTTTTCATTGAAAAAATCAATGTATCTATCATATCTACGTAAAGAAGCTACCTCTGTTTGAGTCGCTATAAGCAACCGTTTTCTAGATATTTCGATTCGAAAATTTTAAGTCGACTATTTGATAATCGATGCGTGTTGGAGTTATTACCATTATTTTGCATTTTTCACAGGAATGCTTGGAAAATGAATTTGACGTTCAAGTCAGTAGTTCTGGTAATCACATATTATGTGACAGTTAAACGTTTTGTTGTTTTGTTGAAGTTTCTGTAAGTTTTTAAACACTAATTTTGAAAAAATTGATTATTCAAACAATAATGCTCATTTAGCTGATATGCATTTCACTCATGGCCTTGCGGATGCCAATGCACGCGAAGCAAGACGTATTTACCAGGAGCGATTTCCTAATCGAGTGCTGCCTCCAGCTCCAACATTCACCAGTCTCCACCGTCGTTTGGCAGAAACAGGAAGCTTAAAGAGGGCAGCTGATATTATTGAAAGACCACGAGCAGTCTGAACTCCAGAATTGAAAGAAACTGTTTTGAACGCACTCCAGGAAAATAAAAAAAAAACAAGAATAATTGCTGAAGCTCTCAATTCTACTCAGTCCACAGTTAGGAAAATTATCCACGATCAACAATTTTATCCATACCATATTCAAAGGGTACAAGCTCTTTTGCCACGAAACTTTCCCCAACGCATTACTATGTGTCAGTGGTTTTTTAGAAAATTGGCTGGAAATCCTCAATTTTTAAAATATGTACTCTTCACGGACGGGGTAAACTTCTCCCGAAATGCTATCACAAACTTTCATAAGAACCATGTTTGGGCTCTGGGAAATCCGCACGCAGTTAGTGAAAGACATTATCAGTATCAATTTTCTGTAAATGTATGGGCGGCAATAATTGATAATTACTTGATAGGTCCTTTATTTCTTCCGTTTCGACTGGCGCAACTTACGGAGACTTTTTAGAAAATGAATGGCCGGGACTACTTCAGAATGTACCATTAGAAATTCGTATCTGCATGTAGTTTATTCATGATGGTGCTCCGGCCCATTTTAGCGTTGTAGCCAGGGAATTCTTCAACACTGTCTATCCAAATCGATGGATTGGTAGGGGTGCAGAAGAACCTAACTAGGCGTGGGCACCAAGGTCCCCAGATGCAAATCCGCTGGATTTTTATTTTTGAGGACATTTGAAGTCACTAGTTCATAAAACTCCAGTAGCGAACGAAGAAGATCCAAGGAACCGAATAGTAGACGCCTGTGAAACAATAAGAAGTAGGGGAGGCCGGGGTTCGACGTTCAGATTTTGGAGTCGGAGGCAATATAAATGTAATAGAAATGTTTAAAATCAACGATTCCTATATAAAATGGTGCATAATTTATCCTTGTTTCAAATTGTAAACTTAAGTTCTTTGAAATAAGCATATATTATTGCTCAGGATATTTTTTCTGTAAAAAGTCGACAAGGAACAACTCGCCCCACAAAAGGGCTGGTTGTTCCTCAGCTGAGGTAAGTTGTTCCGCTTATCAACTCCAGTCCCTAATAATGTAGTGTTGGTTGGAAAGGTATTATATAAAATAAATTAGGTATATGTAATTGAATATTTATTAGAGTTTTATTTAGAAAAGTACAAAATCTTAATGTTTTTTACAAACTTTTCAACAAAATTAAAAAATGTAATGAACATAACTGCAAACATAAAATAATAACAAGCATTAACTACCAGTTAATGGTGTAGTACAACCTAATTAATAGATTTAAGAATAATAAACATTTTTAATATTACTCAATCAACTTTGACGAACGTTTGCTTGTCAAAAAAAACAAAATTATTTCTTTTAATGAAAACACAAAAAATAACAAATTTTAACATTTCGAGTTATAGTTTCTTAATTCAGTCTTATAGCAATGACTTTACTGAGATCAATAATCTGAACTTATAACCTACTCTGTAAAAACAGATTCATTTCAAATTAAAAAAAATTATTCAGAGTCGTCGTCAGAATTACAATTTTGACAAACATAAGAATGAATATCTTCAGATTTCAGGCATTTTGAATGAGCCCAATTCTTACACATGACGCATTCAATCCATTGTTCACCTGGTCGTGAGTTGGAATATAAATCGCAACATATTAGACAATACCATTCCATGGTCTCTTCTTCACTATCACTTCCATGATTATCTTCTTGCAGTAGTTTCCTTTTCACATTTTCTTTACATTTGCGGATTTACTTGCCACTTTATAATTTCGCTTGTTTTTACCAGTTACTTTATTCTTTCTGACTCTTTTTTCAACTTCCTTCGTCTTTATTTTACTATTGCTCTTTACTTTTCTTGCTTTTTCTTCAGCCAAAGCATTCTTTTCAGGCGTATCTGTCAGTATTGCTGATTTTCTTATTCGTCGCTTAGTTGTTACACACGATCTTGGCGGTGCTTTTGGTAAAGGTTTAATTGCTTCAGGTGAAAATATGCTAGATGTGGCTTGAATGACAACATTATTTGGCAAATTAGCAATGTTCGAGGATCCTGGTTGAGGTTCATTGGTTGCTGATTCTATTCTTGCTGGACGTGGCTCGTTATCTGGGACGGTTTCCATATCATGATCCACCTGAGGCTCATTAACGTCTGCTAATCCTTGGAGCTGTGGTTTCACATTTCCCAATCCCAATGAAATATTAGCGGTGTCGGGCATTGGTCGATCAGTAACGAACGACGGGGCAAAATCTTCATCCGTAAATATATCAGGGTTGTATGGACTTATGCCTGCCTTTTTAAACGCGTTCATAATGTTATTTGGTGTAGCTGCTAAAGACCATGCATGTTTGACAATTCCAGGTATCTCATAAATAGACATTGTCTTGCCTGGGTTATTACGTAGCCAGTTTTCTTGCGCTTTGGCACAATACGTTTTAAACGGTCCATTAACGCCAACATCTAGTGGTTGCAAATTATGGGTACAATGTGGCGGGAAAGACAACATTATAACCAAATTTGCCTTTGCCTTTTCAACCACATCAATGTCAACATGTGATTGATGGTTATCAAGCAATAACAATACGGGGTCTTCGGGAGTGGGCTTTTTGTGTTTTATAAAATGGTCCATAAATATGAGGAATTAGCCGTCATCCATCCCGAGCTATTTCCAGCTCCAATACTCTCCGTGGGACCATCTCGGAGAAATAAGTCGTTATATTTAAGACGCGGAAAAATAAACATAGGTGGTACAGTATTTCCCACTGCATTTGCTGCAAGTTCAACGGTAACTAAAGTTCCTCGCTCCGCAGACACTATGGCACCCACTTGTTTAACGCCTTTTGCAGCGACTATTTTCTTCGGCTTCAATACAGTGGTAACACCTGTTTCGTCCAAGTTCCAAATTCTAGACGGTAGCATGTTATATTTCAAAATGACGTCTCCAAGCTTGCTATAGAATTCATTAACGTTATGTCGGTTAAAAGAGGATGCGCGTCCTGCACTAGTGGCTTCCGGAGCTCTTATGGACAATGACGGATTTCTTTTCAGAAAACCAGTGAACCAATCAGCTCCAGCTTCTTTATTTCTATGCCAAGAGACTGAAATATTAGGCATGTCAAATTTGACAGCGCAACTATATGCCAACTTCCTTACTTCTTCTGGCAAAAGACCGAAGTAAATTGATGAACATTTTAATAAATAATCCGCCAATGTCTTCTCTTGGTCTTGGTTGAACACCTGTCTAGAATAGTAACCCACAGTAGGTGTTACACCAGCTTTCAACTTTTTGACAAAGCGAAACAATGTCATATGACATATCTCTAATTCCCCAACTACCGTCTTAAGTTTACGACCGTCTTTAATAACGGCATCAGGAGCCCGCTGCAAAAGCTCAATTGAAACCTTGCCCCGTTCGGTTTTTCGTTTATAGTTTCTCATCATAAAACAAAGTTTTAATTTTATTATTTACGTGTTCGTTACGGGGCAGGTTGTTCCGCGGAACAACTAGCCCCCCACCAGAGGGACTTGGAACCTCAAATTCCATTTTCTAAAGTAACATCCAATTATGATAGAATACGTTTGGAAAAGCCAAAAACGATATTAAAAAGTTAATCACTGTAGTTTGCTCGACATATAATAGCAAGTAACACACAAATAGCTAGAAAATTGATTGAAATAGACCAAAAAGGATGATGACGAAAAAATTTACTTACGTGATGTTTGAGTGTCACCAATCGACTACCACGCTAACACGCGGGCAGACCGTCACTAAAATGACTGACGCAATGGCGCGATGATATGACGTTTCGCGATGCACTTCACACTTATTGTTATCTCTTTTCTTCGCGGAGCTATTTCAATCGGAACAACCTGCCCCCGGCACTTCGAACCCCGGCCTCCCCTACACCAATAATTTTTGAGCGGGTACGAGATTCAATGACTAGAAGACTGAATGCCTGTATCTTCGCTGAAGGTGGACACTTTGAACAATTCATTTGAATACAATTCAGTTTCTTTTATTTTTATTTTATTTTACATATTCAAAATTTCTTGAAATAAAATGTTGATATTTCTGGCAAATTTCATTGAAACAAATACAGATTCTGCACCCTTGATACAAAAATAACTATTCCAAATGAGTAAAAATGGATAGAATAGGTGGCGCCCCAAAACTACTTCATTAAATGTCAAATTCATTTCCTAAGCGTTCTTGTGAAAAATGCAAAATAATGGTAATAACTTCAACACGCATCGATTATCAAATAATCGACTTGAAATTTTCAAGTCCAAATATCTGGGAAACGGTTGCTTATAGCGACTTGTAAGAAAGGTGGCTCTTTTACGTAGATATGATGGAGGAGATTTTTTTACTGAAACATGTGCTAGAAGTACGCTCAAAAAAGTTATGAATCTTCAAAAAAGAAAAAGACGTGTAGGTGGCGACCCCTACGAGTAAGAGCAATAATAATATCCGGTTCGAATTTGACACCTCAAAAAATTTCTCAATATCAATTTTCGTTTGATTGATGTCATTATTTCGAAAGTTATTTGAAAAGAACGAAAATAAAAATAAAACTTTAACACCCTGTTCCTTGGAAACGAAGCGTTTCCAGTCATATATTCATTTGGACAATCCATATTAGAATATTGTGAGGAATAACCTCCTGAATTTTGTCAAAGTACTTCTGACACACCCTGTATAGGCCGAAAATTAGTTTCATAATGAAAAGTACGTATTTTCAATGGTCTGGTTTCCTTTCGGTTTGATTCGACTATAGAGTTACCAAAAATCTTAAAATTTCGTTCGACAGTTATGATAATTGATATTGAACAAAAGTATACAAGGATAAAGACACTACTTACTTGGGTATCAATCTCGAAATCACTTCGAGAAATATCAACCAATAATTATTTGATATTTCAGCATTCTATGTCTTCTGATGTTCTGATTGACACGATCAAAAGAACCGATTTTCTGTCGTAGAGAAAAGCATTTCTAATGAAAGTTGTCGAGCTTATTGAGCTTTTTTAAATGTCCTATAGTTTGCCAATATTGGTATGAAAATAGTAGATTGAGTTTTTTTTCCAATGTTTCAACAGTCGCCATTTTGAAACTACATCACCGGTTTGGCCCAAAATCTTCCGAGGTATTGGTGAAAGTTATTTGTGTGCCAAATTCTGTTCCATTCTGTTGAGAAATGTGCTTTCTTGGGATTCAGCAAAATCACCTATGCAATATTTGGGTGATATCTATTTGATGGAGAGGTTGAAACTGTTTTGCATTGATTTTTGTTTTGTAAATCTAGCATGTCTGGATTTTTGATTGAATCCCTCCAATAATTTGTTGTCGATTGTACTATTAGATCAGAGCAAAGTCCAAACTATTTAGAACCTATTCTAATTCATAGTTATAGATATCTGAAGATGAATTCGGTCAAATTTAAAACGTTGGTGCCCCTCAATATAATTATCATTTGATCACCAGTCTCGTGAGTAAATGAATAATTTTCACACTTTTTTTAAACTTTCCATAAGAATTGATGTGAATAGATTTGCTCATAAATCAAAATAATGAAATAAATGGATAAAATCTTCCTTCGATATTATTCATGTATTATTGATGACATGCAAGAAACGAAAATCCCGTATGACACTGCTGAAGAAAAAATAACATTAAAGACTATTAGTCCCAACAAAATGTTATCAATCATCCGAATGAACGGGTGAGGGAATGAGAAGTGCTATAAAAACACTCTAGGATCACTTATTCGAACCTGCTCCAGTATGAATGGATATTTGGGTAAGTCTTTAACCCATGAATAATATTTTTCGTTGTGACAGTTTTATCATTTCTCTCATCTCTCGAAAGTTTCTGCGAATTGAAAGTTTCTTTTTGCAGGTGGCTATATAATTCTTTATTCATACGTCTGACACGAGTTTTTCGATAAAACGAAAATAAATTGTAACAATCAAAAGCTTGAGATAAATCGTCAAAGTGTCACCTGAAATTACTTCTTTATCTATGGTATTATCAATAACCGAAAAGATGGTTTTCTTTGTGGGTTTTTTCAATCTGTGACTATTCCAATCATTGTGAACGGGTGTTTCTGGAGTCGGTCGTTAAAATTGACTCCCAGGCAATTTTCGTTCGGGTATATATTTCACCCTCAACTTCGAACTTCGAGCGTGGGATTTTACGGTGATTCAATTCACTACCAGAGTAGTTACAAATATTGATACGGGCGAAGTCCGGAAATAGATGAAGGCTTCATTAACATTATTGTTTCCAGAATACTGGTTGTCATAATTATGAACAAACGAATCGACAAACTAACAGATCAAGATCGGTATAAAGTAACCCGGTACAATATACAATAAATCTGTTGTTGGAATATTAAATGAGGCTTTTTCATAACAGTTGATAAAGAAAAAGAAATCAAAATCTTGGATCAGAAGAGGACTGAAAAACTCCTCTCGTAATCTGCGTTGTCTTTACACCATCAGAATATTCCATAGCGATAACACTTTTTTCATGTCTTACTCCAATAACTATCGTCGTATCTACAAACAGACTAGCGAATTATCGAAGATTTCTACTACAGAAATGGATCAAGTAGTTAACAAACAAAAATAAATGTGGGAAATAACAAATGATCAGAGGGGAAAAGTAAAAAAACTGAGTCATCCAGAAGTAAATGTCGACATAAACTTTCTGAACCAATATTATTGTCCTATAGCTAACAAATTAACCAAGAACACTTCTACGGCAGTTGGTCCTCTCGAACACCCACAAAATGTGGGGGACTTGGCTGAGGTTGAATCTGTAAAAGGTAACATGAAAATCAAAAAGTACTCAGGCGAAAACCACTTATCAACTGAACTATTGTCTCAATTACCAGATGGAGCTCTAGCTGTGGCCTATAAAAAGATTTTTGCCGTAGGTATTTTTCCTTCCAGTCTAAAAATATTATATCTCTTCTCGGAGATGGTGTCAATGATGATCCAAACAACTCCAGACCTATCTCACTACTATCAACACTGTCCAAAATCATTGAGAAACTAGTAAAACCAAGAATGATGGATTTCTCACAAAGACATAATATATTAGCGCCTCAACTGTTCGGTTTCCAAAATAATAAGATCACTAAGGATACAATCTTTGATTTTCTTGAACAAAGAGTCTATATGAGCCCAAATGAAGGAGAGGCGGCTGCGTCAATGTTCCTTGATCTCTCCAAGGCTTTAGACTGTGTAAGTCATGGGATACTATTGAAAAAGCTCTCACATTACGGTTTACGCGCAACAACTCTAGACTGATTCCGATCCTATCTTAACGAGCCAAATCAAAGAATTGTATTAGGAGACAATACTTCTGACACAGAAAAGATTGTGCCCCAGTCTTCTTTCTACTCTACATCAACGATATGGCCAGCTAGATATCTCTAGTCACTCGCATTGTTTGCTGATGATTCCACAATCCTCTAGCATAATGAAGATCGCGCTGCTTTGGTTCAAACTATTCCTGTAGACGTAGAAAAAATCGAAATGTGGTGTGAAGCAAATATGCTGACATTGAATATTACAAAAACAAATTGGGTGACGTTCAAGTTGGATTCAGATCAAGTACCCTTAGATCCCCAAATAATCAAAAGAAAGCCTGGAACAAAATTCCTTGGCGTACACATTGACAACAATCTGAATCTGAAGTTCGAGTCTTATATTATGACTCGAAAAAAAAAAATCTCTGGTTGATACGTTGTCGATATAAGATCTCGCAAACTTGGAATGTCAGATTGATTTTTTTGAAAATATGAACAGGATGTTCATAAAATTTGATGGAATGTCAGCTTCTCCAACGGCATACTACTCATTCATTGAAGCTCACTTTCGGTATAAATAATATTCGTTGTCCAGGAACGAGCTTCGAAATTAATTTTCAATGGAAAGATGCATGAATCATGGAGGCCGATTTTCTCCAATGAAAAAATACTTACGTTATATGAATTTTCCATTTCAGAAACAGTTTGCTTGAGGTTCAAATACAAGGAAAAATTCATAAACTCCAACACAAACAGATATACGCGGCAGAAAATAAACTTACTCTGCCACTTTCCACTTCAACTCTCACGGAACAGTCTTTAGTCTATAGAAGCAAGCAGATTTATAATCATTTACCAAAACGAATTAGTGATAGTAGCGATATGAAACGTTTCCTAAAGACTGTTAGGACTCTTGTGTGATATATATATATATATATATATATATATATATTGAAGAAAGGGTAGTCTCGTGACTGGACTAGTTGAAAAAAACTATGAATTTGATTAATAAATTACTATTCAGTACTGATCGTCAACCCAGTGTTTATCACATCCTACTTTTCAAAAGGAATGTTTAAATGAACTTAAAACAATATTAAAAGAAAATTCATATCCAATCAAATTGATTAATAAATTACTATTCAGTACTGATCGTCAACCCAGTGTTACTACTATTGAATCTGGAAATACAATTATAAATTTAGACCTTGAAACAGTAAATCCTCTAAGAATAAATTCAAGTCCACAACCTCAACCAATAGAACCTTTTATTTACAAAACATTACCTTATGTAAGAGAACTAACTTCAAAACTGACAAATGTGTTCAAACTAGATAAACTACGCATTGCAAACAAAAACATTAAAACTATTGCAAGCCTTTACACTAGAACTAAAGCCCCTTTAACGATATATAAGAAATCAAATGTCATTCATATATAGTATTACTTGCATAAATTGTGATAAAATTTATCAGGTCGCATAGCATCTCATAAGAGTGATTGCAAAATAAAAAAAAACAGTTGTGCATTAGCTGAACATAATATTAATTCTAATCATTTTAGTAATTTTAACAACCCTTCCATTTTAGCAGTAGAGAATAACTATCATAAAAGGAATTTCCTAGAAATGGTTTTCATAAAAAATGAACCAAACAGTATGAATAAACGTTCTGATATTTCCAACCTTAGTGTCATTTACAATTACTTGTTGAAACTTGATTCCAATTTAATATAAAAAATTGCTTAGTATTTTTTGATTGTTTCTCTCATTAAACAAAAATTTTCTTTTTTGTGTCATATAGATTGGTACTATTCCTTCTGTTTTGTGGACAAAGCACATGGTTCTCCCTTGACTGTTTCATGTTTGGACAGATGACATTTGACACTTGACACTTCATGTCATGTATTACTTGTCAGCTACCATTTTCCTTTTTCAGTCACGCTTCAACCATGTGGTAATTATTGTGCCGTTTCAAATTTTAAAGTGTTAATTTAATTATCTTAAACAATATGGGCGAGTGCCATTGTTTAGTTTTTTATATATTACCAGTAGGGTCATAGTGATATGATTTTGAAAAGTCCTCAAACACGAAATGGTGTTTAGTTCGCTGTCTTCACTTAACCTCACCTTAGTAAGTTCTATAGATTTGTTTAAAATCGTATTTCACAATTGTGTTTTCTTTTTCTCCACAGCTTGTCTTGATAATGAAAATAAACATTTTCGAAAGCTTGACTAAATAAGAAAGAGTTTTTACTTTTCTCATAGGCCATTATTTTGACTGCAACCTCAAGAAATATACTTTCTACAAAATTTATTTCAAATATCATTTTGTTAGTACCCTCTTTGATATATATAATATAATATATATATAATATATATTATTTATTTCTATGTTCCTGTTCTGTTCTTTACATTATTTTTATTTTTTACCCTCTTTGTTATCTCACAATTTTGAATTTTGAAATCTTACAATTACAGTTAGTGATTCAATCTCAATATGAGCATTCGCCTATTAGGTATTGAAGCATCAATTTCACATTTCATGTACATCAACATTTGAGATTGTAGCACCTCACGATAATTTCGACTTTGTCGACAAATGTTTTCATTAGACAGTTTATCTACCTATGGAGCACCTTTGTAAGTGGCGCAACAGTGGCGGTATCGGACGACTCACTCTTGATAGCGCAAATTATCCTTGTGATGAATAGAGTGTGGTTGAAGTGCAACAGTTCAAATTTGTTTGTTACAAACGTGAAAACTGCGGTTGCATTATGATTCGGCATGTATAACCTTCAAATTAAATTGAGCCCCGGTTTCGGAAATCGCCCTGAATACAGTAAACGAATAGTCTGCGAACCGCATTAAACCGACCGTGCACACGTGCACCGCAAATACGTAATTCGCCTGTCATCGTAGTGTTTACATGTTTATTGTCAAGTTGAAAAGAGTTTTATATTCGTGATGGATCAAGTGGTGGTTGCAATTGGGTTTTTACCCATTTCTAGTCACATCGTTATCCAGAATATGTCTGTGAAAAAAGCAGCACATGACTCGACGGTGTGTCAGGTGCGGAAGTGAAAAGAATTGATAATTCCAACATACATGCGAGAGTGATTAGCCACGTAGCAGCGACAACAAATCGGTACACTGTCGAATTGGAGGTGAATGAATATTTTTACAAATACCTAATTGATAAAATTCAATTAAAACTGAAATATCTGATATGGGGGTAAATTAGACAAATGAACGAAAATAATAAAAATATATTGATAAATATGGAAGAAATATAAAAAAATATATTGAAAATACTGTTTTCTTTCCTACATACATACATTTCCACATATTTTCAAATTGCTCGTTTACTGTCAGAATGAATAAAAATATGTTTTTTATATTACTGTAATCATTAATATAAAAAATGTGAATGTTGAACTTGCAAAATTTGTAAATTGACTTTTTTCCTTTCGCCCACCCGGTTGTCATGGACTTCAAATAAACAATTTTTTATTTATATTTTTCTACCCAAATATGTACAAAGAAAATATGAGTTGAATTTCAATATTTCCAAGTTGGTATATTGGTACCATACAAAGTGAATATCAATACTGCATTTATTATTATTATTTGTCAATTAGTTTCAACAAAGAAGTAATACAATTTGTTTATTAGTGTACAATAATAGCAAACATTCCACCCGCTTTTCTCTTCGTACTACCAGTATCCATTTTTCCATTTGGTCACGTTTGTAGCTCACGGTAGAAAAACCATGAAATTTCGTATTCGCGGGTGCATTTAAACGCGTGTTTGTGCATTGTACGACAGCAGTGGTAAACCGACTTCTTCTTTTTTTACTTCACGTCATTTACATTCGATTCGAGGTTATTTGCGGTCCCCTCTTTCATTGCCATTTATTTTTTTTGTAAAAATGTTTTTAACCGCTTTCTCTGTTGTTTGACAAACCCTCGAACGTTAATGAAAACTTATACGAATTTAGATCATGGGGGGCCTACCTTTTATAGTGGGATACGAAACACTCTTGAGGCCTTGAAAAATGTTTCGCTGGCTGCGAGAATCGAACTCGCGCCGGGTGGAAACAGTGGCTACAATACTAACGATCATACCACTGAGCCACTAGCACCTCAGTTTATTGTTGGCGCACTTTCGATGCTGTGCCTCTCTTTGCTAAGAAGCTTTCACCCGTCGAATCACAATACAAATGCAGTTTTGATGTTTTTAACCGAAAAATTTGAACTATTGCACTTTGTAGCCAACTTTTTCATCAAAGCGGTAAATGGGGATAGGTGATACTGTCTGGATCAGATTTTCCGATTCCGCCACTACGGTGCTGCACGTTAAACTCCTTTTCCCATGCTCCATGCTCCATACGTTTTGTTGCTGTAATTAGTGAATTATAAAATACTTTCTCAATATTCTATCTTCTGAAGAACAGGGATTACATATGCAAGAATTATATCCATTATCATCAATAGAACAAATTCAACAAACAAAACTTAGTTGAATTATCATGCAAATATTGTAATATTTTTTATCCATCAATTTTCAAAAACTTGCACAAGCACCACAAGTTCTTCAGATTTTGGAATGATTGCTCCCAATGAATTTGCCTGAATCATTCTGTTTTGAATGCAATATTGATGTTGTTTTGACGTGAGTGAGTGGACATTTCATCCGTAGTTGACATATAATAATAATAGTTCATTTCGACTATGAAGTAATACATATATTCATATCACCTTGTGTGAAAATAAACCATAAGTTCCCACAAAGCCTTTAGGCTGCACGTAGGCTCACGTGATTTTATGTAGAATTCGTTACGGAATGTAAACACATATTTACATTACAATTGAGATTCAAAGAAAGAAAAGAGTATGTATTAAAAAGAGAAGAAAACACTACAAAAAAAAACTACAATTAAATTTGAATTTCAATTATTTTTGTGAGTTATTTCCTCCCCTTGAATAAGTTGAGATAATGATTTGACTATTTCTCTACGTAGGCAGAACTCCTTTTTCTGAATTCTCTCAAGGATGCCCACTTTTTCGGAGCAACTTCAGACCCCAAAATACGCTAATCTTGTATTTTAGTCCGCTGCTTGAGCAATGGTCCGGGATAATTTTAGACAGTAACTAAATACACGCAAACAACCAACTCACATTGAGAACATTTATTGAATATATTATTACACATATGAAAAGTTTATTATTACTATTTTCGTATATTTATAGTTATGTTGCAGTTTGTACAATTATTGAACATAGGCTGACCTCTACCTGAAAAGTCATTCTCTTTGTCACTTTCCCCTCTGAATATTCAATCTGCTATGTTACCTGAATAGTCAGCGACGTTATTGCTGTTTTCTTCTTCGGCAATAATACTAATAGTATAAGCAGATTTCCCCCTTCAACTATGTAATCTGCTATGTCTACTTCATTTGTAAAAGATTCATCTATATATCCTTTGACAACGGTTGAGGATTTCCATCCCCCATGCCTCTTCAAAGCAATTAAATCTGCCCCAGCATTATCCAAAATTGTCGCAGGGGACCGACGAAAACAATGTTTTTCATGTGCATATGGAAATTTGAAAAAATTGCGACCATTTGAGGCATTTTGCCAAACTAATGTTTTCCCCCTACTTGCCTGCAACTTTGCCTATTAGAATATTTAAAGAAAAAGCGCAACTTTCAAAATTTTCTGGGAAACATGCAACATACTTTCTATACAATGGCATATAAGATTCGTTCATCACAAATGATTTTGGTTTGTTCGTTTTATTATTGGGTATTTTAATCAAAAGCTTCGATCCAAAATCTTCTATATCATTCAAATTTAATTGATAAGTTCATCACGGTGACATGCACCGGCAACACCAAATATCAATACAACTTAAAAAGTAAACAATACATGAATATCTAGGTGATTTTAAACTTCTTACATTTTCAACGTACCTTATTCATTAGGTATCTGGTGCTTGAGTAATAAAAGTTTCAATTTGTTCATCTGACCAAACTTTTGACTTCTTTGGTTAATAGTTGTCAGATTGACGTTTCAGGAAAGCACGTATTCTCAAATATTTTTGTAAAATCAATATCTTTTTTTGTACTAAGGGTAGCTCTCAGCATGGAGTAATTTGACCATAACGTAGATGCTTTCAACTTTGTAGATGACTCATGACATTTTCAGATCGGGACGTCGTCTTTTTTTCTTGGCAATAATCCATGAAACATTTGGATTCATTCAGCAATAGATATAAGATGACATTTTCAGCAGCATTTACTAACTCTGGTGCTGTCCCGCACACCTGGACATCATCATCACTGTCCATTTTGAATATTTTTTAGCAATGAGTAGGTATTAAACCAAAATAAGTAGTGAATCTCTGACTTTTGTCACAACAATAAACGAACAGTGATTGTCAAGGAAACGATTTCATAGGCAATAAGATGGTAATGAAAAATGGTTTTGCATTTATATAAATTCTTTAATTTATGATGTCGATTGCGATTTCAGAAAAAATAGTATGTGTACCTCGTAGTAAAAGCACATTCCCAGACTTCAATGCTCCCCAGACAATTTACATTGTCGTCCGGGAATGTATTGCTTTCACTACTGGATACACAATGTACTCTTGTCCTACAGTCTTCGATTTGAATGTTTCATAGCGGGTATTGTATTGTCATGGTCATGATATTTTAGGTATTTTAGGTATTTTCATGGTCATGAATTTTGGGTTACGTCTGTTTTTGTATTGGTATATGACTACCGTTTGATAGAATAATAAGTCAAATATTTAGTTTCTTGGAAAACATTTTCAGTAGGGTAGTTCAAGGGTTTTCTTGTATATTATTTTCAAAATATTTTTTTGTATATTGATAACTTTTCTTAGATATACACAGGCTGAACTTCCCCAACCGATGATACCATAATTCAGTCTTGATAGGACTAGTGCAAAATGAATATTTTGAGTTGGTTTGTATCTAGGTTATCACAAGTATTTGAATTTATGCAGGACTGTTTCAGTATTCCAGTAACGTTGTTTATATGGTGAGACCATCTTAGGTGTTCGTCGATAGTTACTCCTAAGTATCTAATATAATTACTTTTTTTTATTGAGAAATCGTCAACATTGAGGGATGTATAAGTGGGTAGCGTTCTTTTGGTGCAAGTGAATTCAGTTTTCTTGGTATTTATAGTTGAAAGCTTATAATCCGTCCATTTTTTTATATCAAGGAGATCTTCTTCAGCTATAAGTTTCAGCTGTTGCCATATCTCAGCCTTGTACAGTACGGTATCATCGGCAGAACTTTTTTCCGGTACTATTTGATATTAAAATATTATGAACAAGATGGGTCCTAGAACAGTGCCTTATGGAACACCGAAACTCACCGTAGAAGCATTGCTCATTTCGTCTTCAATTTCAACAAACTGCTTACAATTTCCAATTGTAATACCACAAGAGAGTGAGAATAAAACTTGTTGCCAGGTAATAGACACGAGAGCCCAACAGGCTCGAGTGGCTATTGCCAAATGGCAACAAGTTTGAGAGAGAAATCTGGAGAATCATTTTCTACTTCATCGAACTCTCGTGTGGTATTCTGTAGATTATTTTTTGATGTTACAATCATGAACACCAAGCCATGGAATACAAAAGGCAACTCTCATTACCGACTCACTCAGCTCTGTCGAAACCCTAGAACAAGTATATTGCAGCAATCCTAACGCCATGGCCATAAAAGAAAAAATATATCACCACACGAACAACCCCAACAATGAAATAAAATTAGTATGGGTACCCTCACACATCAGGATCCCCGGAAACGAAAAGGCAGATATGGCGGCCCGTGAAGCTGCAACGAAAGGACAGGAACCTACAAACCAACAAATTCAGAGAAGGGACGCAAAGAGCTACATTAAATACGTTTGGGAACAATGGCAAAATGAGTGGCAACAAAAGATGCAAACTCAATGAAATAAAAAATCAGTGAAACCATGGACCACATCTCCCCAGAAAGAGACACCAAGTCATCCTGTCACGATTACGAATGGGTCACACAAGATACATCCATGACCACATCTTCAAAAGGGAACCAGGGAAAACTTGCGACTTATGTCTAGTGCCGGTTAGTGTCAAACACATTCTAGTGGAGTGTCCTAGGTACGACGAAACAAGACGGAAATACAGCCTGGAACCAGAAATGAAATCCCTTCTAAGAGACCGCTGTGATATCTCTAATCTTCTGAACTTTCTAAACGACCTGCACTTAAATGACGCAATCTAATTTCAGACCAATAGTGTGAACAAAATGTAAATATGAGTTATTATGGAAATGCTACTGTACCATTACGTTGCTAATGACCCACCGTGGTCGATGCAACTTCTCCTTTCTCAGAATAAAAAAAAAATAAAAAATCATGAACACATTTTCTCGCAAAACGAAATAATGTACTGAACCGGTTCTTATTCATTTCTCACTTCCCATGCGAATTCATGACAATTAGAAATATAGGTTGTCAGACAAAAAAAAACAAAATACCTCAAATTATTCCCGCGGCAATTTTCTAGGTGAAATATTCCCACTATAATAATGTTTTGATTGGCCGAAATGTTTTCATCAGTTTTTAGAAATGTCAAAATATAATCCAGATGAGAACTCATTAGGTTAAGTTGGTTTTCTTCAATGTCTCCAACAATTGCGAATGACTTACAGTGTTCAAGGCTTTGGCTAGGTCTAGAAAAACACAGAGTGAAAGAGTATCCCTATCTAGTGTTTTTGGATAATAGTTTTTTGTCCTTTGAATAATTTTCGATTCTAGTATTACCTACTTTATCGAAAAAATTTGAGATATTACTTATAATAGAAATAGGTCGATAGTTGGACCTGTCACTCTCATTGCCAGATTTGAATATTGGTTTTATTTTGGCGGATTTTAGAGGTGAAGGCCATTTTCCCGTTTTCGAACACCGGTTTACTAAATACGCTAGCGGATTTCTAATGAAAATTCCTATGCCTTCCAAATGTTCTGCTCTGATGCCATCTGGTGTATTATTATTTTAGAGATTTTTTAATATTTCCAATATCTCCCTTCCGTTTGTTGGCTTCAGTAAAAATGAATAATTTGGCGAATGTTAAGTTGGTTCAAAATAAGTTCCTTTTCAATATAAATTGACGATGTGGTTAATAATGTTTGGAATATGCTCAATTCCTTATTTGCTAACAACACACTAGTTCACTTCTCGAATTTAGATTGTAGGATGGTACAACACTCGAAATAAAGAGAATTCATCCATTACAAATATGGAACAGAAGAATTTCTTTTTTTTTTCAGAAGACTAAATAAGTTCAATGAACCTCCTGATGACATGAAAATGAATCTTTCTCAGTGTATTTCATATCAAATTGAAGAATCTTTTGTTGAATGAGTGCAAACCTTGATGATGATACCTTTTATTAACTTATATTTATTGATATATGATATGTAAGTACGTTATGTGTGTATATGTATGTATATGTGAATATATGTATGTGTACTGATGAATATATAGGGAACACTTCTTGTAGCGCTTTTTCATATGTTTTTCGGTAAAATATCAATCAGGAAAAAGCTTCAATAAAGCATCAAATAAAATTAAACAAATGCCAACTGAAAATGGTTGTAGTTCAATTCTGATTGATAATATTCTTTCAAAAACTATAAAACAGCGGTACAAGAGGTGTTTTCTGCTCAAAAATCCAATAAAAACATAATTTTGAAGTAATTACATATGTTGGCAAATACAATATGTCAAAACAATATCAATATTGCATTCAAAAGGAATGATGATTTGGGTAAATTATTTTATATTATATTCAGAATAACAGAGGCGAAACCGAGGAATCTGGAATGAATGGAAACACTTGTAGTTCCTGTGCAAGTTTTTTACATAGGCTAAATAGACGGAACATTCGAAAGAAAGAATGGGAACATACGAACGGTATCGTCGATGGTAAATGAATTCAATTTCTGCTACTCACCTCTGGACTGAAAAACATTGTTTTGCTAACAGATTCTGATATGCTGTTCGAATACTCTTTTAGTGAGTTTTTTGAGTTTTTGGGTAGAAATGGCGTGAATGAGACAGTTCATCAAGAGGTAATGATGAGATAGGGAGGAATCATCAGTCCCCAAGCAAGCGTTCCAATCTCTCGTTATGAAAATTTCATGGAATTCATCATAGTTGGATTAACTGAAGAGCATTTGCTATTTTAAATGTATCTTCATTATTGGGGTTTGATATAAACTTGTCAGTGCACTGGGTTGCTTCATGATTGCAAATATCTGCTGGTATGATAGAGCAAGATGAGCTTTATTCATTCAAATTACAAAAAAACTAAAGAATAAACGTTGTACTATTACTAGCTACAGTACTAATAATTGTAGTACAACAACAAATATTAGAACATATTACAAATTGACTGGAAATACAACTCCAGCTAAGACTTTCGAGCACTCCGATTTGTTGTTACAAGTTCAAATCTCTCATGGTGTGATATATCACAAGCAGTGAGAAATATCAACTATGCAAATATGGGAAAATAATTGCCGCTGATTTTTCTGTTTCTCAGGAATGATTATATTGATACATCATTATAAACCTACAATTGTAACATTTTTTTTCATGACATATTAGTTTGATTCAAAAGAGTTCAAAATTGATAATGATTAGGTCATCAAAGCAGCCGATCGCTATTCCAAATTTAATTCCGACTACTAGATCCTAATTGACGTGGAGTGTCTATATCCAACTGGGGTATTGAACCAACTATCCAAACCACGCAAACTACTGAATACGGATTATCAGTTGATGAATGTTTTGTTTATATCCACCCAAATTGAAATTACCCAAACGGATATTCGAGATCATTACTGTGGATCCACATAATTTAATTATGTTGGAATTCTTGTTCAGAATTGATTGAAAACTCATATCAAAATTGTTTCCTGATGAGAGAACTCAATAATCAAGTGTTATGTCCCGAGAATATACACATATGGAAATAACCAATTCATATGCAAAGAAATGGCCACTTCGAAAATGAAACGTTATTTTAAAGAATAATCCATTCAAAAATTCGATAATGAATGAATGAATGCATTTATTGAAATAGGTTTACATCCTAATATATATATATCTCTACATCTCTGCTACAGTTATCTCTGAAATATTTATGTTCAATTAAATATACAAACTAAAAATAAAATGTTTTGCATCAGGTTATACTATTTATATAAATGATTCATAGTAACTACCCATGTGAATTCACTTTTTATGTTTTCATGTTTTAATTAAATCGGTTAGTTTCGATTTAAATGTATGTAAATCATTGCAGTTTTTAATTCTGTTGCAACTCATTATATTATTTAGGCCTTTATAAAACAGAATTTTCATAGACCTAGATAAGCTTCATTTTGACAAATGGAAATCAATGATTTATCTTGTTTCATAATGATGAGCAGACCTTCGATAACTAATGAATTCATCAAAATATGACGGCATCATCTCATTCAAAATTTTGAAAATAAATATCATAGCTGCTCTGTTATATCTATCTTGTATTAATAGCCACTGTAGCGAATCAAGCATGAATGCTATGCTAGTATATCGATTGCATTTCAGAATCACCTTCATGCCATTGTTTTGGAGTTTTTGCAGTGTCATCATTTTGTTCTGTTCAAAACTATACATCAATGTATTGCAAAAATCAAAATGTGGCTGGTATTATGGTGTTATATACAGCGATCTTTGCCTCAGTTGACAAACTGGTAGATATTCGTGTGAAAAAATGAAGCTTCTTTGCTATTTTTTACTCAAATGATTGAAATGTGCCCCAAAAGATAAACTGTTGTCCAACATGAAACCCAGGTACTTTAATTCCTGTACAAACTCGATTTTTCTATTATTGATTTCTAAAGAACAATAATGTTTATTCAGTTGTTTATATTTATATTGTGTAGTTAATATCATAGCTTTCGTTTTTGCAACATTCAACTTCAACTTATTTATATTCAAATATTGATGAATTTGTTCTAACCAGGTATTCATTTTAGTTACAGCAATATCCAGATTTTTATCTGAAACTGACAACAGTGTGTCATCAGCAAATGAATTGATGAAATCACAACTGTTATGTGAGTTAATATCATTGATGTAAATTTAAAAGGACCTAGTACACTTCCCTGAGGAACACCAAATGTTGTTTCTATAGGATCCGAAAGTGTCTTTTCTACTTCAGTGATTTCTTTTCAACCATTTAGGTAGTCTTCAAACCATTTTAATACATTAGCTTCAATCCCAATAGCTTCTAACTTCTTTACCAAAATATCCTGGTCAATAGGTTCGAATGCTCTTCTCGAATCTAAAAAAACACGACACGACAACCACGTATTCCCCACTATCAATAGATTGAGTCCATTCACTGATAGTTAGCTGCAGAGCCGATTCACAGGAGTGCTTCTGTCGGAAACCCGATTGATTAGCCATCATTAGTTCATAAATCTCTGAATAATTCAAAAGTTGAATATACACTGCCGTTTCCAACAACTTCTCAATACCTGGAAGGGTATTTTCTGGTCGAAATTCACTAGTTTTCTCAGTATTTTTCACTTCAGGCACCGGTACAATTATGCTAGTTCTTAATTGATCAGGGAATTTACCATATTGTAGAGAAATATTTATAAAATGTAATAATACGTGACCTATTACCCCATGAGTGGTCTTTGAAAACTAACATTTAAACTTTCATACCACAATTTATTGTCTAAATTATTGATAATTGATGTAAGATCCTTCAATTCAAGTTGCTTGAAATTTGAAAATGTAGACTCCACAATGATTTCACTTTGCCAAACTGTAGTCACATTGATTGATTCAACAATATCTTCTAAATTGGATTCAAAATATTTATCAAAATTCTCTGTAATTTCTATAACATTATAACGAATTTTTATTCAGCTCTCAGTTTCAAATTGAATATTTTCTGAATCACAATTTGTATTCGGCTTTGTGTTAATTAATGCTCTAATTATTTTCCACATAAGTTGTGGATTTTTCCTACTCGAATCAATGAATACGAAACAGCTACCAGATGTGGTTAATGAAAACATCCATTAAGTAACCTGTCGAAAGATAAGAACAGAACTGATAAAGAAGGTTCTTTATGAAGTCGAAACTATCAACACTTATGAAAAGTGCGAAAGTCATATTATCAATGAATACATCATAAATCTCTCAAATTGATAGCCATTAGGAAAATATAGGAAGTAATAAATTGGGGAGATGAAAATATCAACATAAGAAAAACAAACACGTATCCGTGAACCGCTTATAAATCAACAATATAAAATTGTTATCACTACCCGCTAATGGCCACGCATAGAGACATACCATCTGTCATCCTTACCCTCCTACGTGGAAGACATAATGAGAACCAACGCGGTAAACCTCATCACTAGCGGACTATAAAAGGATTGAAAAATTAAAACATTTCTCATTCACAGCCTTTCATTCGAGTTCGATGTATCAACTTCCAATACTCGATGTAGTCAGAGAAAATTAAGTCCTAGCGATCAAATAGAAATAATTAAAATGTATACTCAACAGTGTTAGAAAAATACCGGAATGAAATAAATGTTGTGTCTAGAATCAAGTGCGCGTCAGATTTGATTACTAAAAATAATCACTCGATAATAACTTAGAAAACAGAAAAGAAATTGATAATTGATAATCAGAAATTTAGAAATTGCTTGAAAAAAATATGGTGTGTGGGTAATCCAGAATCTAAAACAGAAAAGAATTGTAAGCTATATTTTAGTTGTTTGTATTACTTCGGCGTATTGAATTTTCTCAACTATTATCAAACCGAATGGAATTATTCGATTTTCTACGAAATTCCTTTCCAAAGTAAAAATGTTCTATATGAAATTTCAACTACCCATTTGGGGATGGTCATTTGTTGTTTTCCAATACATGTATTAAATTAGCCTTGACTTTTGAGCTACTCTATGGAATCTCCAGTAATTTGTATTGTGATTAAAAACTAGACTTCTATCACTCCGAAATACATTCCAAAATATTTTGAGTTATTGTCTATATCTGGAATTATTCAACAGTTTTATCATTGAATCAAATTAATTTTATATCCAGTGTGTGGAAAGAATTACCAAATTTCATGATTATTCATCCATTTTCGTTAAGTGATACTGGCTCATTCAACCAATATTATTTTTTTCATTATTGTTTTATTTTCTCAATTACTTAGTAGAGTTCAGATATCTTATTCAAGAGTATGTGCCCGCATTTGAAGTTAATAAATTGTAAAACTTACTTACAATTGATTTGGAATGATACTTGTTCATTCACCATAGTTTTGTCAATTGTTTTAGATTGTTAAATTGATAAAATATTGGATATTATATACAGTGTGATTGGAAAAAGCTGAATTCATTTTGTAACTGCTTTAGACAGATTATTTCATATGGAAAAATTATTGTTCATTTCAAAGTCATTTTGAAATTGTTAGATTCCTGAAATCTTACCGTCAGTTGTGACGAAATTTTTAATCAGCTTGTATTACTTATTGGGGACATGTATTTAGAACTATGGAAGGACTGGGGTTGTATTGAGTCGAAAGTCATACCATACAGTGTGTATTTGTTGTAACGATTTTTTTTAAATCAATATAGTTTGTTTATTTTATGAGTGCTTTGATCATTTGCATAGTATCCTTACCTAGATTGGCGGGGTTCATAATTTAAACGATCTCAGCTCTCTAAAAATCTATGACAACTATATATTGGGAGGAGGATGCTTATCTGCCGCTCGATGAAAATCGCTAGTGAGTTTTTATAAATTATTGACACCCTTTATAAACTGGGTAACTACAGTGTATTTTTATTTCATTAACACACTTTGTTTATATAGTGAGAGTTATATGAGTGAAACATTGAGACCATTCACAATGAGTCTGAAGGAGCATTGAAAATTAAAACAAAAAAACTGTTCATCACATCTATTACATGGTGAAGTAGACTTGGTGGAAGTGTATCAATCACTAGTTTACAAAAACAAAGATTCCGTAGAGTGGGGTCACTTTGCTCAATTTTGTCAGGTTTTTTCAAGTTTATAATGTAGCTGTTGGGCCTACAAATTGGAGATGAAAGTATATGGTACAATTTTGTGAACCCTATTGATTCCCCACGGTGGTGCAGCGTTGTTTGATCATATTTTTATTTTAAAGGCTGAGCAAAGAAACCCCGTGATAGGGGGCAACTTTGCCTTTGAGCATATATCGCGCTGTCAATGGGCTACTTCACTCAAGGGAGTCATTTCCAACAAGTTCGTATAGGTACATAAAAGTATATTTTGAAAAAAAAATATGAAAGGCTTTTTATCATTGAAATGCATAATTATGTCACAAAATCCCTTATTATTTGAATTTATGAAATTGTACAAACATGTGATAACGAAAAAAATATTCGACATCATATAAAAATAAAATAATAGGTACTCGATGAGCAACTTATTATAAAATTCTAAACATTGAATGAAAAAGTCAAAATAATAGTTACAAAAAACGTAATGGTAATATTGTTTGGAAAACAAGATGAAAATACAAAAATAAACTTAAAATACCGAGGTAATCAGAAAATGTTTGTGAGAGCCCAATGTTTTTTTTGTAGGTTCTCACCATTTTTTCCTGAAAATTTGTTTATTTTTAATAACGCCATAATTATTATTATCACCCATCACTAGATGGATGTATTCTGCAATCAAATCATTATAACAATTTGATTTAATTTTTGATCAAAATAACCCCAAAGCATGGTTGGAATGTGCATTACTTCATAATACAATTCTCAATTTTTTTCAACATTGTTATATCTGTCTGAAAACTATACTCAAAGGGTAGAAAAATATGCTCTATCAGGAAAAAATGTCCATTATAAGATTCATCAGTTCAGTTTTTCGGTTTTAAAAATATATCAAAATTCCATCGTTCACTTGCGTGCGTTCCGAAGTCTTCAGGATATTGACACACGATCACGCACCACCTTACGGAGTGGAGTGGCCGTCTATGAACAAGATCCAGCAAACTATTTCGTTTCAGTTACTATCAAATTCCGAAAAATTTGGTTTTACCAACTTTTTTGTCTCTTGTGCAAGCCCACTATAGGTATTGTTTTTACCCAAAGATAAATTATAACGAATTCGTTTTATGTCTACCCCCTCATAACAGAAATATAAAAAACGTATTTTTATCACGTCAAGTTTTTTAAATATACCCACAAAAAGTTTTGAAGCAATGTTGTTCTGTACGTTTGTTCGTGATATCTACGGTGTCATTCGTTGAAATCGTATTTGAATTAAGTATTGCTAGGCATTGAATTTTTTTTAAATATTTTTGAGAGTGTGTAGATTGAATCCAAACAACTTCTGCTATGTTTGTGGTGAAATTATCCCAACAAAGACAGAGAGACCAATCACAGGAGCAGTATGATGGGCGTACTTCTAATACTTCCAAATCTCGGTAAAGAACCTTGACAAAAAATGGTTTTCTGGAGTAGTGTGTGAAAATTGTAGAAGTATACTAACTAATTGGGCTTCAGGAAAAAATGCAATTCGGTGTCCGATGTTGTGGAAAGGATGAAAAAAATCACGCTACGGACTATTATTTCTGCCTCACGAAAACATTTGGTTGAACAAGAAAAACAAGAGGCATATACAAGATCCGGATGTTGCGGACGCCAAACGAACAGAATGTTGAATACAAGCCTTTGATTGATCCGAAAAATATGATACTATCACCACTTCATATCAAACTAGGATTGATGAAAAATTTTGTTGATACAATTGACAAAAAAGGATCTCCTTTTGCCTATTTAAAATCCTAAAAGAAGGAATCTCTGTGGGTCCTCAGATGAGGAAGATATTGAAGGATACATATTTTGACCGTCACTTATCCAGTGTTGGTATTCTTTTGAAGCAGTTGTTGAACATTTCTTGGGCATCAATAAAACAGAGGATTTTGAAGAAATTGTATCCAATTTATTGGAAAATTACCATAAAATGGGAGTCAAGATGTCAATTGATTCTCTCTCTTCATTTACACATGGATTTTTTCCCTGATAACCTGGGAAGCGTAAGTGATGAACGTAGTGAACGTTTTCATCAAGATTTGAAGTCGTTTGAAGAGAGGTACCAGGGTTTCTTGAGGGAAATCGACCCTAACACATACAAAAGACAGAGTAATTTAAGTCATTTTTGATTTCTTCAGGTTTCAAATCAGTAAAAAATGTGAAAATTAAAAAATATAAATATTTCAAAACATCTACGTCCTAATTTTTTTCACTTCAGTATCGAACTGGGGGTTGATTTCGCTACCAATCCACATTGGTTTCAACTCTGGGTAAGAATCGTATAAACTGGTGTTATTAATAATGTTGCCATATCGTGATTGTACGTAGCATCATGATATAAAATTTCCTAACTACCAACTTCACAAATCAAATGGGAGCCAGAAACAGGCCAGACTACAAATTATATGATGACGTCTATCATCCTCAATTTTATTAACCAAACCAGTGTAGAATGCTCGCCCATACTCATCCAGAATTTCCAATTTCTTATTGTCATAAACCATTCTGTTGAACAACCGCTCTTGGAATATGAGGTCGAAAAAACAATTTCTCTACACATGTGTGAGTTGCAAGGAGATAAAGCATGGACGGAAATTGCCATCATTTTCGTCGCATCGAATTGAAATATGGAGATGATCCACCGGAAAGGTAACGCAAGAAATCAATTGCGTCCCTAGCGAATAATCTGATGGACCTACGCAGAAATGCTTTACATGAAACAACTCCGAGAATCCTTTTTGCAGCATTACTCTTCGGGGCCTACCTTTGTCAACGAATTTGGAACTCGTGAAAAAGTTAAGCGTTTTGTAACGATCACCCCATTTCGAGGGCTGAGCAATAAAAGCAGCGGAGTTCGGATAATTCTTATTATGACTCATTATTCAGACCGGTGAATTGAAAATTTCATGAATTTGAATGAAAAAAGGGCATTAGATATCGTTCAATTGTTACACAATGGAAGGGTTTATTTTGTGTCTGCTCACCGTTGGGTTTCAACCGAATTGAGTTTAGTCTGATTTCCTATTGAATACCCCTCTCAATATTGCTTAACCTTATCAGAGAACACTTCCAGAAGTGTGCAGGAAGATGAGTATCGAAGGACCACAATAAAGGAAGTATCTTAAAAATTAAAAAAAATACGACAAGCTTTTATACAAATAAACACAATGAAGTTCATGTTCTTTTGAATTCATGATATTATTTGAATCTTTTGGAGCTGTGTGCAGGTAACATAATAACAGGAGTGAAAGAATTTTGTATTTTGTGTTCGAATAACCGAAAATCTTGATGAAAACAAAAAATCAACCTTTGGTCATCACCTCAGATTTAATAAACATAATTTCAGCCTGAGTAGAAATTACATTTTTTTACAGAAAGTCAGATACAAGAACAACACCAAATTATATTTCATTGAAGACCTATACATAAACACAGAATTGAAAAATAATAACCTTTGTCTGAACACTCAAGTAAATTTAAATAGATCTTTCATCCCACTTCACAGACGGCTACAGTTTATGAAATACTCTCAATCTAATTTTATCAACCCCCTTTCAGAATCCCTGCAGCATTTTCTTCCCAGCAAACTTCTACTCTGAGAACACTTTTGTACTCCAGGTTCACTATACTTCACTCCAAAACGAATATATCGCCATCTGCGTTTACCACTCTCTGTCTCATCATTTTCTATGGTTCCAAGCCATTGGTCACTTAGGTCAATATTTTCTGTTCTTTCCATTTCAGCATTGACTTCTACGAAACCAAGTAGAATTGAATTTTTAATTAATGAAATACACCAATTCAAAACCCATGAGGGTAACTTTAAGAAATATTTCAACATGTTATATGTACTTAATGTTCACACTTCTTCCATATAAACTGGAAACCTGACGAGTAAGTCACCTCAAAATCATTCTCATTCGAATTCTCAAATAATGTCTCGTATAAAATGTATCAAGGTATTACTTACGTGCAGGTCAGCACTGATAATGACTAGTAACTAGTCGAAAGCGCTCTGCTACGATTTGTACTTTTTTTTTTGCACGAAATACAAAATTCTTTTATTTCTGCTCATAATATTATGTCTACTTTTTTCTTTTCTATGGATTATCCTCAATATTCCCGATTGAATTTATATACCTACTAGTACCCCTACCTTGATTATTTAACATGATACATTATAATTGTTGTCTACGCCTGAAAAAGCTATTGTATAGCGAAACACGTGTCGTTGTTTTGTAAACCCAGTTTACTGAAGTGAGTGTCTTTTGTTTACGTTCATTCTCAACATCGCTCAAAAATATGCTGAAGAGTATGGGCACCAGTTGTAACCCCTGTGGTACTCCGAATGTTACTTGACATATATTTGAGTGCAACAAACTGAAGCCTATCCCCGATATATTGAGATAGGAATTCCAGCAGAGAACCCTGCACATCGAAGATTCTCAGTCTCACGATCAAAGTGGGATGATGCACTTCGTCGAGGGTCATCGAAACACGGCACATACTGGTCTCCCCCTCACCTCATTTCCATAGATGTCAAGCTGAAATGGAAAAACCACATCGAGAAAAACAGAGGGGAACTTGGTCTGAAGCGCAAACAAAATTATTGTTTTCTGCGTATACATGATCAGATCTCATTATATTCAAAGACGAGTGTGGCAATATATCATTGATTCTGGCAGTTTTCCAAAGATGCGAACATGAACTTTATACAGTATTGGAAAGTATTTATCTTGGGTATGGTGGTTTCATGAAAGCGTAAAGAATAGCTTGCTATATGTTGAGAGAGCATTACAATTTCTCCTCGACTCGCTCGAAGAAGGGATATCGACGTCACGACACAAAGATAGGAGAGTCAGGGCGGTTACCTCAGGACGTCAGTATCATACCAGCAGCAGCCGGGAGAATGTGTGCGCTGCAATGAAGAAGAATTTTTGACGATAATTTCACATCAGATAATTTGAACAAATTGAACTGAATCATTGATTCAATTTATTCTGTTGGACGACAGGTAGATCAAAATATCTCTGGTGCCGTGATGGCCGCCAAAACAAAAGTAAATTCTTGAACATAAACAAAAGCAAACGATATTCTGTAAGAATAATAAATATGACTTTGTCATACATATAGTTGGTGTTACCTGAGCCCTCAGTTCATCTTAATTGGTGGCACGTTCGAACTCATGCCGATATACCTCAGATTTTAGCATGCCCCAGAAATAAAAATACAAATAAACCGATTGGAAAATAATTTATTCAAAAATGTAACCACCGTGCCTGCATTGTGGGCAGGACAACCATCTTGTTGAAACCACACGTCGTTAAAGTCAATCGGAAGAGCGCGAAAGGAATAATTTGATTTTGCAAAAGTTGCAAATATTTTGCTGCATTTAAATTCCCTTCAATAAAAAATGTCCGTCCACACATTTAATTTTCGTGGGTCTGTGTCCTCACAGCAATACTCAGATATTTATTTTTACGAGACCAATAACGTACTACGGATGGGTTGTGTTTTCGATGAATTGAGAAAAGGACGATTCATCGGTAAATAACACCTTTTTTAGAAATTCATAATTTACACGAAATGCCCTATTGCATTTTTCGACCATCGTTTCACAAAACTCCATACGTCTGAAATGGTATCCAGGCAAAAGTTCTTGTGTGGTCTTGACTTTGAAACAATGATTACCGTTCCTCTTCAAAATATTCCTTACAGTTCTTTCATTCAAATTCACTTCGTCGGCGATCTGTCTACTCGAACAACATGTTTTGCAATGTGCTGCCACACACCCAAAATTCTGAAATTTATTAATAATTGAAAGGACAGTCGCTTCCGTAGGTACAGGTCTATCTGCAGAAGCCACTATGAATAGATTTCTAGTATCTTGTACAGAATTACCCCCAAAGTACTACTAAACGATCTGTAGTTTCTCTGCGGTTGTGTTAATAGGCGGTATGTTTCAAAAGGTGATAATTGTCACGGTCTTTTGTTTTCGCAACCACGGCTCGGCAAGAATAAGTCGGGTCGCTGTGCGCTGTGCGCTGGGTTGCATTGCCACCTGGTCAGTTAATGTGTCGGGTGGGGTAACAGGAGGGGCGCACAGCAGTGCGTCTCTCTTGTTTATGTGGTATTATCATATCATTGCGTTCCTTGTTGCTCGTGTAGATTTCTGTCTATACCCCAGATAAATTGTTCCCGATACTGTAGATACCCTCCAAAATGGAATTCCGATTCGATTGAAAATATGGAAGAATATCAATGATGATGTTGATATTTCAAAATACCCGAAACAGAGTTCATTTCAAAATAGAAAGTCAGATGGTTGCCGACCAAAAGAATGAAAAAATTTCACCCCAAAAGAAATCGATGATTTTATTGAAGGCGCAGAAGATGATGAATTCCTAATGACTAAAGTATTCAATATTGAAAAATATATTAATTAAATGAAAATGATTTCTAAGCTCCTTTCAAATATATTTAATAGATTTATATAACTTTCACTAATAGTTATTTAATCAACTAGTGTAATAATGGTGGCGACTAATGATCGATATATTTCAACGTGAGAGCGAAGCGAGCGCGTTAATGTTCGAGATCATTGATCGCCATTTTAATATACGAGTCGATTACAAAAAAAAATCCGTAGACCTCGTTCCTGGGGTCAACGTGAAATTTCCGATATCCATTTGCTTCAATTAGGAGGAAACTTACAATATTTGGATTTTAAAATACATACAGTTGACAGCGCGAAAGTAATATGATTTGACATTTGAATAATATTCGAATTCATGTATGTTAAGTTGCCTATACCACAATTATCCATTAATTGACCAAATCGGCCATTCACAGGTTTTTGATGGTCGATTTTGGTGTATGTTTGCTTGCATATATCACAATTATGCATTAAAAGATAAATTGAAGGTTGAAAGGAGTCATTAACGATCGATTCCGTGCAGATTAAGCAGTCTTGTTGATACGAGGTCGCCGGAAAACAACTATAAATGACGTTGTAGCTCAGTTGTCAAAACATATGAGTATAAGACATCGTGTCGGCGCACACTGGGGCAACAGATTCTCAAAGTTGACAATAAATAAAAAAATTAAATATTATGTACACCTATTTATGTTGGTCGAATATCGAACAAAATACAACTACTTCCGTGACTAATGCCCCGACTGTCGTTGAATTACATTAGATGGATAATCATGCAAAGTTCTACTTTGAAAATGTTTGTTGCGTAATGATTGAATATTAACCATTTCACTCAGGTTGACCACCTGTAGATCAGTTTCGGGGTATTTGTTCCTCATCACTACAGGGTAGGTCAAGCAGTCAATGAATGATGTCTACGAACCCTAATGAAAAAATTGAAATCCATCCACCTCCGACCCTGTAATCACAAGCAAGCAAAAGTTACAGAAAAAGAAATTGCAACACTTTCCTAAAGAAGCAGTAAGTAGATTTGTTGAAATCTCGACCCGTCCGGCTCCTTAGCCATGGTGATATCGATGACGCTGATGATGACAAAGATGATAATGACAGTGAATAAAATAATTAATGAAAAATATCCGTGATTTATTGCCAACTTTAAGGGCCTGTTGCCCTACTGGGCGGCGGTTTGAGTCTCAAATATCTCTTTTTTAATGGGCATGTAAAAATGAAAAATTTTTTCGCTGGTTGAATTGACTATAGTAGTTGTGGGTGCTTGCCGCAAATATAAATTGAACCCAATAAAAATATCTTATTTGCAAGATTTTGGGATTAGCAGTTCTTCTAGCAATACCCGACCAAAACAGAAGTCGTGAGAAAATTCACGATAACTGGGCATTTTTATAAAATATACACAAATATGCCAATCTTCGTCCATCAAAAGTTAGGGACGTTTTTTTTGGAATCATCGAAAGGGGAAGTGCATCCAAATATTGGAAATAATGAGTTTGGGGGATATAAAACAATAGCCACATACTTAAAACTACCGCATACATTGTATACGGGCTGCTGTTTCCGCAGATCTTCTGCAACAGTTCTGGTTGATGTAGGAGGAAGACATAAACTCTTCGAAATGGCATGGTGCTGAGAATCCACCCCCGCAGCTGAGGGAATATCGATGAATCCATGACCAATGAATACGAAGTGGAGAACACTAAAACTTATAATCTACTTCAAGTTGTGAAATATTGGAAACCCAGGAAAATTTGACTTTTGAAAATAAAAATTTGCCAAATATTTCTGTTAACCACTAGGCCAGTAGATATAGACAATCAATTCACAATAATTCCAAAAGTTTTCAAACTTCAATGGTATGTTAGTGCATCAATAAAAATAAACTATGACATTTTTCAGAAATTTGCGATGAACGGAACATTGTTTAAATTGCAAAAAACGTTTTCATGCTTACTTTTGCACTGAAAATTGCAGAAGTTGTGCAAAGTGGGCATACCGATAGTAACAATGTCTTACAACATACATCGAGTTTGCAACTGTGTGAAAGTTACGGAACCTTATTTTTTTTCATTTGCTTAAGCTTTTCATTGTGATTTTTTTTCATCACAAAAGTTCTACAAATTGGATAAGTGAATGTAAATAACATATTCACGTACATTTGCAACCATTTCTGAGAAACACATCATTTATTTATCAAACTTTTATCTCGACACTGCCATTTTCAATACCAACACGCATTGAAATAATTCCAAAGCCTTCTCAGATAAAGAGAATATTGGTCTCAGTGGATATGTAACTTTGCAACCTCATACGAAAAACGGAACCTATTCATTCATTCACTAATATTAATATTTTCATTTCACAACTGTCGAAATAATTGCAAAAGCTCTGCAAATTGCAGTTATAATTACAACTAATATTTTACGTGACGCAAGAGATTGATAGCCGTCATTGTTGAATGGATTTTGCAATTTTTTTATTCAGCTATAAAATGTAAATATTGTTCAAATAGGTTCAAGATATAATAATGAACTGACATATATCTACAGTGGTCAAGTTAAATACTTGATTATCCATCGCGTATATCTGTTATATTTTGTACTGGTTGATTGGAATTGATGTTTATTCCAGATCGGTAGTACAAATTTGATTTCTACCGTTAAACTATTGTTGTGCATATTCTGCTAAGAAACTATTGGAAGACATAAAAAATGTATCGCATTAGGAACGACATGCAATCATTCTTCATTAGAAATTTTCATTTGTCACAACATGACTATGGCAATCCAAGAGATTTTAAAATTAATAATCTATGGAAGTAAGGATATCAAACTGTTATCGATTGTGAAGTATATAATTTTCATCCTCAAACAGAAACGTTGCCCAAGGATGAAAATTTGTGAGATCGATATTACATCTCCAATATATTTCTTAAATAAAATAAAATCATAATTAACCTTTTCACTCGACTTTCTTCAATGAAAAAATTCCATTGAACCCGAATGGAGGACTCAAATGTAATCGACATGTAATAATCATTTCCTTGATTCATATTTTTTTTGAATAAGCATGGGAAAAACACTGTGAAGTAACACAGCTGTAGGTTAGTCGTACGACGTCATAGTGTTTATTAAATCTCAATATTTCTTTCATTTTCTAATGAATCAATAAAACGTGTCGAGAGATTCTCGATCCTCCATCTAACGTACTCAATAGATTTTTTCATACAAATATCTGATTATAATATGATGTTATGAATTCATATCGATAACTTCAGCTTTCAACATTGAATGATTTCACCTATCATTGACGATAGTTAACTTGGTAGCACAACGAATGTCATTTATTATATAAAACAATAAATATATTTTCAATTCCAATGTTTCGCATTGTAACATAGTTTGCAAATTATTATACTGCCACCAATTGGTAAAATGATTTGTCTGTCCGATTGGTAGAGTATAAATACGAAAACATTATACGTGAGGATATCTTCACTTGCAACCATTATTTGAAACTTTTGTAATAATCCCGATACTTATTTTAATGAAGAAAGAACAATTTAATAAAAAAAAATCGTTTGACGCAAAATGTTGCAAATTAAAATTTTTCTCAAGAACATTATTTAATTGATTTGTTGAAAATATAAACAGGATGTTCATGAAATCAGATGTGGAATCATCTGCGACTGAAAAATAAACTTTAGTCACTATCTTCCATCGTCAAGATAACCTCTTGTGGGGTATACATTTTGAAAAGGGAAACATTCTCAATTGGATATTAATAAAAATATTTTCTGTGAATTGGAAAATCCACGATAAAAATCAAGTTATTTTTTGTGAATGTCTAACAGAAAACAACTACTTCCCTGGCTGAAGCCACGCTGGACATTGAACTACATCTGATAGATATTCTGAAAAGGCCCTAACTCAAACGAAAAAATCTGAAATTGAAAATTTGCATTTTCATTCAGATAGTTATTTTATTTTCTATTACAGTCCTAATTAGGAACTCATAGAGATGAATGAGGCAAAGGAGAATGTTTTCCAAAAGAGAGTACTCACCAGA
The DNA here is from genome assembly GCA_018342105.1 of Gonioctena quinquepunctata. NCBI lineage: Eukaryota > Metazoa > Arthropoda > Insecta > Coleoptera > Chrysomelidae > Gonioctena > Gonioctena quinquepunctata. The sequence goes on from JAFIRS010000340.1 coordinate 190,412, forward strand.
AATCATTCGTAACATTGACGCAGGAGAGACATCGCATTCACTAGGTCTTCAATACATTTTTGTCGACGAAAATCTATTTCACGCTTCCACGATCATCAGGAAGACCGGAAGAAACCTAGGAAACACATTTTCAAGAAGCAATCTCACTTTGCAAAGATGGAAAAAGTTAGAATCATTTCTTTTGGAGAGACACTTTGAAATTAGTGTATTCTGACATTAAAACCTGTCATGGGGTATGATAGATTGATTTGTTGAAAATATAAACAGGATGTTCATAAAATCAGATGTAGAATCATCTGCGATTGAAAGATGAACTTAAGTCACTATCTTTCATCGTCAAGATAACCTATTGTGGGGTATTCATGTTGAAAAGGGAAACATTCTCAATTGGATATTAATAAAAATATTTTTCTGTGAATTGAATAATCCACGATAAAAATGAAGTTATTTTTTGTGAATGTCTAACAGGCAACAACTACTTTCCCGGCTAAAGCCACGCTGGACCTTGAACTACATCTGATAGATATTCTGAAAAGGCCCTAACTCAAAAGAAAAAATCTGAAATTGAAAATTTGCATTTTCATTCAGATAGTTAATTGATTTTCTATTCCAGTCTCAATTAAGAACTCATAAAGATGAATGAGGCAAAGAAGAATGTTTTCCAAAAGAGAGTACTCACCAGAAATCATTCGTAACATTGACGCAGGAGAGACATCGCATTCACTAGGTCTTCAATACATTTTTGTCAACGAAAATCTATTTCACGCTTCCACGATCATCAGGAAGACCGGAAGAAATGGGAAACACATTTTCAAGGAGCAATCTCACTTTGCAAAGATGGAAAAAGTTAGAATCATTTCTTTTGGAGAGACACTTTGAAATTAGTGTTTTCTGACATTAAAACCTGTCATGGGGTATGATAGATTGATTTGTTGAAAATATAAACAGGATGTTCATAAAATCAGATGTGGAATCATCTGCGACTGAAAGATAAACTCTAGTCACTATCTTCCATCGTTAAGATAACCTCTTGTGGGGTATTCATGTTGAAAAGGGAAACATTCTCAATTGAATATTGATAAAAATATTTTTTTGTAAATTGAAAAATCCACGATTGAAATGAAGTAATTTTTTGTGAATGTCTAACAAAAAACAACTACTTCCCCGGCTAAAGCCACGCTGGACATTGAACTACATCTGATAGATATTCTGAAAAGGCCCTAGTTGTTTTCTGTTAGACATTCACAAAAAATAACTTCATTTTAATCGTGGATTTTTCAATCCACAGAAATATCTTCCTATCGATATTCAAATGAGAATGTTTTCCTTTTCAACATTATTTAAGTTATTATTTTCCAAATTTGCAGAACTTTTGGAATTTTCATTCAGGGGAAGTAAATTGCTATTTTTCAAAACTTCGAAAGTTTGCAGAACTTTGGCAAATTTTCCAGCGCTAATATTGTGAAAATTCATTAAGTCCTGTTTTTCAACATCTTCCTTTCAAAAAAGGGTTGCAGAATCAGACTTAATATCATTCGAATGTACCCTTCATTCAATAAAGTTTCAATACTTTTGTAATTATTAGGAATTTCTGGTAAATCATGTCTGCCTTTACTGGTTTACACTGTAATAATGTAGCGTTCAATATTATCAATTATAATGAATTAGAATATGTTGAATATAGTTAAAAGATTTGATTATCGAGAAATCATACTGAGTAACTCAGATTAATGGTCGTTTAAAATTATTTTTTATCCCAATTAATAGGAATAATCTATATATTTACAATTATCATTTGACTCCTTTGTGTCAACCTCCATAACTGCATAACAGAAGAAGAAAGGAATATTGGGATTTTTTTGATTCTCCATGGAAGTGAGAGTAAGGTAGGGTTCGTAGAAAAAATATAGTGTACAACGAGGACGAAATCAACATTTTTCACTTATATGAATTATTTTCCACACATTCCATACTCATTTTACAATATACTATTTTACACTTCCATCGTCAATAACTAACGGTAGAAAGCTTGTTACCACACTCATTATATTATGTTCTAGGACAACCAAAAAAAGATTTCGTTTAAGTTTTTTTTTTAATCATAATTATTTCGATCCCCAAATAACAACACACTTCATTGGCTGAAAACGAAATTAGTCCAGCCACACGCAATTTCAGTGTTCACGTATATAATTTAAAGCACTTTCTTGTAGACATGTTTATTGTGAAGATAACATTTTTTTCACTACCTTATCTCCTCTCGCATTCCAAAACGCACAACGACAATTCTCTAAGCTATCCGAGTTATTTATGGGCCTAGATGTAATTTGATATAAATCTCCCGTACTGAAAAAAGACACCTGACAACAGGAGTTTTGATGTGGAAGGTGGAATTTTTCTTTTATTGAAATAGAATTCCATATTATATACTAAATGGTAGTGACCTCTTTTGAACATATCCTCTGGAAATGATGGACTGGGTCGTCAGTAGTTTAAGAAGATGACTGCAGTCATAAGAGTGTGAACGTTACCTCGAACATGCTTCACAACAGGCGAGATCACTGATTTTTGGAAAAAATATCACAATATCCAGAACGATGAGAAAAGTGGTTGCATTTTTTCGAAATGGTTTCAAAATTCAAGAAATTTCTGCTTGAACACTGCGAACCTCCAGATGTACTTAATTCAAACTATGGCGACGCGTTGCGCCTTATTCATAATTTCTAAATGTGAAAAAGTAATGACACAGCACTCGGTATCCATAAATAACATTCAAGAATAACTAAATCAAGAACAGCTGTCAAATACGAAGTCTCCATTTTAATATATCACATGCTGACAGGAAGTTTTGTTTTATCCATAGGATAAAACAGAATAACATTTTCTCAGAAGATCCGCAGAATAATAACACTGGCAACTGCCGATCACGGAGAGTGCCAGAATTTACAGCGTTGCCAAGTGTTATTCATACTATTTCTCACAATATGAGCAGGCCGAGAAAATAATGACGTAGCACTCGGTATACATACATTTTATTCAGGGATAACTAAATCAAGAAGGGCTATCAAATATGAAGTCTTCTTTTCAATATAACATATGCTGACACAAGTTCTGTTTTATTCATAGGATGAAACAGAATGACATTTTCTCAGAAGTTCCACAAAATAGTGATAACGCCAAATCATTGGACATATGACGTCAAAAGATGCGGCAATAACGCTGTGTTTGAATGTGTCACTGAATTTTAGGGTTTTAGAGCAGCGTTTATTCGAATACCACACAATATCTTCTAGGAAAAAACTATGCGCACATAATATTTTATCACTATATTTCAACTTCGAAAACATTTGAGGCAAATTCACGAGTTTGTGATCTCGCCTATTGGTCCTTTCAATTCTGTTCCAAGAGATTTCCTTTGATTCCTTGGAATTATAACAAAAAAAAAATAAAAGAGGATGATCCATCTACTTTCCTTAAGTTTGTGGGTTTCTGTCGAATAATGAAAAATGTATGATTGTGAGCTCTTAAAATATCACTGGATGAATGAAAAGATACCACAAGAACATTGACCTATGTGAATTCGAGGTATCAACAAAAAAATACTCAGTTCTCAAAAATTATTCCTGGACTGATCAAAAGCTTTTTTTTGGTTTCATAATATATCTTGGATATCTGCTTGAAAGCGATAATGTCTATCACCGTAAATATAGAAATTCATGAGAGTCCATGTCAAAATTTCGTTACATTCCTTCAAATTCTGTCATCAGGTTGCATATTGGAATTTCAAAGGTTTTAGTGTGAGTGTATGGTGTGTTGAAAGGCCATCAGATAACAACTACTTCCCTTGCAATATTTCGCCGTATACAGGGTGTTTCTCAATGGCATGCTAATATTCAAAGAAGTAATTTTTTGGTCTATTTTGAATTAAAAAAAAGAATATGAACGTATGTCCTGAATGTCTTAACTTTTGAACTTCAGGGAGCTGATGTTTTGTGAAACAATTCTTTATTTTATGATAACTTTGGTATGGCCCTAGATATTTCTTGGAACGTGGTAGGCATCTTCTATGCATCAAAAGGCATTATTTGCTGAACAACATGATTTTTCATTCTTGCTAGTGGCGGTCATGCGGGATTTGCACTGAAACATTTTAAAGAGAAAAGTGATGCTTTTCCTTTTTTGAATTCCTCATTTCTTTCTGAGTAAATATGGTCTATTGATTTTTTTTTCGTTTGACGTACGCTTTTCGCATAACGAAAAATCATTCATTTGCATCTCGCACTCACGAGAAAAACAATTTATGTAACTTCAAAGAAATTTTTATTTAAGAGAATAATTTTCAAACGGTAAAATTAACACAAAGAAATAAATTAAATCATATGTTCAAAATGTGAACCCCATGCAAATATGCATGCCTCTGCTCTTTTTCTCGTGGACTCACGTATTTTTTGGAAAATGCCGGTACTGTTCCTAATGGAAAATGCCTGTACTGTTTCTAATGTGATTTCTCAACTGATCTTCAGTATGAATTGGTTTGCTGTAAACCAATGTTTCAGGATGACCCCACAGGAAATTATCCAAACTATTGAGGTTTGGGGACCTAGGTGGCCATGCCTGTGGTCCTCCGCAACATATCCAGCGATTATTGTAATTTTGGTTCAAATAGTCGCGTGCCAGAACATTGAAGTGCACTGGCGCCCCGTCGTGCATGAACCAAGGTCGATTCCTTACTAAAATGGAAATATCTTCCATCAAAGCTTATAGCATCATTTTATTCTGATGGTAAAATAAATGCTATTTGTTCGATTTCATATTCGCATAGCACAGTATCTAATATGGTTTATTATCACCTGTTTGTTCAGCGATTACTGTTTGCCCTCAAAGTCTATACTTTCCTAGGAGAATGCACAAGTGTACGGAAGTGTCTCATAATCCTGAACTGAACAATGATTCCATTTAGATCAGTCCTGAAAATTGAAGGGCAAATGTCTTAGTGTATACTCACCGAATGCAACAGAAATAATTCTGTATTCAACTACCTGTAATTTTTTTATTTTCTCTAGATTTGTATATATTATTATTGCCATGACATTGTCAATATTTATTTTTGTTTTCAGAACTTGTAGTTGTTTATTATGTTGTATGGGGGGTTTGTCTTTCAGTTCTGTCAACAATCAGCTAATCGTCCTTGCAGAGATACTATCCAGGGCATCAAAAAGGAGATACGTCATTTTCTTGATTGATTTCACCTCTCATGTTTATGACCCTTGGTTGTCGCCCGATTGTACGGTGACATGCATCTTCCGTCCAATGTTCCAACATTCAGTATGAAAGATAGAGAGAGAAATATCGAGTTCTTCGAAGTTCTTTCAAGTACAGTTCTGTGTCAATTTTTTTGGGGTAGAAAAAGTTTTCAGATTGAAAATCATTCTTTTTTGCCACCGACCGTCATGGGAGAAAGTCTCGCTTCGAATTGACGAAATGTCTGGCTAATGACTTTAATAGAACATTTACATGTTTGCGATTTGGTTTGCCCACTGATAATTAAGATGGTATGTATTCTCTTCCGACAGTTTTCATTCAAAGACTGGCCATTTTATACTATTTTTTCTTTGTAATTCAACACGTGTTTGAATGGGTAATAAGTAATCCTATTCGACAGGGTCCTTGGTTTCCTTGGTTTCTTTGGTGTTTATGGTGCTGGCGTTTCTTCGTGACCACCAGTTGTTAAGCAAAACCGAGATCTTTGGATACATTTTTTGGTTCCATTCTGTTTTTCCGTTTCTTTTCATCGTTTGTCTGTCTGCCGTCCAGAGAGTCCCAAGTATAGTCCCGTTTTGCTGTCAGGTGATTCTTGTATGTCCTAGACAAAGGAGCTAATCAACCCTCCAACAGGAAAGAAATCAACAGTTGAATACGGTTGAAGACTGAAAGACCAATCCTCTTGTAACGGGAAAAAACTATAGGTATCTATTCATACCATGTTAATTTTTTATGACGTTATTTTTTCAAACATTTTTTTATTATTATAATTGATCATCGTTCCTGGGAAACATACATTTTTTTGTTCATAATTGTAGATATATACATGTGCTTTGCATTAAACTATCAATGGGGTAATCGATTTTCATTTCATTAAGTTTAGTCGCCGATATATGTTTTTGGTTTCTGAATTCCGTAACATAAAGAATTTATTGGCGCTCAATTTAATTTTTGTAACGATTATAAAATTTCGACTCAGTATATTTTGAACCACGACCTATTTTCCACCAGACGAGGAGCTGTCGTTCTTCTTAGAGAATCTGCCGGTAATTATGCACACTCAACCTCGCATGAAGCAAATAGGGTATAATTGAATAATCACCGCATATTCCAGTCCACACGTTAAAGGAAAACTGCTTCTGTGACGGGATTCCAAGATTCTTCAGCCCAAAAATGATTATTGTGAAAGTTTTAGAGGCGTTTCTGGAAAAATTAGCTTCATCCGTGAATGAATTTTCATATACTTTTTGAAGAAACCATTGGCAAAAGTTCATCCGTAATGAAAAGTCGCGAGGTAGTAGTGCCTGAACCCGTTGGATATGGTAGGGATATAATTAAAAGTCATGGAGAATTTTTCGAACAAGAATATGTGGGATATTCAAATTGTTTCCGAATGTTCGTGTACTTGAACCGGGATCTTCCTCAATTGAATTCAAAACCGCTACTTCAATTTCTGGTGTTCTTACAGTACATTGTACTCCTTTTAGTTGATTGTCTGGTTCAGGACTTCCCTTTTCACACAACCTTCTAAGAATGTTCGAAAATGTTCGTGCATCCGGAATATTTTTATTTGAAAAGCCGTCTTCATAAAACCGCCTGGCTTCCAGTGCGTTAGCATCAGTAAGCCTATACATGTAAAGGCCCCCATTCATTGGTGAGCGCGATCGGCCAACATTGTTAGGCTCGCCGTTTACTCGCCGGTGTGTGTGTGGTGCCAACAAGAGCTCAACCGCGCTCGCCGGTTTTCAGCATAGACAAACTAAAAATAAAGAGACTGTTTGACCACCAAGTTTTTGGTACGCCAGTCGCGCATGGAGGCGCTGCCCGCAATCGACAGACGCCTGATTTCCAATTTCGACATTTGTCAGAAAATAGAAGTTTATTGTTTACACATTTTTTATTATGGCAAACCACGCCATAATTTCAGAATAATTCTTTTACTCTTATTGTCATCGACAAATCAATGATAGAAATTATACTATGGATTCGAATTAGGAACCAACGTCAAAAATAGAATCTTTCCATTCGAGTTGACACTGAAATTCCTGGAAATATTAATTTATGAGGTGAAACATAAGCTGCTTTCCACAAACTGACTTGTTTCTATCCATCAGTTGCAGAAATGTTTTCATAAACTGATTCTTATTTTCATCAGTTTTCATTTCCTATCACCATTTGGGGAAGAACGAAGATTATCATCAAACTGTAGTATTTTTCATACCTACTCGTTCTCCTTTGTGCTAATAAATGAACAAAATTATTGAAGGTTTGTTGTAAATGTAATTTGTTTTCATTTTGTTTTATTATTGTTTTGTCTCAAAATTTTTTTTTTTTTTTTTTTGTTTTATAAGAACTTTAATTTTTTTCTTAAAATCATGAAAAAACAAATTATTTTGAAACATTATTCTAACCACGAACGAACCAACAGATTCTACGAATCGAATACTGTATATATTTTATTAGTGATCGATTTGCCATTCCTGTATTTCATATGATACAACCATTCATATGAAATACAGGAAGGGCAAATCGATCACTTATAAAATATATACCCTATCAATCATATAAAAGTAACACATTTAAAAAAATCCGCCTTATCTCAATCGGTAACTGGTGATAAATCTGTTTCACCAACTGTACTAACTTAGTTCGGCCAGTTGCGAGATATGTCGTCACTGTCTAAACGTGGTGCCAACTTTTACTGCAGGTTTGTCAACTCCCTTTATTTTTATTTTCTCTATGGTTTTTAGTTTATGTTGAGAACTTGGTTGGACTAGTGTGTAGTTGGCGGAAGAAATAATCGAGTGAAACCGCATTTTTTCTTTAATTTAGGTAATTGAACATGGCTCAAAAAAAGCAAAACGAGCAAGAATTTATGAAGGATTGTATATCTGTATACAAAGAACATACTGTTCTATGGAAAATTTAATCACCGGAATATTCGAATACATTTAAAAAATGCGCTGTTAGAAATTTATAAAAAATACAACTTTGAAAATGTTGTTTTAGGAAGCATCACGTTATCCCGCACCAAAGAGAAAAGCACAGTAAAGTATCACGTCAGCATTGACCAGAACGTGGGACGAAAATTAAGAAAAATTAGGTCTTGAAGAAAGCATATAACGCACTTTCTGAAGAAAATGAATATGACGCATTTGCGGTCTCAGTAGCCGCAAAAGTTTGTTTAAAGTAACGTTAAGTTTTATAATGAATAGGAATAAATATTATGTTCATGTTATTTTCTGTGTTTGAAATTTAATTTTTGAGTTGAAGTTGTATGTATAAAGAAAATAAATTTCGTTACCTTCATGAATGACTTCCTCGAAACTTTGAATATAGCGTCGCATGTTTCGTGAATAATTTTTCCTAAGAACTGAGGTGAAATTTTAAACATTCCAGAAAAAGACCAGTTGCTAAATCCTATTAAATAGTTTATGCATATTAAAATTGTTTTAACTAGAATAATATTACATTTATCTCAATGTAACGACCAGTCTAGCTTCAGTAGATACAGGTTGCCTAAAATTGTGTCTTCCCTTCCTATGTAAGGTGTAACTAGTCATAATAATTTTTTAAATGTATTTTCATCCATTGTTAGATGATTTCTGTAGTCATCTGGACATGAAGTTCTTAATTCATTCAATACATTTGAATCAAGTACCTATATCTTTGTTGTAACCAATAGGGAACACGTACGATTTTATTTTAATTTTTCTTTAATTTTTTTTTGTCTCAGTTGGCTCCTCAAGAATTACATTTTGTGAAAATAATTTTTCAAATTCCAAAATTTTTTCGAAATTTTCAAATTGAAAGGTGCTCCTCAATACTCGATTTCACTTTCAGTTTAATAACTTCCCCCAAACATAAGCGCTATTTGTGGTTGTTTCAGGAATATTGATAGTCAATACTATTTCTCACAACCCAAACATTAATTCGAACTCACTTTCAATGTGATGTTTCAGTAACAATTGAATATACCATGATGATGAAAGTATTAGTACAACATATAAAGGAAGGCAGGTGGATTTATAGTTGACAGTTCGAAGCAACTATCGGTACAAAATTGAATTGTGTGAGGTAACGATGCATACGTCCAACAGAGGCGCTAGGAGTACGTTTCCGAATGTGATGAAAAAATTGGCCTTTTCAATTTCGAATTATGAACAAAGAAAATTTCAATTTCTATGTTTGTTGCTGCGCTTTCTAGAGGGTAATCTTTATGTGCAAATCAAAATATTCTAGAAAAGGGGCATATGCGTGTTCCCTATTCTTCATTCACATTTTCTCCTTCTTCTTTCTAACCTTTTCACAGTCATTTGCAATAATAACCAAAGCTTATATTTTTTTTGATAACGGCATTATTTAATATCGTCAAACCCAGATCCCAACGACACCGAAGGTTGTCATATGTTGTTGGGATACAATGTTCGCGCGAGTGTGGCGGGAGTGGCGAACAGCCTCCAAAAAAACGCGCTCCCAATGAATGGGGGCCTTAATGCATATCTGCAAACTGAGAATTCGTGAAATAGACCATGTTGATTCAATAATATTGTTTATTTTGATTACTAATATAGGTGACAACTGGACTAGGTAGACAACTGTCAAAACTGTTTATGTTTACAAAACGAAATCGACTTCTTACCTACTAGATACGTTTTTAATCCTTGATAATACCCAATTTCATAAGAACGTGCAAATGAATGAACTTAATTTTTTCATGCGAAACGTCAAACGAAAAGAAATCAGAAGACCAGATTTGCTCAGAAAGGAATGAAGATTAAAAAAATTACATCAAGAAAAAGCAGTGGCGTATCACTTTTATCTTTGAAATTAATCAGTTTGAATCCCGCACGAACGCCACTGGCAAGAATTAAAAATTATGTAGTACAGCAGAAAATGATTTTTGATGCATAGAACATGCATACTACGTTTCACAGAAATATCTAGAGACATACCAAAGTTATCATAAAAACAGATTCTTAAAACTTCAGCACCCTGTAGTTCAAAAGTTGAGACCTTCAGGTCATATGTTTATATGAAGTTTTTTTTTCCAAAATGGATCCAAGAATAACCTACTTGAGTATCAGCTTGTTATTAAGAAACACCCTGTATAAATAAAAATAAAAGCATCTGATGTATCATCGTGCAAAGTCCTACAAAGTTACTCTGCATATGCTTGCTGCTAAATGGAGAAATATCATTCAGATCAATTCGAGCTTACCACCCATAGACTGGTTCCTGGTATTAGCCCCTTATCAGTACAATGATGAAAATGATCAATGTTTTGTCCAGATTCTGCTGACTAGATAAGAATTATCACTATTTTCAACTTCAACTTAGGCAGTATCACATCGAAAATTGAAATAAAAAACTAAAAATGAGTCTGAAAAATCAAAATGTTTCCAACTGCATGAAGTAGTTCTCTATAACGTATCTCAGATGTCTGTTTTGATGTTCAATGTATATTGTTTCTTCGTTTTCCAGTTTCATTCTTATTTTAGGCGAAAATGAAAATTCAATATGTACCTCAGACGGAAATTATTTTCATGGTTTCATTCCCTTGTTTTCTTTGGCCACATAGAAAATACTGACGTACATATAACGGCAGATTTTTAGATGCAGCAACCTAACCTAACCGCTCTACTCAAAGTAACGAATGATATCACAAACCATCTTGAAAAGTCTCTTCCGACTGTTTTGATAATTCTAGAGCAGAGTAAAGCCTTCGATCTTGTGAACTTTAATCTACTATTATCAAAACTGCACTTCTTGGCTCTCAACCTTGCTCCCTGTTACGTAGGGAGAGCTATATTCAGCACATGGCACAGAGGGTAGTTCTTGATGGAGGTCTCAACGTATCATCCATCGAAGCAACTGCCTTCGGCGTTCCTCAGGGCAGCATATTGGGCCCAATACTCTTCTCAATATTCATGTTTGATCTACCCGTTGTGCTCACATCTTCTCATGTTTACCTTTATGCCGATGACATAGAGCTTTACGGATCAGTAAAGCCTGTTTCAATAGAGAAAAATGTCAGGGATATCTAGTATGACACTGCTATGATACTGAACTCTCCTTATGATCATGGATTACGCATAAGCCCCAATAAAACTCTGGCCCTATGTATATGCTCTGCTCGACAAACCTTGAACATTGAATCAAAGTATACTTTTCATATCCACGATGAAAATAGTAATTAGGTTGCATCTGCAAAAAATCTTGGAGTGTACTTCGACAACCACTTTTTATTTTCACCTCATGTCAATCATATTTTTGGTAAGTCCTTTTTCAAATTGAAATCTTTATTTCCTCAAAGAAGAGCTGAGTCAAGATGTTGAGCTACGTTTGGTAGAGTCTTTGATATACCCACATGTTGATTATTGTGATGCCGTTTATTATAATTATTTACCAGAATATAACAGGAACAAAATACAACGTATTCAAAATACATGTATGCGTTTTGTTTACAACATCGCGTTTGGGGAACATGTAAGTCCATATCTCGCATTCCATGAACAACTCAACTTTGAAAATCGTGTCCAGTTCCTGATAACTATATTTTTACACAAAGTGTTTGAAACTAATGTGCCACAATAATAATGATTTCTTTACAATACCTATTCACCTGACCTCATATGAGGGATGTTTTTCTTATCTTGCACCATATTACCTGAATCAAGTAATGAACTCAATAGACCCAACTAACGAAAGCTTCTAGAAAAATGAAAAATCCCCCCTAATTTGCAGTCAGAACATAAACTGAACTAACAATTAATATATTATTGAGAATTGAAATAAATGTAATATATTCACACTCTACTATTAACTAAAAATATTTGGAGAGGTGGAAGAAAGCATTTATGCTGAACTAAGAAATTTGAGTTTCTCTTCCTATGACTTTTCTGTAACAAACTGTATACTGATCATAATAGATATTATTATGTTATTATTATAATTCATTGATGACTCCTCCAATAACAATAAATGTTAAATTCACAATAATCTACCCAATGATATGAAATATATTTTAGTTGGATTTATTGAGAATTAGGACCAGGGAGTAAAATTATTTTTTTATCGTTTCGGAATTAATTTATTCACGTCTAAATTGAAAAAAAGAACATATCTATGACCCACCTTCAAAACTAAGTTTTTCCTGCTCATGGATTCAACTGAAAAATTGTTGAGTAGTCAACACATTGGCACAAATTACACATTGAAAACTTCAAAATTGTATATAAACAAATACAGGCACGTTAAAATGAAACAACACACAACCGTGTAGGGTCAATATGCAACTGATCATCCCACCTGAAAAATTCCAGCGCTACATAGATAAGAAACAAAAAAACAAAACAAAACAAATCCTTTTGGTTTCATTATTCAGAAATCTGTTTTTCTTTTGAACCTTTCTAGAATATGGGTGTATATTTTTGTCAGGTTTTGTGTATCACTTTTTTGGTTTACGCAATTATCATGGATTAATTTGAATCATTTCTCCTAACAATCTCTTTGAAAAAGTCATCTCTTTTTCCAAAATTTTTACCGAATCGAAATCAAAATTGCACGACGATTCAAAATGATGTGCAGCAAGTGCTGTTTTTTCTTTTTTATTTCCATTATTTTCATAGCAGTCATATTTATGTTGATATATTCTGGTTTTTAGGTATTGTTTAGTTTGCCCTATATAACATTTCCCACATTCACAGGGATATCACACATGAATCTGATTCAGCTGGTATCTCATCTCTCAACTGCGTGAATAATTTTCAAATTGTAAAAAGCAAACTTGTGAGAATCAGTTGATAAAATTTTTTAATTCTTATGAGAGTCCAAAATAATATAAAAAATGCAAAAAACTCATTAAAAATTGAATATCAGATGATATTATATTGAGTTTTGGGGAAAAAATGCGAAAGTCCTACAAAAACACTTTTGGAATAAATAAAGAAAGACATTTGAAGAAGTACCTTGATTTGAAAAATAAACAACATCCGATAGAAACAAAAGCTCAAAATAATTAGATAAACAATTACAAAAATATCGAGATTCCGAGAAATGTAAAAACTATATTGAGTTTGACACACAAGAGATACCAAATCCCACAATTTTGAAAGATTCAGTTGTCTTCCTAAAAGTGAAGAAGAAAAAGATGTTTTGAGAGGAATCAACAATATATTCACGAATTCTTACAATAATCATCACAACAACAAAAAAGTTGACAGCATGTCCCGGGAATATAATGAAACAAGGATTTTTTCGAAACAACACCCAGAAATAATCATAATGAATTCTGACAAAGGAAACTCCACAGTGGTGATGTTGAAAACCGATTATTTGGATTGCATACAAAATATGCTTGGGGACGACAGCACTTAAAAATGGAAAGCGATCCAACACACAAATTTCGATTGTAGACACACTGGAAACAAAGGGTTTCATCACGTTGGAAGGCGAAGAAGTTGAAGAAACACAATGCTGAACCTCCTTGCTTATATGGATTAAGGAAAAGTCACAAACAGGGGACACACCTTAGACCTGTCGTAAATTCACCAACATATAATTTATCATGTTACATTCACAAAATTCTTAATAATTTAACAACAACTTTCCACCATAGTATTAGAAATTCCATGGAGTTTCCAATGATATTGTTTCATCCCATAATAATATTCTTATCTATTTGGATATTGTCTCTCTCTTCACAAATATTCCCAAGAGTTTGATTCGAGATTGATTTGTTGAAAATATAAACAGGATGTTCATAAAATCAGATGTGGAATCATCTGCGACTGAAAGATAAACCTCAGTCACTATCTTCCATCTTCAAGATAACCTCTTGTGAGGTATTCATGTTGAAAAGGGAAACATTCTCAATTGAATATTGATAGAAAGATTTTTCTGTGAATTGAAAAATCCACGATTAAAATGAAGTTATTTTTTGTGAATGTCTAACAGAAAACAACTACTTCCCTGGCTGAAGCCACGCTGGACATTGAACTACATCTGATAGATATTCTGAAAAGGTCCTAACTCAAAAGAAAAAATTTGAAATTGAAAATTTGTATTTTCATTCAGATAGTTATTTGATTTCCTATTCCAGTCTTAACTAAGAACTCATAAAGATGGATGAGGCAGCGAAGAATGTTTTCCAAAAGAGAGTACTCACCAGAAATCATTCATAACATTGACGCAGGAGAGACATCGCATTCACTAGGTCTTCAATGCATTTTTGTCGACGAAAATCTATTTCACGCTTCCACGATCATCAGGAAGACCGGAAGAAATGGGAAACACATTTTCAAGAAGCAATCTCACTTTGCAAAGATGGAAAAAGTTAGAATCATTTCTTTTGGAGAGACACTTTGAAATTAGTGTTTCCTGACATTGAAACCTGTCATGGGGTATGATAGATTGATTTATTGAAAATATAAACAAGATGTTCATAAAATCAGATGTGGAATCATCTGCGACTGAAAGATAAACCTGAATGAAAACACTAATTTCAAAGTGTCTCTCCAAAAGAAATGATTCTAACTTTTTCCATCTTTGCAAAGTGATATTGCTTCTTGAAAATGTGTTTCCCATTCTTCCGATCTTCCTGATGATATGGAAGCGTGAAATAGATTTTCGTCGACAAAAATGTATTGAAAACCTAGTGAATGCGATGTCTCTCCTGCGTCAATGTTATGAATGATTTCTGGTGAGTACTCTCTTTTGGAAAACATTCTTCTCTGCCTCATTCATCTCTATGAGTTCCTAATTAAGACTGGAATAGAAAATCAAATAACTATCTGATGAAAATGCAAATTTTCAATTTCAGATTTTTTCTTTTGAGTAAGGGGAAGTAGTTGTTTCTGTTAGACATTCACAAAAAATGACTTCATTTTAATCGTGGATTTTTCAATTCACAGAAAAATCCACGATTGAGAATGTTTCCCTTTTCAACTTGATTAGAGATATTTTGATATCAGAATGGGAAATAATTTCTGCTTATACAGATATTCCAATGTATATTTTTCTCAAATTATTCGAGTTTATTTTTGACTCAAGTTATTTTATGGATGGAACATTTTATAAACAAAAAGAAGGAACAGCTATGGAAAATCCAGCCAGTCCTGTGTTGTGAAATATAGTTATTAATTATATAATTACAAAAATAACATCGGGATAACCTCTTGATATAACATTAATTAAATATTATGTTGATGATTGCATTCTTAATATTCCAGCTGACAAATCTGATGAAGTATTGAATATTTTCAATAGTTTCAACACAAATATTCAGTTCACGTTAGAAATAGAAAAATAAAACAAACTGTCATTTCTAGATCTCCAGATCATGAGAGATAACAATGGGAAATTACTCTGCAATTGGTTCATGAAACCTACCAATTCGGGGGGAATTTTGAATCACTTATCAGAACACTCTCTCAGCCAAAAGGTTAATACAGCCTCTAACCTAATTTCAAGGGTACTAAATCTTAGCGATAATTGTTTCCATTCGGAAAATTTAGTAAAGGCGAAGAACTTGTTGAGAAACAACAACTACCCCAAAAAATTAATTAATAGTATCATTAATAAACGTCAAAGAACAGATGTTTCCGAAAGAAATGTGTTACTGGCTTCAGCAGAGATGTGGTAGGCTTGGGGCATGCCGAACTGTCACCAGTCTAGTTCGGGAGCACAGACTCACCGTCAACTGGTACCGAGGGTGAAGGGGATCCCCAGGGATGGCTCCCTGCCCCTTCGTCCTGGTGTTGGTGGGGGTAGTGTTCGCTGGTGGGTCCTGACAGTGGACCCGTTACCCACTCTTGTGAGAGCATACCCTTAAGTTAAGGGTATTCAATCCCCCCTCCGCCTTACAGTTGGTTGTGCTAACGCACTCCAGAAGGTAGGAGGGCCGTACCAGTCCCGGAACATCGGACTGTAATGAAGGTCATAGGTGCGCACCAAATTGATTATAGCGCACCGACCTTGTCGTAGTGGTGGCTCGTGAGCTGCGCCGCATGAGGGGTTGGATTGTCCGGTCGTATGTAATCGAACGACGGTATGTGCGATGTAAGGAAAAACCCCGGATCCTGCCCTGAAACGGTGGTATAAGCAAGCCATGGCCTCCACAGTCGGACACTCGGGGGTGCTTTGAACGTAACTGGGGGGGGCTAACCGCCCCCCCCCAGACCCCCCTGGTGGCGGTCGTAACTATGACTCGCATGAGGTGTCTGTATTTGTTTATATACAATTCTAAAGTTTTTAATGTGTAATTTGTGCCAATGTGTTTTATCGACCAGAGTTTGTATCGACTACTCAACAGTTTTTCAGTTGAATCCATGAGCAGGAAAAACTTAGTTCCAAAGGTGGGTCATAGGTATGTTCTTTGTTTCAATTTATACGTGAATATAGTCATTTCAGCTTTGAAAAAGTAATAAATTAATTCCGAAACGTCAGCGATAAAAATTTGTTTTACTCCCTGGTCCTGATTTCCGTTAAATCCAACTATATTCAATTCTTGGGACGATGAATCATTTATCAATAAAATATATTTTTGGAATCATCATTTTCATCATGTACAGAGACACTACGTGGGAGAACCACAAAAACACAGCGGGAAATGATTTCATAAATATTGAGTGATGGTTCCGACAAAATAAACTCTATACGAATATTGAAAAGACAAAATACTTACCTACCGTGAGAAAATTAAGATGTATCTTGGCTAAATTCAAGTACCTGAGAAACTCATTGGATGCCAGACATCTCAAAACTCTATACTTTGCACTCATACGATAATCCCAACTCACGTATGGGATTATAGGATGGGGCGGAGTGAGTGACTGCTACCTGAAAAATCTACTTGTCATACAGAAATGTATTCTTAGAATTATGTTGGATAAAAGTAGAACTCACTCTAGAGCCCAGTGTATACAACAACTGTTTTGCATGAGTATTCTGAGCAACACAAAAAGGCAACATTCTGCTAGAACAAGTCACTTACTCCCAAAACACAACAAACGCATCGTATCGTATCGTAAAAAATAAAGAACATTGGAAATATCAGAATATCAAAAAGGAAATCAAAACATGGATATCAAACAATGGAAGACTGTTTTTTCAAGAATTTGTCAATCAAAATGTTGAAACTAACTAGTCACAGATAACCCATAATTTTTCTGAAGAATAGAAAATATTATTTGATAATTTCCTTAGTACATCGAATAGTTTTTCAACTGTTTTCATCAGTATTCTATCGGAGTTTCATTATCAAATTATATTCGATTAATTAAAATTTTTAGAATCCAACAACATCGAATCATCATAAACAAGCGGTAAATCTCTTACTGCTTCAGTGATTGAACTGTTTATTGTTCAAACTTCATTCACATCTCATGTATTTTTTATGTATGAGTTGAAATTGACAATAAACATTATTATTATTATATCATTACAATTACTCTTTGACACATTTGTGATCAATTACAGAATTATGTTTGACCTTGTTACTGTGATTTGAATCATTAAACACTCTAGCTTTAGGAAGGTAGAGAGACAGACATTTGGATGGAATAATTTCTGTGTTATTACCCTCTTTGGTACGGAGCAGGAGAATCACCTCATTCGATGTTCCAACCCAATGATGATTACTCTCAGTCACTCTCGTAGGAACCCAATCAAATCTGCTGCGGATTGCCTAACCCATTTTCGACTTCCTCATTCTTATAATAACTGCAGCCATATTCCAATTGACTGCAGATCCGAATGGAATGCAAACTTCAACCACTCTCATTTCCGTAACAACGAGAGCAGGAAATTTTCATAAGAACTTTTCCTAAAGTTCTCCACCGATTTTAGTTGTTGAAACGGTGAAAGTTTGCCACAATGCTGAGTTCTCCTCTCTCAACATTGCGCCATATGGTGTTCATTTCCAACTATTAATGAGTTAGTATCTCAGAGGACAGGATATGCAAGTGAACTCCATTAAAGACGCCTTCGTTCATAACTTCCGAATCGTTTTATTCTTGCTCTTGATGCATTCTCGATGTGCAGTTGATTAAATCATAGCTGAAAATAATTTTCCAGAGAGAAAAACTGAGGGAGTGAGATTATATTTTCACTACATAAACAGGGGATCGAAATGTCATTTCTACAAGTGTAATATTGAATAGTCCGTAGGAACATTCCCTTGAACTTAATCGGAACAAACCAGTTGATAGATATTGTACTATTTTGCAGAGAAAATAAAACTAATTTCTCTGAAGGAGTATATATACTCAATATACTCAATATACTCAATATACTCAATTCGTTCGGAGATATGAAGTTTTGTGCAATGCCCTCAATCCTTATACACCGTTGGAAAAGTATAAACCATCTACTTCTCACCCCTCTCCTCCATGGTTCACTTCCCAAAATTACGTTCTTTAATCGGATAAATAATAAGTATCATAGGATTTTCAAACAATATGATCTGGAGGAAGATTATACCAACTTTTCAAAATTGAGAGTTCAATGTAAAATAATTGGTCAGATTTGTAACAAAAATCATATTCAAAATAACATTACTAAGAACCCTACGTACAGAATATCTGAAGCTTAAAAAAAATTATTATACAGATATAGATGGTTGCAATGGTGATACTCACTTAAATGATGACCATAACTATGTTACACCTGAATTCAATTATGCCAGTACTATTAATATAACCGAATGTAGGATCAGTATCACCGATGTGTTTGATCGTATTGCAAGTTTACCTTCTGAATTATCTTTTGTTCCTTATGTTATATCTCTCCATTTCACCACAAACTGCATCATTCCTTCAACAAATCCTATTCAGCTTTTTAAAGCATATTTCAAATCAAGAAAAATATTTTTTTAGAGAAAATTTATTTTGAATGTGCAAGAATATAATCGATGATCAACAACATGGGTATGTCAGGTCATCATAACTTCATTCATTTGTCATTGCGATAGTTCAAGAAATCTTCTCTTGTAATTGGACGCGCCATCGCAACTTTTGAATATTTAACTCAAAACTTCACACAATAAGATATTTTTGACCTCATTTCCCCAATAAACTCATGATTCATGTTTCTGAAAAAGTTTTTGAACGAAATATTCCATCCTAACATCATATACCCATATCGAAGGTTTTACATTTCCAAGGGCTGTGATAGAGAATTCATGAAAACCGTCAGACGGAAAGCCGGACAAACAGACATCGAGTGAGACCATTAGTGTACTGTTTACGATACGTTTAATTGATAATATTTATTCTGTATGTGGACAAAGAAAGTACTTTAGGATATATCAAGACATAAATTGAAGCTTTCAGAACGGAATTAAATTGTTTCCAACTCGGGAGCTACGATGCCGGTTATAGAATTGAATTGCTGCTGGAACGCTTCGGGCTGTTGATAGTTACTTTGAATTTTTGAACGCTACTTCCCCATGATTATGACTTTCTCTCGATCGAGTACTGTTTTTAATTTCACACAATTAAACGAACTTGAGGTGGAATGGAATTATCGTAGAATGAAAAACTAGATGACAAAACTAATGAATTAACAACGAAAACGGAAAGACTGACCAATGGTTGAACACTCTGGAAAATTCAGAAACCAAAATTAATATATTTGTAAAAATAATATACTCAGTATATATTTCACTGTATCATGGCACCTTTGCATATATATCCTGAACAGTTGATACAGTTGTTGATGTCTATAGTTTCAATAATTATCAGTGGACATATTTGAGAAACATTTATTTTTTCCCATTATTAAACATTTACTGTTTGGTCCAGTATTATTCATAACTCATCAGGTTATGGGCCCAGGATTGCTCATTATATATATTTTATCGAAAAATGTAAAAACTATTGGTATGGCAAGTCAGTCAGTATATCGTGTCGGAAAATCAGAAGGGCCGAAGAATTATGGAACCTGGAAGTATGCGATGAGGATGCTAATCATGAGAGATACGTTGTGAACAGCTATCGAACCCCCAGCAGGTGAGACAGTGGATACTGAAACTGATCAACAAGCCCTAGCTGCGATAGTTCTCGAAATCCATTTGAATATCTACGTTCGCACAAAAACTGTAAACAATGCTAAAGAAGCATGAACCAAATTAGAAAAAGCATTTGAGAGTACTGGACTCCGGCGGCAAATCATACTGAATCGTCAGCTCTATTCAACTGAGCTGAGTGATTTTCACAGAGTCGAGGACTACATCAACAAAATGCTAGAAATCCAAACCGAATTGAAAGGTGTTGGCAGAGAAGTCAGCGATGACTATATGGCGTTCAAATTGCTAGCAAATCTAACAGACGATTACGATTCATTAGTCATAGCTATGGAAAATAGTGCTGGATTATTGGTATTAGATTTCGTTATCAAAAATCTTTAACAAGAGAAAGCCAGGCGAAACGAGAATTCTATGAAGAATGACTTAGCTCTAGGAAGCGAATGCAGTAACCATGCCAAGAAGTCATTTCAAGCTACTGAGCAAAATGAAAAACGGCATTCCAATTATTGTTTCATTTGTGGAAAGCTAGGACATATAGCAAGCGTGGGCAGAAACAAAGAAAAACCATCATGAAGAACAGTCATCTACAAAGCCATCAACATCCAAGCAGGAACCAAGACATGCATACGCAGCAGTTGAGAGTGGAGTGACAGCAGGAAGCGATAAGAACTGGTACTTAGATTCTGATGCAACTCGCCATATGAGTTCACAAAAACAATTATTCAAAAGTATCAATTCTGCTGATCGAAAAATCAACGTAGAAACTGTTAACGGAAATCAAATTTTATACAAAGGTATACGTGATATCTCCTTAGCAGTGCATATTAATGGCAGCTCAGAAGACCACACATAATTTAGGAAAGCCTAAAATTTCCTCAGTGAGTCTGTTATACCTACCAACCATGAGGTGGGGGCTAGCTGAGCGCGGTCGCGGTGGCCCCAGCTACACTCAGGTGCGACAGGTGTGATAATTTAATGATCTAAAAAAGTATTTCAGGAAAGCTGCCGTTTATATATTTCAAAATATACTATTATGGCTATTAAAAAAAAACGGCAGACGATTATCACGGTTCTGAAGTGGTGGCAGACATTTTGAAAATTTGAAAAAAACAAATTTCAAAAGTATTTTAGGAAACTTGAAATTCATATATATTATTCTTTGAAGTTTCAAAAACTTATACTTCTGAAGGCAGACCTTCACGTCGGTTTCTTTGACCTGGCAGACCGTAAAATCTTTCTCCTCCGCGAGTATACCTGGGTGTAGTAGTTACGTTGTATATGGAATAAAATGATTTTCGTTCTTTATTTCTATTATTTGATATACTACTGTCGTATTCTTCCTCACTCAGGGCTTTTTTTCTGCCCTCTAACGGACATCACTGAAAACAGCTGTTGCTTTTAACAATAGCGCATCGGCATAACGGCTTGTTGTTATTGTCCCTAAAACAATTATTTAAACAATATACCTGAAAAAACATCTATTGACAATTTTTCCAGCCAAATTGAAAAAAAAAATGTTGAAATTGGCGAAAAAGACAAAAAAATTAAGATCCAACGGGACTATTTGGTCGCATGTTGGGGATTTCAATGGATCATAAAATCGATGTCCTACGAATTTCATCATACCCTATCACTTCTGTTCCTCTTGCTGAAATTGATCATAACCCACCAGGCTACTCGGATATTTACTTGATAGACGGATTTTTCATACTTCATGCGATGAAAGAAATTCCAAAAACGTTTGGAAGCATTTCCAAGAGATTCTTGCAAATGATAACTGAATATCCTGCAAATAGAATCGATGTAATCTTCGATTAGTATTGGCATCCCTCGATAAAAAATCACGAGCGACAACTGTGAAAAGAGGCACCACTGATTAATTATTCAATAACCGGGCCTGATCAAGTGAGGCCAACAGATTATTCAAAAGAACTGAAGAACACAAACTTCAAAGAAGCTTTAATTGATTTTGTCTCAACTCATTGGACAAATGATGAAATTGCTCCTTTCATTGGCAATTAATTGATTCACCTTAATTTCTGAACTTGTCGATCGTACAAAACAAATTATGGAGAAGTTTAATCAACTATTATTGAAAATCTTAGTTGCGACTTGCATCAAGAGGCTGATACCAAAATTATTTACCATGCATGTAACATCGTTGACCAATCTCATGTTGTCATTAAAGCCAGTGATACTGATGTATTAATAATTATGCTCGCTTATATGAAGAATTTAAAAATGCTTCTTTCCATATTTCGATGCTTATCGGAACTGGTAATCATGGAAGATTCATTGACATCGCAAAAATATATGAAGAACTGGGTGAATTATTAGTAAAAAGCTTGAGTGGATTCCATGCATTTACCGGATCGGACTTCAATCCAGCTTTTTTTAACAAAGGAAAGAAGAGACCTTTCGGCTCATTGAAGAAATGTGTGGAATTTCAACAAGCTTTTGCAGATCTTGGTGATCCAAATTTAACAGAGGAGCATTCACAAAGTTTGTTCGACATCATCCAAAAGTTTACTTGCCAAATGTATGGTGCAAAAAAATCAGTGGACGTGGATGATGGGAGATTCCAGCTTTTCGTCAGTAGCTATAAAGCTACTGATGTTAATGAAAATTTCACAAAAAAGATCCAAAGTTTCGATGCAAGTTCTATACCTCCTTGTAAAAGTTATTTTAACAGTTTCTGAGAGCTCATTATATTTCAAGCATTTGGAAAAATGCCTCTCAAAAACAACCAACAACGTTGACTTCACTTGAGTATGGTTGGGCAGGGGAAGAAAACTCCTATGTTTGAATGGTTTGAGGGAGATCAACTGCCATGTCTAGTCACCGACTTGATTGATGATTCTCAAGGTAATTATATAGTTATAAAATTGACTTTAAATAAGAGACTCGATTTGCTAACTTGGATTTTACTTTACAGAAACTGGAAAAGCAGATGATGAAATTCATTCTCATGATGAAGACGATGATTCAAAAGATGATACTGAAGTATGAAGAGAAAATAGAGATAAGAATATAAATTTTCCATATTTTGATAATGTTTTCAATTATTTTTTAATTTTTTTAATTACTATTTCTTAATTTTATTTTTTAAATTCATATTTGTGTTCGAAAGTTAAAAAATAAAAATAATTATGTCACTAATATTTTCATAATATCATTATTATCCTCTAAAATTTAATATTGGTTCGTAATGACCCATTTTCCCCATAATCCATTCAAAGACAGTAAGTACGTTCATTCATTCATATAACTCATATCATTCCTAAGATTGATAGTAGTTCATGAAATAGTTAGCTGATTTGATTCCGTGATAAGTAGTTCTATATATTTTTATACTCGCGGAGGAGAAAGATTTTACGGTCTGCCTGGTCAAAGGAACCGACGTGAAGGTCTGCCTTCAGAAGTATAAGCTTTTGAAACTTCAAAGAATAATATATATAAATTTCAAGTTTCCTAAAATACTTTTGAAAAAAAATTGTTTTCGAAATTTTCAAAATGTCTGCCACCACTTTAGAACCGTGATAATCGTCTGCCGTTTCATTTTGAATAGCTATAATAGTATATTTCGACATATATGAACGGCAGCTTTCCTAAAATACTGTTTTAGATCATTAAATTATCACACCTGTCGCACCTGAGTGTAGCTGGGGCCACCGCGACCGCGCTTAGCTAGCCCCCACCTCATGGTTGGTAGGTATAACGGACTCACTGAGGAAATTTTAGGCTTTCCTAAATTATGTGTGGTCTGCCGTTCACTGGCTCTTAGACTATAAAATATGTGTGACAAAAACTTCAAGTGATTAGGATTTATGGCTCCAACGTCTCGCTCATATCGGTAACAATGGACAAAAACTCCCGAAAGGACAAGTTTAAGGATTATTCCGAAATGTTTCATCCAATGGAGAGGATTTCTGAACGGTGCATTACTGGCAAAAGCAGTAGAGCTCCATTTCCTAACAAAAAGAGCAACTGAAATATTGGGACTTCGGCATTTGATATGTATGTATGTATGTAAAGTCAAGAAAAACTGCCGTCTACTTTTAACGTCGGAGAAATTAAGTTTTTAGTTGTTTCAAGAAGTTCGAAATAATGGTTGAAACTGAAACAGGGAGATAACTAAAAAACCCTTGGAAAAATTTCTACAACAGAATCGTATCTATCATTAACTGTGAACGCCATATACCCCGAACAAAATGGTGTAGCTGAAAGGGCTAATCGAACCATAGTCGAACGAGTAAGATGCAATCTTGAAGGAGCACACCTCGATAACACAATTTGGGCTGAGGCCGTCGGTACCATAGTTCACCTCAAGAATCGTTCCCCAATGATTGCCTTACTCAACTCCACCCCAGAGGATGTTTGGAGCGGAGAAAACCTCGATGTGAGCTACCGACGAGTTCTTGGTTGCAAAGCATTTGTGCAATCCCAGATGTAAAAAGGAGAAAAGATTCAAAATCAGAGGAGTGCATTTTTCTTGGATATGAGGAAAAAACGAAAGCATATAGATTGTTTGACCAAAAACAAAAAAAAAACTATTATTTCTAGAAATGTTATTTCCTTAGAAAATCAGATTCCATCGTGTTCATACCCAAAGCAAATAGAAAATGAAAATATAATAGCTCACCAAAAGGATAAAGAAAATACAAGTGCAGACAAGGAAGAGGGTAGAAACAAATCCAACAGAACAAAGCGAAAGCAGACAGATGGAAACAGAACAAACACATATTTCAGAAGGAACTGGAAGCATTAATTGCATTGTTGAAGAAGAAAAAAGAAATCGTAAGCCACCAACCTACCTGGAAGATTACCTTTGTGTAGCCAGTTCATCAGATGAGTCCAATTATTCAGAACACATGAGTATCATGACATTGACAGAAGCTTCAAAAAGTGACAATTCTGAAAACTTGAAACGAGCTATAGTCCAGGAGCTGAGGTCACATGGAGTCAATAATACTTGGGATGTTGTACAAAATGTACCTGATGGACAAAGAGCGATGAAACGCAAATGGGTCTTCAAACTCAAGAAGGGAGCAATGGAAAAATAAAAAAGTTCAAGGCAAGACTTGTAGCCGAAGGTATTCATCAAGAGGAAGGAATAGATTTCGATGAAATATTTTCACCAGTGATTCGACCATCTAACCTGAAAGCCCCCATTGCATTGTCAGCTGAACTAGATTTAAAATGGAATTGATTGACGCCGTGACAGCCTACTTGAGTGCTGAATTATCGAAAGAAATATACAGACCCTTCGGAGGACTTCAAAATTAAGTAAAGTATTTGCATACTGAATAAGGCAATTTATGGGTTGAAGCTATCTGGTCGAGTATGGAACAAAAAGTTACATACCGAACTGATGAAAACTAATTCGAAGGTAGATCCTTGCCTCTATTATCGAATGGAAAATGTAGAAATTTTCATCATCGCAATTTATGTAGACGACATTTTGATATTCGGTAATATTGAAAGTGAAAGAGACATATGTTGAAATCTACAATGGCTTGAGTTTTATTTATACAGGGTGGTTCTAAAAAGCGCAGCGACCTAGTTTTTGATTTTTTTAAATGAGACACCCTGTATATAATTGAATTTTATATAGCATACCCTATACCGAAGTTCAACTGATTCCAAGAAAAGTTATAATCAAAATTGATCCCATGGCAACTCTAATATGTTTTCGCCAAACGTCAAATTATTATTAATATATTGTGGGTTTTTTGATCATACATGTTCAGCCACTCAATTTCATTAAATTCACTCCTTGGTCATTTTCGTTTGCCGAAAATGACATTGGCACAGTTATTTCATACTTTTTCTATACCCTGGTATCTATATCAGCTGAGGAAGTATCATAGGCAACATCACAGTGACAAGTTTGAGAACAATCGAATGACATTATTTTGGTAGCTGCATCTAGATACAATCTTTGTGCGAACATCATTGAATTTTTATTATAATATATTCCTTTAGTTTTAATTTCGAATCCATAACCGAATACAATTTTTTATATGCTGATTGGAACGTCATATTTTGTCAGGTATATTCAAAACTATATTCGTCAAAATACTCCAAGCTCTCTTTGCAAAACAGTAGGGTAACAGGTTCATTCGGTTAAGTATCAGGGAATATTCCGTGTAAACAAGTTTTATCTTCTCCGCAAATGAGTATGATATCTTTTTATTCCTGCAAAATTTTAACATTTTTATTCTAGTACTTAATAAAAATGAATCGTTCATAGTTTGAGAGAAACTGTCTTTGTAATTTCAATTTCCATGACATTCATTTCTGTTTTTTCCATAGCATACTTCTCAGCTCAAGAGCACTTTGATTATGAAAATTTTTCACAACCTTTTTTTAACTTGCAATGTTTTTATGTTAGTTCGTTTGTTCGGGTCAAATTTTGCAAGCTGAATTAGAACCACTTCTAGTCGTCCGATCAACTTGAGATTTGGCAGCTGTTCATAAGTCTGGTGACAACGCATTATGAAGTTATTAGAGGAGAAAAACGAAATGACGGCCCCAATATGGTAGACGAGATTTGTAATTATGTTCCTATTCTATGGAAAATTGGTTTGTGGGGGTTTTCGGGGTCAGAGATTAAGATTGCATTGTCAAAATTCAGAAACTCAAAATGGCGGCTCCAATATGGCGGACGAGATTTGTAATTATGGACCTCTTCTATTGGAATTTGGTATGTGAGGATTTTTAGGGTCGGAGATTATGATTGAATTGTCAACATTCAGAAATTAAAAAAAGCGGTTCAAATATGGCGGACGAGATTCGTGGGGATTTTTGGGGACGGACATTATAATAATATTATGGTAAGCATGATCTGAATCGACATCCAGGATTAGCTCCAGATAAAGGAACTCTTCAACGGTCAACAGCACAGACACGAAATTTTGTGTCTGCATTTTATCATGATACCCGGTTTCAAGTTTCACAATGGCATTGTTGCTGCACTCAGATTGAAATCATGCGAAGGCGTTTCGTCAAGCTAATGATCTCAAAAAATAGCAGGTATCCTTCCGACAGTTTATACATCGGAACTCGTACGATGGATATAAGACAGCTGTACTTCTTATGCTCTAGCACTAAGTATCATACAAGTAAACATACAGCGTTGCTCCCTTCACACCAGTACCTAACACGTCAGAGAGATCAGTACATTACACCTCTGATGGTCAAGGTCACTGCACAAAGATCATTTAATTATTTTGCGCCTGAACTCTACAACAACATTCCCGAAAATATAAAATCCATTACAAACATCAATCGCTTCAAAAAAGATTTGAAAAGATATATTCTTCAAAGTCAAAGACATGAACTTCCTACATCTATTTGTGTAGATGAGAAAAACCATACGTACCTTTGCTATATTGTTCGACTCTGAAATGTATTTGTATTTATATACTAATTTGTCTACTTGTATTTATCAAACTAAAATTCAGTTTGTTAGATTTTAAATTGTGATTTTATATGCTGGAACTTTTAATCTATAAATACCTTCTTTTAAATGTATATGAATATAATTGTATTTGAGGTTCAACCATTACCACCTTTACTTGGATTTAGTGTTTGATTTTTATATTATCTGTCTGCTATCTTAAATCTTAAATTTATATATTAAACAAATTAAAATGGAGATTCAGGCTATTATATTGACTTTATATGCGAATTCATCTCCACCATTTTTTGTTTTATAATTAAATTCAATATTTATGTCAACTTTGTACAATATTTTAATTTTGCTTTGAATATATTTTCTCCACATACAAGCAACATGTGATGCTTCTGTGGTTTCTACCATGTTTATTCAGCTTATGTATTACCTTCTTGTTACCTTTTGTAATCTGAACCTGAATAAACATTATTTATTATTATTATTTATTACTCAGGGTTGGATTCTGACTAGGGAACTCCTCAATGGTGAACAGCACAGACACGAAATGTTTATGCGCATTCAATTGTGAAAGCCCGTAAAAAAAAATTTATAATATCATATCATCCGATATAAACAAGACAGGAGGGCTATCTAAGGATTCAGAAATACTCATTGGTACCGAGATCACGTTGCGTTACAATGTGGATGTGTCCAAAGGTATGGTGAATGGTGCCACTGGACATAATACAGTAATCGTATGAGCCTGCTTCCGGAGAGCTCAAATGTACGAAACTGACATATCATCCGTCCGTAAAGACTTTGGTAAAGATGGTGTTCACCTTATTCAATCCAAATCTGTGCAATTTCCGGCGAAAACAGAAAAATACAAAATAAATTGATAATAAAAAAAAAGTTAAAAAACAAGCTTTTATTTAAAAGCTCTGAAAAGAAGAAAACAAACTTTAAATCAAATGAAATCCATCAATTTATCACATTATACAATTTATATGATATAAAAGCTTGTCGCAAGATTCACCTGTGTAAATAAACGTGAATACAATATATAACTTGATCTTGACACAAGTAATTCTAAGAAAAAATAAAATGAATTTACTCAGGTAAATCTCTAAGCTTCTATATCATATGAATTGTATAATGTAATAAATTGATGGGTTTATTTGATTTAAAGTTTAAATTCTTCTTTTTAGAGCATTCAAATAAAAGTTTGTTTTTAGTTTTTTATACTAGTATTCAGTATTATTGAACCGGGAAAAAATTGTTGAAAATTGAATGAGCAAATATTTTATTGGCAATTGGATTTGAAATTTTCAGAGTTATGGCACTCTACTAAAAAGCCCTTTTGTATGTGATGAAAATTTTAAAGGGAATTTTCTATGTAGAATGTTGATACTAGAGCCACTTTGTATTAGTATGACATATTTTTCAGCATATTTCAATGTTTTGATAATACCCGATTAATAAAATGTTTAACAAAAAAAAATCTCTTCAGTAGATGGGTGAATTACATCTAACTGGTATTTTCAGATTTTTACGAAATTTGAATTTGCCGAAATTGGTTCAAATTCAGTAGGTGGATAGGAAACTAGAGAACAAACAACATTTTTATATAATATTCCGCGAAATATTGAGAAAGACTTTTGGAAAAAATAAAGCAAAAACTGTTCATAAACTCTGAATTCGCGGAAACTGATTATTAAAAATAACCCGTTGGCACTGTATATATTTGAAATAATTTCTCTCATGATTGACTGAATTCAATTCAATAATATTCATCCCTCTATTAGTACGTTAACATCTCATTTTCCTTGAATAACAATACATTTTCATTTCGTATTTCAATAAAAAAAATAAAAATGTGATATAAAAAAACCATTGAATTCAGCAAATATGAGGTTGTCCACGACAATCAGTTCCAAGTCAAAATATCAAGGTTCAATTGACTTCTGCTGACATTTTGAATAATGCAAAATAATCGATATTGTGCAGTTAAGTAAACATGAAGGAGAAATGGTTTGAATTTCAGTTCAGATCTACATGCTGAAATATTTGAGTGGCATTTAATGACGTATAGAATTGAAGAAAGTCAACAAAATTTGAATCCATTCCTCCGAAATGATATGCTTTTCGTCAAAGTATTTCTGAAAGAGAGTGTTTTGTTATTCTAGTTATGGCAGGATAATAGTCCATTGTGTAATAATTACCCATACATATTTTTTTTGGGTGTGAAAATTTAAATAATCGAAATGAACCCATGAATATATTCATAAACCTGATAATTAAAAAAAAAAGTAATTCGAAAATTTTCCAGTTTTGGATACCCATCTTAGATGATCACTGTGATTTTTGTTGGAATGATGAATTCCTGATTATGGAAGTGATTGATTCGTATAATGGAGACTTTTTTTTCAGAATTGAATATAGGGAATAGAAATGAAGTTCATTTTGAAGCTCAAAAAATACCATCATCTATCACTCATTCCCCTAACAACTCAACAAAAAAAAATCCATCAAAAGCAAACCTAATCCGAAACTTTCTCACTTACGTCATATCAAAGTTAAAACCCCCGGGACCCAACACAAGTTACATCAAAAGTCCATATCCATCTCGAACCATCATCCCGATAACTTTCAAACAACTTTGCATTCGCGCCACGTCCGGCAGATTCTCTTCACTGAGTGGTAACGTGGTAACCCATCAGTGTGGAGTCGGCGGGCGTACTGAAACTGAAAGCTAAAGCTCAGAGTCGAACAGACTTCGTGACGTAACAGGGTGATTCCATGCAGTTTCGCACTTTGGACGGATTCCTCGAAAGACTGAAGCCACACTCTTGACACTATAAATTGATGCATTATCATAGTTGAAGAATAAAAGGATGAACAGTTATCAGTTAGGGAAAGTATATTGAAGAAAAGTAAATGTGCAACTCGATTGTAAAATAGAGGGTATACCAAAATTATGTCAACAGGCCATATCTCTCTTTTGATGGGAAATGAGGAAAAGGGGATGGAAAAACATAAAACACGCAAAAAAATAAGAAATGTGGTAACAGAAAGTAACTGTTGAATACTATTGGAGGTTGGAATTCCCACTCCTGATTTCAGAAGTTATGAGTCTTTTCGATGTACCTTACTGAAAAATAAAAACTTTTGAGGAAATACCTGGATGAGTTCACATAATTTCCAGTTCGCTGGGTTGTGGAGTAAGACTCACTGAACTAATAGATACATCCGACCACTTTTTTTGTAAAAGCGCTACCTAACGATATGATCCAATCATTGGTCTTCCAAAATTATATCACATATCATTATCCTATAGCATTGACTATAGACTCAAATCAAAACACACATAGGAAACCTAACGGTTGCAGTGATGAATACAAACAATACATAAATTATGCAACATTGAAATCCGATTTGAAAAATGAGACTTGGAATGACTTTTACACTTCACGGAATGTAGATCAAATGACTGATAAATTCACTGAAAGAGTCAACTTACAATACATTGAAAAAATACAAAAAAGGTCAAGCTGAGAAAAGACAATATGAGAAGAAATAAAGCATGACTTCTTGCAATCTGAACATCAATAGATCAAAAAGGATTAAGTATAAAATATTAATTAATGAAAGACACAAACAACCTACGTGTGGAAACACAATACCATACCCACAAAAATGAATCAGATAAACTGATAACAATTTCTAAAGAAGCATAATCACAAAAACTGATAAAAAAGCTCTCTGGGAATGTGTAAATGACATCTGTAGTCCATCCAAACCTGAAACAAAAATAGAAAAATTATATCAACCGAAGGTACACTTCTATATCCCAAAAAAAAATATATCTAATAGTTTCAATGAATATCAAAGTACTTTGGGTCAAACATCTGCAAGTAAAATGAAAGTTCCGGACAACTAATGAAAATGAGAGAAGATTAGAAAACACAATGTATCTTTATCCCACCAACACCAAAGAAGTACACAAGCTGAGTAGAAAAAGGCTCCTGCGCGGAAACTTTAAAAAACATAGCCATTTGATGAACTGTTGTTCCGAATAAAGTTATTTTCCAAAATTGCTAAGAGTAGGAATCGTGAAACCACTTTTCGAAAATGTCAATAACTTGTAAATGATAAATTATAGACCAATACTACTAATATCATACCAACTGAAATATTATAGAAAATCCTCAAAATCAGGACACTAAGTTTTTATAGGATATTTAACTTGATATCTGAATATCAGTATGAATTTAGAGAGGAAAGAATCAACGGCAGATGCCATCCACCAATTGACGTCTCATATTTATAACTATATAAAAGTTAACGATACTCATACATCTTCGTTGACCTTTCTCTGAGCCTTAGAAATCGTGTGCCACAGAGAACTGCTCGATAAATCGAACAACTTTGTGATGAGAGGAAATATTCACATGTTATCAATAAGTTTTTCAACAGATCGTGTGCAGAAAGTTCAGTATTGATAGAGAGTTGAGTGTTGGTGATCATGTAACATACGGAGTTCCACAAGGAACTGTACTTGGTCCAGTCTTGTTCACTCTGTATATGAAAAATTCACTTACTGAGGAATAAGAGGTAGAATTGTGAGCTCTTCAAACGAAACTGCTATGTTCTATGGATAGAATTCATTGAACATCCAAAAATCAATATAATTGAAATTTGAAAGCAGAAAATTATAACTTCCAGAGTGGTGATGATGTTTACAAAAAAAACATTAGATAAAATTTGGAACAAAGGCACAATCATCACTGGAGGTGATGATGTACCTAGATCATGTCATCTGAAATGCAGAACGGTAATATTTTGACTAGGAATAAAAGGTTTATCGGGGAGTAGGAGAATGATGGTGAGAATATTGATAGTGCAATTGAAACGAATTCGGATGACGATGTCGTTTTTATTCCAAAATGTTCCAGATTTGGCCGCAAAGTTAGGGTACCATTGAGTTCAATTATTCCTAATTTGAATATTATGTTTACATATTGGAATATATTAATCAAAATTGTAATCATTATCTTGAGAAAAAAATAAACTTATGAAACTTGGATACGAAGACTTGTATATTCAACATTAAGCAATAACGTGAGGTACAGAAAAAAAGGAAGGCATAGAGACTGGCATAAAAAAAGGAGAAATGTCCCGAATGTTAATGGTCTATATTAGACCTATCTTATATTTCCCACTCAATTTATGTTTTTTATGCAATTTTTCGTAATCTTAGATAAATCGTCGTATTCATGATGGATATCAAGGAATCAACAGATTGCTCACTGTACACTATCATAGCAAATTTTCTCATTTTCTGGGGTCAAAAATGTTTTACATGGTGTTCCTCACGGATATGTATTGGGACTATTGTTATTTTTGATTTATATAAATGACTTGAGCAGTTTTTCGCTATGTTCCACTCACTCATGAATGACGGTTCAATTAAAAATGTAAAAATTATGTAATTATGTAAAAATATTCAGGAAAAGAATGTAAGATTGATGAGGGACGCTGAGTACAGAGACACTGTGAACCACTAATTGATGAAAATGAATTAAATTTTTCTAAACATCTGGATGTCTATCATTATCAAACAAAAACTTCTAAGCTGCCCATTTAACTTCGTTTCAGATGAATGAAGTTTTAGAAAAACTCCCTGAATATAAATCTTCATAATAATATATACTTGAAGTTATCAAAGTAGTCAACCACAACCTCAAACTCAAAATAACTTTTTTTTGTTGAAAAAACTGTCTCAACTCAAATTTCGCATAATGTAATTCTTGTCACCTTGAGTCAATACAATAGTAGACATAGGATAGATGTACCGTTTGTGGCCACTGTACTATTCGTGGCCATTTTGACATTTGTAACTAAATATTAAATATTTAGTTTTTTCTATTGTATCATGTAGTACATTTATAGGGTTTTTTAATGTGTTGGCAACGTTGTGAACTCTTTTCTCTACCCGTGAAGTGTGTATTGTCAGAAATAATTAAAAACATATTTGGACGTGTGGTGAATGTGATAAATCTCATCAATTTCTAATAAGAATCTGAAGAACGACCCTGGTAAGTAAATTCGTAATATTTGTCGAAAATCTTATTATTCTTTGAATGTTAATATTGTATATAATTAAAATACCTTAAATTTAGGTAAAAACATGAATTTACTGAAACTAACCTAAAATATAAATAAAATAACCCATGGCCACAACTGGTACAACAAAAGCATACAAGTGCTACTTTTGGCCAAGCTAGGACCACAAGTGGTCCATCTATTTTTCCAGTTTTGGCCATCTTATCTATTTGCTTAATAATTTGAGTTACTTACGTATACATTATTCAGTTAATAATGATAAAATAATTAATGAAGGGTTTTAATCATCAAACTAACAACTATTTCTTTTATTTTTTCTATTTTATAGGTTAAAATGCCACCGAAACTAAAAAATGAGACCGTGGAAAAAATTCCTACGTCCTCTCAAGCGACAATCAGCAAATCTAAAAGGACGTTTTTCAACTATCCAGAAGCTGATTTAAAAAAAGCCTTGGAGCTAATAAGAAGTGGAACCGCTATTGCATCAGCAGCTAAACAATATAATATTCCAAGAACAACATTGCGTAATAAACTTGAAGGAAGATCACCAGAGCCTTCAGGTCGCGTTGATCAGGAATCAATACTTGGTCGTCATATCGAAGACAAATTAGAGAAGTGGTTATTAGGGACTGGTAGGATGGGATTCCCGATAAATAGGGATTTTCTGATACACTCTGTCAAACAATTGGTGGAAGCAGAAGGGATGAACAATCCGTTTGAAGATAATTTTCCTGGAAGAAAGTGGTTTGAAGGTTTCCTCAAGCGTCATCCACGCGTTGGACAAAAAAAAGCTGAACATATATGCAAAGCTCGGGCAGTCGTCACTGGAAGAGGGATACGTTTTTGGTTTTCTCATGGGGCAGAAGAGCTAGGCGAAAATATTGAGATACTTAAAGATCCTCGACGGGTTTTTGATATGGATGAGACCGCAATACATCTTGCACCAAAAGGTGGTCTTGCTTTTGGCCAAAAGAGGAGGTCTGTCTATGATGTAGCAGGTAATGAAAAATAAAACATTATGACATTGTTTAATGTTAATGCTGCTGGTGAATTCGCACCACCGCTAATAATTTTTAAATATGAACATTTACCCAAAATTTGTGTTGACTCTGCTCCAAAAGGCTGGGGAATAGGAAAATCGGAAAATGGATGGATGACCAGTGAATCTTTCTATGAATATTTCATAAATGTTTTTTATCCATTTTTCAAAAAAGTGAAATTGAATTCCCGGTGATTGTATTCTTAGATGGTCATGTCTCTCACATGTCCATCCATTTGAGTAAGCTCTGCAAAGAAAAACAGATTATCCTGTGCTGTTTCCCGCCCCACGCAACTCATATTCTACAACCACTCGATGTATCTTTTTTTTTCCCATTAAAACAAAGATGGAAAAATTTAATTCGTAATTGGCTAATAGAAAATAATGGTGCTGATGTGCAAAAACATAATGTTCCAGGTATTTTGTCAAAGCTTATTGATGATGAAAATTTTGTTAATGTTTTCAAGAGTGGATTTAAAGCTTGTGGCATATGCCCAAATGCGTTGAAATAAAAGATTCTCAAAACGCTCAAAATATTTCTAACGAACCCGAATCACAAAAATCAGCACAAGTTTTATCTCACCGACAATTTGTTGAAAGCAAGATTGATGCTGATGTTCAACAACGATTTAAGCATGTAAAAGCCGCAGGTATTGCTTGGGAAGCTGATGATAAATACGAGCTTTTGTACGATCTTTGGGTCAAGGCAATAGAAGATGATATAAATGCAGATAATGACCAACAATCGCCATCGTGTCTTCCTCTCCATCCTCCGATTACCAATGATGACAATGTTATGGAATTTGAATTTCCCGAATTTTCAGAGCCTAATTTTGATGAAGGTAAGTATCATCAAACAAAACAAAATCGAAGTGCAACTTCTAAAAATTGATCGGTTTTCAGTTCCTTCATTGGTTGTTTGATTAATTTTAAAATATGTTTTAATTTAATTAATTTTTTTTACTCTTTTTCAGTCGAAGAACCATTGTAATCCTTCATCTCTCATAGTCCTAACCAGAATCCCAATTTTGGAGTTCCTCTTTCACCCGAACCTTCTCTACCTTCAGATATTAATACCGATTCAAACACTATTAGAGCAGTTCTTTCTTCCAGTAATAACGCTATCCAATCATCATCTGTTATTATTGAAGTTATGGAACCAGATGCAGTTTCTACTCTTAGCACGGAAAATGTATATAATTCTAATACAATGATGATGCGCCAAAAGTGTTAGATGAAGTCATTAATCAAATAGTTATGTGGCCTAAAAAACAGCCATCAAAGCGCAAACGGCTGTCGAACATTTGCCTTCAGTAATAACATCTGAGAGATGGATAGAAGTTATGGAAGCTGAAGAAAATGAAAGAAATGAGAAAAAAGAAGAAAAAAAACTTGAGAAAATTGAAAGAGAGGAGAGAATTGAGAGAAATAAAAAAATGAAACAGGAGAAGTTAAAGGAACAAGAAAAAAAAAAACTGTTAATCGCGAAAAAAGCTAGTAAATAACTTGAAGCTCTTAATCTGTAACAATTCCATTGTATTATGTTCAAGTTCATTTAAAATGAATCGTTATTATGGTAATCAATTGAGTGTAATATTAATAATATTCCATTCACAAAAATGTATTGCTTATTATGACCAAAAGTGGTGCAACTGATGGCCAAAAGTAGTACTTCTATGGCCACTACTGGTGAAACAGCAGATATGATTAAATATTCTTATTTTTTTATACAGAAGTAAGTTTATGAGTTAATCGCTGTTAGTTATTCGATAACTGATGCAATAATGACGCCATTAATTTATATTTCGTTATTATATATTTCACTTACATTTATTAAATTCTGAATAATAGATACGAAATTTCTCAAAGTGGCCACAAACGGTACATCCACCCTATTGCGCTATTTAAGGACGTTCTTTGATACTCTTTGAATTTTATGCAGGGAACTTTTGAGGTTGTAAATGATCTTATATGGTTGTAATTTTTTCAATTGTATTTCCATTTGTGTTTGTACATATTTTTTATTATATATTTTTTGTTATTGTACGCATGAATTGCAGCAAAAATGTGAATATAAAGTTGTCCAATAAATCTCTAAATCTAGCTATCTATATATCAT
This sequence comes from Gonioctena quinquepunctata, assembly GCA_018342105.1. NCBI lineage: Eukaryota > Metazoa > Arthropoda > Insecta > Coleoptera > Chrysomelidae > Gonioctena > Gonioctena quinquepunctata. The sequence continues at coordinate 227,385 of JAFIRS010000340.1, forward strand.
CATGGAGTAAAAAGTTGAAAATAATAAAAATGAAGTCATTGACCACAAAATTTCCTCTCTTCAAAAAGCGTGGGGTGCTTGAAAAGTAAGTAACAAGCACCCCACAATTTTTTAACAGAACATGTTTCGGTCAATTATTTTTTTTTAATTATTTTCAACTTTTAAGTCTATATTGCTAAATAAGCATGTTTTTAGGTTTTCTCAAACTATAATTTGATTTTGAAATTTTTCCTTATTGCTACAAAAGACTGAAGGCTACAAGAGAAAAACTCTTCGATTGGTGCATCCACATGAGATTGAAATTTTGACTAATTTTTCGTTAAAGTGCTGACACCAAATCAACTCATTTTGTTAGTTGTTCTTATTCTGAAATTGATCTGATCTGGATGTTCGTTCTAGAAAAAAAAACAAATAAGTCTTCACTTCTTCAGATGGAAGATTACAAACCCAGAAAATTACCAAAAATGTCTATCCTCCACCAACAATGAATTTCAATCAACAAACTCACAGTTATTCTTACTGTTGATCCAGATAAAAACGGAACTTTATGCATCCCACAATGCAAGTAGCTGTCTAGAGAATATAAATATCTTGAGCCAGTTACGCCCCAGTGTAGAATGTGTAAAGAATCCGTCGGGAGTTGAACATCCATTTCCTGACCCCTGGCTTCCAACCTCTTGCCACGCTAGTTGTTCGAGACCGCTCTCCTCCAGGTTGGCCCTAATCTCTGGCTCGTCAAACTATTTGTCTTTCTGTTCTATGAGAGAATCTGTTCGTGATAGCAGATCTGATGTAAAGTATTCCTTTCGACTCTACATGAGACATCAATTCTTTCTATACTAAATACCTCTTCCTCCAAGTGTTCTATTTCTGTAGATTTGCTCATTCCAATACGATGAAAAAGAAATATTTACTAGAATGGTCGATTGAACACTAATTGAATCAAATTGAATGAATGCAATATTTCGATGATCATTCGAATGAAAAACTAATGGAACGATTCCAAAATCTATTATGTTTGATACCTTGAACTAGAACTAATAGTTTCTACAAAATTTCGAGAGAGTATCTGGTTCAAAATAGCAGAGTATATAACGAGTGATGTATTGCTCACTACTTCCCTTTCATATGATTTTATATCCACTCCAACAATGGAAAATATCAATGACAGCTTCCAAATCAATAGCAATAGACCTAGGAACCTGAGGAAGATCCTGGTATATGTGAAATGATTGAGGATATATATATATATATATATATATATATATATGTTATATTATGTGGTGTTATGTGGTGTTATGCCTGAAAATATGGAGTGTAGTCAAAAGCATTTCCAAAGTAGACAAATTCAATTTCTTTATTTCCTTCAAATGACACAAATTCTCAATCGTCACAAAGATACCTAATACTAAAAAATAAAATAAAATTGAAACGATAAAAATACACAAAATTCAAAATTTATATATGAAATACAGGTACGTACAATGGATGTCAAAGTGAATTTAAAAAAAATCGAGTGTTTGAAAACAATTAACAATCAAACCTTTTTGATTGTTTAGGTGAATGATAGAAAATGTTTGGGCATTGGAGCTTGGAGCATTTATTTTGTTTTCAGACTTTTTGTGTGAATCAATTGTTTCTGACGAGTATTTATACAAAGGATATCGCTGTTGAGAGTGGAGCCAGTTCTCATCAGAACTCATATTTGCACAAGCCTACCAGAGTTAATTTTTTAAATATATCTTGGATAGCTTTTCGTTCAATAAAAGTATTTTTTCTCATTGGTGAGTTCTCCCACAAATAGACACCATAGCGTAACCTGGATTCAACTTCCATAATAATAAGCATAATAAATGCTCATTATTTGATTTTTATTAAAAATATTTCCAGGTTTTTGAACATATGAAGCAGTGAGCTAATTTGGAAACCAACATTTCGCAGTATGTGTTCTTATTCAGACTCTCCATCTAAATTCTAAAATCGAACTATATAGCAGGTGCTTATGATGGTATGATCAACGTTCAGCTGAAATGTTTCAGTTTTTTTCTGATTATTACAGAAACAAAACATCTAGGTTTTACCACCGTTGAAAAATATATCCTGTAGGTTGGAATATCTGGAAGCCGCATATAAAATTTCTCAACATTTACGAGCTTACACATGCGTTTCTTCAGCCGAGATCAAGAGGCTGATATCATCAGTAGAACATGAAACTTTAGGTAATGTGTCGCTTCATGACTCATACAGAATTCAGTCTGGTGTCCCACAGGAATCAGTGTTGGCTCCTACATAATTTCTCATTTATGTGAATTATATTGTTTGTAGCTTCCCTACAGTTACCTAAACACCCGTTTCCGATGACACAAGTATACCTAATTCATGAGAAAAACACTGGTTTCTAGCGAACTCTGTCTCGGTCTCTCAAATTTCCTAAATTGAATAATATATCATTCAGATTATATGAAGATATAGATGATATTATACACTTCAATCAAAATTCCATTGAATTCGTGAACTCAACAAAATCCTAGGAATAACCATTGACTGGAAATTGATCCAGCTAGTTCATACTTCTGCACTTAAAGTTAAATTGAGTAGATCAATTTTTGCTCTGCGCACTATCAAGGGAAATACCAAATTCGCGATAACGAAATTAGTCTGCTTCGCATCTCCGTATCACAGTATGGTATAGAATTTTGGGGCACATTTATATATGCTTCTGAAATATTCATGATCCAGAAAAGGGCTATTCGTGTGCTATTCAGTTCGAGTTATAGAGACTCTTGCAGAACATCCTTCAGCCACCACAAAATATTCACTTACCTATTCGAAATAGAGTATGCTGATACACAAAAATCGATCAACATTATCACTATCTTCGAACAAGAACTCATATCCAACCAGAAACCAAGAATACACTCTGCCAAACTATAACTACAACAGAACTAGAAAGGTGTCGCTGTATTCAGGAATCACCTACCTTCCAACTTGAAATCTCTAAGCAACTATCGTTTCAAAACATAGCTGAAAAATTAACTGCATGAACATGTTTATTATCATTTAGACGATAATTCTCTCCAAACTTAGAATGAGAATCACATTTTTTTTATATACTTTTTTTCTCTTTTTTCTTCTCTCCTTTTTCTCATTTTCTTTTATCACTAGATCCCTACACTTTTGCAATGCTGTATGGTGTATAAATATATATACATAGAATAGAATAAAATAAGAGAAATCTGTTACGAATCCAAGAGAGCCCACCATCCGTCTACAGCCTGTTTCATGGTTTCCATGAAACATGGTGGGCTCTCTTGGATTCGTATCAGATTTCTCTTATTCTCGTTATTTGTTTCGCGTTACTCTGAACGCACTAGGAGTACGACTATTGGTATCGTGGGTTGGCCTATGCTGACATCTGTTGGTGACCTGTTAATGTGCACGAAATTTCCTGCCATTAAAATTCCACGATATTAGGTCTAAGCTTCGCCGTACAGATTATAGGTGTCACTATCTATAATTTGATGCTTTCCAGACATATATATATATATATATATATATATATATATATATATATATATATATATATATATATATATATATATATATATATATATATATATATATATATATATATTTATATGTAAACAAATTGATTATTGGGGTATGCAGCAAAAGAAAAAGTGTACTCTTTAAAGTTTGTCCAAGCTTTCGGAATGTTTTATTTCCATCTTCAGGGATATTCTTTGTTGAGATTAGTTTCTATGTTGTTTTATGAATGTTCTTCATGTAGAGTTAGGTGAGAATATAAGTTATGACTTTGAAGTTGGCAACTCATGTTTTAAATCGTCAACTAATTATACACATTAAAATTCATTGAACAGTTACTAATTAAAATATTGAAAATATAAATTCTGAAACATGTGTGCCTTGAGAAAGTACAATAGGAGATAACCTACTGACAATTTTAGGTGCTACTTACCAATTTATATCACTGTGGTCGCAATGATGCGTGCAATTCCGCCATGTGCAGCGGTGCGTGTAATTTCGCGCGGTGTGGTGGTGCGTGAAGTTTCGTGCCTCTGCAGCCCGCCAGAAAGGGCAATCAGGGGTTTCCATACGTTCTAGATCTCAACGCTTGGTTGACTAAAGGCGTTATTGGCTTCGATGTAGGTGGCCTCTTTGAACTTCCGTTTGAACCAATGCTCCTCTCTATGTAGAACACTTGCGTAGTCCCATAGAACTCGATGTTGCTCAGTCCAGGCGTGGTGAGCGATTCCCGATTTTGATGTTTCTCCACGTTGAGTCCATTTCTTGTGCTCATCCAATCTTACCGATAACGGTCTCTTTGTCTCTCCAATGTGGGAATCTCTGCATTCACATGGAACTTCATAAATGCAATTCTTACTAATTTCATTTTTGTTGTCAGGTTTGGTCTTGGTCAGGAAACTCCGTGAAGTACTGCCGGATTGAAAGCAGCTCTTGATGTTGAACTTGTTTTCGATCCTTCTGATCTTCTCGGAGACACCTCTGATGTACGGGAGGCAGATCACTGTGCTTTGTTGTTGCTCTTCAGATGTCTTCGTTCTCCGAGTTGTTTCAATACTTCTTCTAGGAGTATCTTGGGATATCCATTCCGGTGGAGGTCCTCTCTGATGTGGTTCAATTCGGCATCTAGTGACTCCACGTCGTTGCATATGTGCGTCGCTCTCTCTACCAATGTTCTCACGATCCCTCTCTTCGTCGAACTCGGATGGTTGGAGCTGTAACTGAGGTACTGCCCCGTATGTTTCTTCTTTCTGTAGACGGAGGTGCGGATTCCATTGCCTATTCTCTCAACGTTCACATCGAGGAAGGGTTGTTGGTTTCCATTTCCATCGTGAATTTGATCGAATCCCTGATTCTGTTAATTCTTGAGAAGAAATCCTGGAAATGTTTGTCTCCGTGATTCCATATAATGAAGGTGTCATCCACGTACTTCAACCACAGCTTTGGTTTGTATTCTGCCTCCCGTATAGCCAATTCCTCGAACCACTCCATGTATATGTTGGCGATGATTGGAGAAAGGGAAGATCCCATCGGGAGTCCGTCGACTTGTGAGAAGAATCGGTCTTTTTCCTGGAAATATGAGTTCTGTAGGCAGCACTGCAGTAATTCCAATATTGCGTGAGTAGGAAGGTCAGTCCTCTCGTGCAGCTGGTCATCCTCTTCGAGTTTCCTTTTGATGATACTGAGGGATTCCTCTATAGGGACATTGGTGTAAAGGCTCTCCACGTCGAAGCTGATGAAACAATCTTCTGGTCCAAGTTCAACATCTGTGATGGTGTCAACGAAGTGCTTGGAATTCTTGACGTATGAACTGCTATTTCCTTGTCAGGGTTGTAGTATCGGTAGGAGGAATTTCGATAATTTGTAGGTTGGTGAGTTCCGTGAGCTGGTGATCGGTCTCAGTGGCATGTCTGGTTTGTGGATTCTCGGAAGCCAGTAGAGATGCGGTGGTTTGCTGTAGTGTGGCGTTAGATGTGATCGATCGTTGTCTGGAATGAAGTGTTTGAATTTCCTCAGAGTGTTGTAGATCTTCCTCTCTATAGTGGGTGTTGGATCCTTCTTCAAGAGTTTATAGTTCCCTGTGTGGAGTAACGACTCTATCTTGTCATCATATGTTGTGGTGTCCATGATAACCGTGGCGTTTCCTTTATCGGCTGGAAGAATCTTTATGGATGAATCCTTTTGTAGAATTTTTAGGGCCCTCTGTTCCCCTGCAGTGATGTTACTCTGGGGATTCCTCTCCTTCTCGAGTGTCTCTCTCACTTTCCATCTGAACTCTTCTGCATGGATGGGATTCATTCTGCTGCTGGTTGACTCTACAGTGCTCACAATGTCCAGGATAGGTATTTTATTAGGTGCAACTGCAAAGTTCAATCCTTTTTCCAGCAGGGACTCCTCTACTCCTGTAAGTGGTTTAGTTGAGATATCAATGATGGTTTTCTTACCTTCGCTGCTGGTTTGTGGAGACCGTGTTCTCCCTGCTATTCGATTCCATTTCCTCTGATGCCTCCTCTCTTGTTCCTGGCGGATTCTCGCGCATCTATCTTCAATCTTGGCAAATATGGGTTGATTGTCCACCTCTAAGGTGTACTCTCTGATTTCTTGGAATCTAGCAGTGGCATCTTGTAGCAGCATCTCTTTCTTCCAACGGTAATAGTTGATCTGCGACCTGATTAGTGTGTGACTGGCCCGCTCCATGATGCGTTGTGCTCGTGTTTCATTAGCTTCGACGTGGAGAGCCTTTACACCAATGTCCCTATAGAGGAATCTCTCAGTATGATCAGAAGGAAACTCGAAGAGGATGATCAGCTGCACGAGAGGACTGACCTTCCTACCCACGCAATATTGGAATTACTGCAGTGCTGCCTACAGAACTCATATTTCCAGGAAAAGGACCGATTCTTCTCACAAGTCGACGGACTCCCGATGGGATCTTTCCTTTCTCCAATCATCGCCAACATATACATGGAGTGGTTCGAAGAATTGGCTATACGGGAGGCAGAATACAAACCAAAGCTGTGGTTGAGGTACGTTGATGACACCTTCATTATATGGAATCACGAAGACAAACATCTCCGGGATTTCTTCTCAGGAATTAACAGAATCAGGGATTCGATCAAATTCACGATGGAAATGGAAACCAACAGTGCCTTACCCTTCCTCGATGTGAACGTTGAGAGAATAGGCAATGGAATCCGCCCCTCCGTCTACAGAAAAAAGACACATACGGGGCAGTACCTCAGTTACAGCTCCAACCATCCGAGTTCGACGAAGAGGGATCGTGAGAACATTGGTAGAGAGAGCGACGCACATATGCAACGACGTGGAGTCACTAGATGCCGAATTAAACCACATCAGAGAGGACCTCCACCGGAATGGATATCCCAAGAAACTCCTAGAAGAAGTTATGAAACAACTCCGGAGAACGAAGACATCTGAAGAGCAACACCAAAGCACAGTGATCTGCCTCCCGCACATCAGAGGTGTCTCCGAGAAAATCAGAAGGATCGGAAACAAGTTCAACATCAACAGCTGCTTCCAATCCGGCAGTACTTTACGGAGTTTCCTGACCAAGACCAAACCTGACAACAAAAATGGAATCAGTAAGAATTGCATTTATGAAGTTCCATGTGAATGCGGAGATTCCTACATTGGAGAGACAAAGAGACCGTTATCGGTAAAATTGGATGAGCACAAGAAATGGACTCAACGTGGAGAAACATCAAAATCGGGAATCGCTAACCACGCCTGGACTGAGCACCATCGAGTTCTATGGGACGACGCAAGTGTTCTACATAGAGAGGAGCATTGGTTCGAACGAAAGTTCAAAGAGGCCGCCTACATCGAAGCCAATAACGCCTTCAGTCAACCAAGCGTTGAGATCAAGAACGTATGGAAACCCCTGATTGCTCTTTCTGGCGGGCTGCAGAGGTGCGAAATTCCACGCACCACCACACCGCGCAAAATTACACGCACCGCTGCACATGACGGAATTGCACGTATCATTGCGCCGACAGTAATATAAATTGGCAAGTAGCACCTAAACTTGTCAGTATTCACCTGAAGACGGTTGCAGATACAAGCATTCGAAACGTCGTGAAAACCTTTCAGATACATTAAGACGATGGACGTCCGAAACGATAGTAATCAAGTTACCACATCGTCTACAACCTTCAAACATACTATCTGCTTGTTTTTCGATTACTTCCAAAATACTCACTTACCCACCTTACTTCAACTATAACCAGTTAAATAAAATGATTATCTACTTTAACTATTTGTTGTAATATGAATTATTTTTGTTGTTCTGGTTGGTTCATTTCATTACTCTGTATATCATTCCCTCCTCTCATAGAATATAATGATTGTGATAATGACACTAGCGATCTGTCATTGTCAACTAACATATGTGTGCCAATGTTCACAAGTGAAAAATCAATTATGCGCTATATTTCACCCGTAAGGTGATAATTCCATCGAAATCCAAATATGATCAACTACGAGTATATCTATCCGATGAAAGAAGAATCTCCAAATCGAAGATACCAGTACAAAGTTATGCCTGATAGAATCGGTTAACGGACCAGAATTCAGAGGGTGAGTGATCAATATCCTTCATTTTGCTACCCTTAGAGGTGGATTTAATCTTTTAAATTCAAATGGGAATCAACTTCGAAGTACGCCCTATCCACTGAGAATCGGAAGCCCCAGTTATGCATGTTCATACATAAAAAAAAATATAAAAAAAATATATGCGTCGAATAGACAACCTCCCAATTTTTGGTTTCGTTGGTTAACAAACAGAACTGATGGATCTGAACCAGTTTCATGTTGATGATCATGATCATGATCTGAGTGAAACTCATTGGACATTGAGTAAATCAACACGTACTTTATAAGTCATAGCAAGTCCCGTGAGAACCAATAATTATAACTGTAAATCCACATTCAACTTCACATATGAATGTACGGTAATTAATGATAATAGCTCTCGAACTATAGCAAAGAGAGTTAGTGAGAGTGGGATATATTGTGAATGTCCAATCGACTAGTATACCTCTTCACAATCCTGCACCTCTTACATACCACAAATCCATCACTTCCTCACGGGTAATATGCAGAAGCCACATCGCAACATCAGACGAAGGTATTACGTTATGAGTTCCGTCGCAATAGCTGCATTCAAAATGAACGGAAGTGGCGATCCAGACCAGCTTTCACAGTGCAGAGTCGTTAGACCCCATTGTTTTGATAGTAATAGTCATTAGGACAGTAACTTCCGTGTCATAGTGGAAAGCCCTTCATTCACGTTCTGATTACGGGTTGGGAGGGCATATCAAATTCGGAGGTGGTTTTGGTTTCAAGAAGGTTCAACTCACGTGAATTGATGATGATTATGTGGTTTAGTTCGTGGCAGTTTGCTGGATTTGTTCTGAATGCTAGCTCGAGAGGTTATGCCCTGCTTCTCCAAAAACTCAAAAACGAAAGTGAATTGATGATGGATATGTGGTTTAGTTCGTGGCAGTTTGCTGGATTTTTTTGAATGCTAGCTCGGGAGGTTATGCCCTGCTTCTCCAAAAACTCAAAAACGAGAGCCACTTGAAAAGGTTGTTGATTCGATTTCGTAATATCTGGCTAAAAAAGCGGATGAATTGAAATCAATTCTGAAATCCACCTTTCTGAATGGCCACGTTATCGTTTTTTTTTTCGGAAAAAATAATTTTTTTCATGAACGGGAAATGGAAACAATTATTTAGTCAAGTCAATGTTTATATAAAACAAACGCCAAATCCCAAGATAAATCCCTATACACTATTGACTTTTCAGGAACTTCGTCTGTTCTCAGAACCTGTGAAGATGAAATCAAATCATTTCAGGTTGACTGGATTGTATTCATCAACAATATTCGAGGGTAATATCATAAGTGCTAGGGATTTTATCACTAGGTTTTTTTTCATTTTCGACCTTTTGTTGTTTTACTGAGAGCGATTTGCGGTTTTATCGGATGATTAAACCACGAAAGCGAGGTGGTTCAATATTTGATAATAAGGCCACAAATTGCACGAGACTAATTGTCCAGAAGAAAATTACTTGAAGAAAAATTAAAAAAAATGTGATTATCTAGCACGAATGCTATTTCATATGAATTTGACCAGAATTTATGTTATATTCGAATTTTCAACGGGACAAGTTGAACAATTATTTTTGCCAAAAAATCGAGAAATAGAATAGAAACTACCGATCTCAGTTTGATTTCTATATCCTCCGTTTCACAGATTCATAATGATAATTCACTGCTCTTGGAATCACTCAAAACCCTTAATATATATATATATATATATATATATATATATATATATATATATATATATATATATATTTATATATATATATATATATATAGAAGAATGGTAATTGATTTTGAGGATGCAGTCAATACTGGGCTGGTTTAAAGAAACTCTTTGTTATATCAAGACATCTATAAAAAACAGTTTGATCATGAGCAAAACACTGTATAAAATATAGGTTAGAAAACATACTGAACTTTGAGGTTATTAGAAATCAGTCATTGCAGTAAAGACAATCATTTACATATAAACATTTTTTACAGTCATTAATGGTATATAAACATTAACAACCGAATTTCAATGTTTTAACTTTGAACATGGTCATTCTGTGCCGAGATTAAAGTGACGGAAACACCGACGTCGCCCTTCGTCATGGAGTGTCAATGGCTAAGGTTAATCAACATGAAACGAAAATATTTATCTAACAAATTATTATACTGATTTGCAACTCATTTTTTATGAACATTCAGAAGGAAAACATTCTAATTTATAATTTTAGTAGTGGAAATGATTCGAAATATCAATGCATCATTCAGCTTGATTGTATTGTTGTAGGTAGGAGAAGTTCTAGTTCAGAATGTAGTTTAGAATACTTCAATTCAGTTCATTGTTCATTCTGTTAACATCATTTATGAAAATTTTACATCTTTTTGTAGATATTCTTCTGTGCAAAGTACTTTTACTTGGTTATAATCCATGATATGTTATAACCAAGTAAAAGTACTTCGCACAGAGAATAATCTACACAAAAGATTGTTCAAAGAAATGTTTTTCATTAAGAGTGATGTTAACAGTATGAACAAGAAAACAGATTTGAATAATTTAAGTAATATCTACAACTACATTCTAAAACTAGAACTCTCCCCTCCACATACCTACAGCAATGAGCAATCAAACAATGAATAATGCAATTTGAATAATTCGAATCATTTCCACTACTAAAATTATAAATTAGAATGTTTTTTCCTTCTGAATGTTCATAAAAAAAAATGAGTTACCCAAATCAGTATAATAATTTGTTCGATAAATATTTTTTCGTTTCCGTGTTGGTTGGTCATACTGTTGGCAGGACCCCGTTAGACACTCCATGACGAGGACAGCTGACAGTTGACAATCGGGTTGTTTCCGCCCTTGTTCCAATCTTCCTCGAGCACGAGAATGCCGATGGCCATGTTCAAAGTTAAAAAAACGTTGAAATTTCAATTGTTAGTATTGTGTTTAGTATACCATTAATGACTGTAAGAATGTTTATATGTAAATGATTGTCTGTTTTTACTGCAATGACGCTGATTTCTACTATAAACCTCAAAGTTTAGTGAGTTTTCCTAACCTATATTTTTTATGCAATTGTTTTGCTCATGATCAAACTGTTTTTTTATAGATGTCTTGATAAAGGGAATAAACATTTCCGAAAGCTCGACAAATAACAAAGAGTTTACTTTAAACCAGCCCAGTATTGACTGCATCCTCAAGATCAATTACCATTTTTCTTAAACTAGTCAGACAAGACTACCCTTCCACGTAATATATATATATATATATATATATATATATATATATATATATATATATATATATATATATATATATATATATTATATATATATATATATATATATATATATATATAAATATATATATATATATATAATAAAATATTGATGTATCTTGAACCGATTTTACAAAAAAAATCATTGCCACAACAACTCAATCATTCATTCAACGGGCTGAAAAAGGTATATTTGAATTCCAATATCAAATCCCTATTTTATAAATATTTCCTTATAGGAATTGAATGCGTTGAGACATTTTTCTGACAGGAGCTACTGTGCGTTCATCGTAAAGCTAGTGTGCATTTATCAGTATAAAATAGCACTATCATAAAACAATGTTACAATTTTACAAATCTGATCTGATTGGTACTCTGTGGAAAATTTCGGTTTTTGATCGGTTAAAAAATAATCATCGAATGAAAGTTCTTCCATTATGATTAATTACGGTGCAATTCAAGATTTTTGTGAACTTTTTTGTATCAAAAAAAAATTTCAGGTTAATATCAACTTTGATTATATTCTCAGTGAATTACTATAGTGTATGTATATGGAATGAAAATGCTGTTCGAGGCCAGTTTCATTTTTGGTTACAGACCGAAAGCCTGGAGAGAGGATGTAGTAGTGTTCATACCAAAGATGGGGAGACCCGTCAGTCTCACCTCCTTGCTCTGAAAACAATGGAGAAAGTCATAGACTGTTATACAAGGAGTGAATTCTTCTTGGACAGACCGCTCACAGAAACCAGTTCGCCTATCAAGCAGGCAAATCAACGATTAACGCTCTACATTCCTCAGTTGGAGCATTGAGAAAGCATACTCGGCCAAAGAAACGGCTCTATGTGCATTCATAGATATAGAGGGTGCTTTCGATAACACCTTACATGACTCCATCATCAGATCACTAGAGAAGAAGAATGTAAACATCTCACTGATCAGATGGATATATGCAATGCTGAAAGCAGAATCTATTAATCAGATAAAAAATATACATTGTTTGGGAACACAAAAGAACTGTCCCGTAAAAGTCGAATTTGTCTCGAATTTCACAAAAAAAAAAAATTTTTCCAACTTTAAAAAACTAAAAGGTACGAGAATCTCGATTGCTAACGATCTCACCACACAACAAAGAGAGGAGCTATCTGTCCTGAAAAGACACCTCCGCGCATTCAGACAAGACGAAGACAAACAAACATTCATAAGGGAAACTAAATTAATAGTTGATGGAAGAGAGTTCACAGCAGACCAACTTCTCCAAACTGAAAGACAGGAAGAATCGCCAGAAGAAATACAGAGAAAGAGTGTTCCGACAACACCAACACCTTATCCTCGAGTATTCTGGAAAGAACATTACACCACTACAAGAGCCTGTCAAAACACTCGCAACTCCCAAAGCGAATGGATCATCTGGTGCAATTGGGAAAACCAAAATAATCAACAAAAACGTCAACAAAGTGAGAACTAGGTCTACTAATGAGAGAAGAAACTACCAATGAAAGAAGAAACTGATTCTTCTTCACGAACTCTGGTAAATTGCAACCTAAATCGTAATTATAAGTTTTTATGTAAGAACCATGGACCCTTTTATAAGAGATTTTTCGAATGACCCAATTGAAACCATTATAGTCGATGATCTGTCAAGTTTGCCAAATACTTACAAACGAAAAGTCGATACAAAGGAATTCTCTTTATTTCACAATAACATCTGTAGCATTCATAAGCATTTTGACGAATTCCAGGCCTTCATTTCCGATTCGAATTTCACTTGTATGATTCTCACGGAGACTTGGGAAATCAAAGATACTAACTCAATCCGCTTACAAAATTAGGACATAATTGAAAATAATGAATCCAGAAATAATCAAAACGACGGTATTATAATCTACATAAAGGAAAATCTAATTTATGAACAAAAAAATATTAAAATAGGGGAATCAAATGGTATTTTGGTTGAAATAAACCACAATAATGAAAAAATTGCTATACTTGTAATATACAGGTCTCCTTCGAGTGATGTACAGAATTTCAATGGAAACTTAGAAGTGTATATGGAAAATTTCAGAGAACACTCTTTCGATAGAATATTATTTGTTGGTGACATCAATATTAATATAAAAGCGGTGTCTGATGAAGCATCTGAAGATTATTGGAACATCATGTCTGAAAAGGGTTTCGTATCACTCATAAATGAATTCACAAGAGTAACTCATTCATCAGCCACCTGTATAGACCATATCTTCTATGAATCAAAGAAAGAGGTTCACACTGATGTTACCCCACATATCATACGGTCAAACATAACAGATCACTATGCCATAGCTGCTGCTCTCAAAACGTACCTTATTGTACCAAAAAAGGAGGTAGATCATACGGCGAGACATAATACAAATATACACCACCTGAGAGATTTACTAAAAAACGAAACCTGGAACGCAGTTCTTCATTGCAATGACGTTCTCAATGCAACTGGCATTTTTTACGAAACGCTGAATGAATTCATTAAACGCTCTACTACTATTTCAAAGTATAACAATAAACGTAAGAAAAAACCCTGGATAACCGCGGGAATAATAACGTCTATCAAACAACGGGATAAACTCAAACAAGCAACTTTGAAAACCCCAGGTGATCAAATAATTAAGAATACCTATACCCAATACCGAAATAAATCAAACTCTATGATAAGGAAAAAAAAATGAATATTACAAACAAAAAATTGAGAGCTTAAATTCTTCAAAAAAGTTATGGGATGTTGTTAACGAAATTACAGGCAAGAAACCAAAGAAAGAAAACATAAAAAAATTGATATTCGCGAAAGGGGAGAGTCTCACAAAAGATGAACAAATCGCAGAAGAATTCAATGATCACTTCGCGAGTATCGGGGAGAAACTAGCAGCAAAAATAAAAAATTCAACAAAATTAACTATAAAAAGAAAAACCCTTAGCTCTTCAATGTTTCTTCAACCTACTGATACAGAAGGAATTGAAAATATTATAATGAGTCTGCAAGACAAAAAAGCATATGGCCCCGATCAGATTAAAAATGAAATGCCTAAATCCATTGTTCGATATATATCAAACCCAGTATCCCATATTATAAATCTAATCATAAACACTGGAATAGTTCCAGAGCAGTTCAAAATAGCTACTATCAAGCCCCTTTTTGAATCTGGAAAAAAAGACTGTTTGGATAATTACCGCCCTATATCACTTACTTCCGGGTTATCAAAAGTGTTTGAAAAAATTATAAAAGAGAGACTAACCAAATACCTAGAAAAACTCAATTTTCTCTCACCCAACCAGTTCGGTTTCCAGAAAAATATCTCCACACAAGATGCGATAGGAGCCTTAACCAACATATACAATGCAGTTGATAACTCAAAGCCATGCCTTGGAGTATTTCTAGATCTAGCAAAGGCCTTTGATACTATAAATCATGGGATTCTGTTAGATAAATTAGAGAGTATTGGTATCAGAGGTAACGTATTGAAACTATTCAATAACTACTTGCAAAACCGGAAACAACAAGTACTTGTTAATGGGAAATTAAGCAGTGGGAGAACTGTTACCTGTGGTGTGCCACAGGGGACAGTCCTGGGTCCGTTGCTTTTCCATAATTCACTTGAACGACCTACTCACAACAAACTCTGCTGGTAGAATCGTTTTTTTCGCCGATGACACTGCTTTAGTATATGTTGATGACACTTGGGACAAGGTAAGAGAAACTGCATCAAAGGATTTAATTAATATCACTAACTGGTTTAATGTAAACTACCTATCGTTAAATCACAAAAAAACGAAAATCACCCCGTTCACTTCCTATGAAAAACAACTGCCTGCATACGAAAATATAACCATTAATAATACTTCAATAACACTCGCACAGTCAGTTGAATATCTGGGCATTATGGTAGACTCTTTTTTGAAGAGGGATGTCCATGTTCAAACAGTAGTTAATAAGCTCCGTCGACTTATATTTAAATTCAAACAGATAAAACAATCTCTCAGGGTAAATCACCTGGAGATAATTTATCACTCCTTGGTGGAATCTATCATTCAATATGGCATAATAGGATGGGGAGGATTGAGAAAAACTAAATTGAGACCCCTAGAAATTGTCCAAAAACGGATCCTGAGAATCATATTCGGCAAACCACCCAGATACTCTTCCGATCTTTTATTTAATGAAACTCAAATGATGGACCCCCGGCAGCTCTTCTGTAAATCGATACTAACATTCACGTATAAAAAAAATCCCACGCCTTTACTTAAACACCCGTACAGTACGAGGGGAAGAATTGCTGCAAATGAGTTACTTCCTCGTGCTCTCAAATCAATAGGCCAGCGATCCTCCACTTATATCGCTCCTAGACTGAGAAACATGTTACCAGGTTGGATAAAATCAATAAACTCCTTAAATTTATTCAAAAAGAAAGTGAAGGCTTGGATTTTGTCTATAAATAGGAACAATTTACACAATCTTGTTAACTCCGGACGAAAAGAAAATCATTAACAAAGCATTAAGTACAGATCCAGATTTCTTTGTATGGTTGACCTCGTCACTACGTTGGAGTCTCATGTTGGCGTACATATATATCTTTTTTTTTTCTAGAAATTATTTTATACCTATGTCTACCCTCAAACTCTCTTATCTTCACCCCTATGACTATTGTATAATCCTTCTCTCACACATACACTTACATATACAGAGGTCCTCAATACGTAACTGTTTGAAATAGTGGATGGACACTTCAAATGTAGGTACTGAATTGTAAAACGCATGACTGACTTGACTCATCTGTTCGATGAGGTAGAAACTGCCCATAGACAAGCTCCTTGAGAAATTTTTTGGGACACTTTCCTCATCACCATATTACTAAGGAAATCTGTGTTGTCTAAATCTTATCTTGTCCATTTTCTTATTGATAAATTATTGCCTCCTGGGCTTTTAAATAAGTATAGATTAAGTGATTTTAAGCATTTCTGTTTTTAACCTTATATATATATTTTTCTACTAGTAGCAATATTGGCACTCATATCTCAATCTATCACATACAGGCTATGCACAAGCATCTGATGCTTCCATGGTCGTTACTAAGATCACGAACACAATCACACACAAGCATTTTATGCTTCTGTGATGATTAGTTTATTCACCGTAGGAATGTACTTATACCTATTTTTTATTGTGAATTTCTTTCAGTGAATAAAATTATTATTATTATTATTATTATTATTATTATAGCTGCGCAAGGAGAGGAAACGGTCAGAATGTCAGCAGAAAAAGGTTGTCCCCAAGGTAGGGTTCTATCGCTTTTGCTATGGTCTCTGACCGTAGATAATTCGAAAGTAAAGCTACATGAATCTGGAATCACGACTCAAGGTTACGCCGATGACCGCCTCGTTACTGTTAGGGACAAACATGACGGAATGATATCCAATCGCATGTAGACAGCCCTAAACCAAATCTGGTGCGCAAGGAAGTGAAAGTACGAACTGAAAGCCCCGACTCTGAATGGAACACAGCTAACTTTTTCCAAAAAAGTTGAATATGTGGGCGTTATATCCCCCTAGGATCCAGGTACAAGCTATCAGATATGTTATCTAGGCACGACTTTGAAGTGAACTATGAAGTGGTTATGAACAACCACCATATTTTCAAAACAAACGGGCCTCGAATAGCAAGGAGTGCATCAGTATGGTACACTGATGGTTGCACGTTGGATGAAAGCTGGAGGGAAAATAACGGCTCCTAAATTTAGGCTCTCAAAACCCATTGGCAAAGTCCTCAACAATTCTTCGAGCAGAAATCCATGCTATAGGAATTGGCACCCAAAAATGCCTTGCAAGAAGCTCCAGGGGAGCAAGGTTCTATATTTCATCAGATAGCCAAGCAGCATTGAAAGCTCTAAAGTCACACACTTGGGACTGCAGACTCCCCCTTAGACAACTGTTTACGAACAATCAGGTTACTCTGATGTGGCTGCCAGGTCACAAGGAAATTAAAGGCAAAGAGGAAGCAGTCAGCCTTGCCAAGGAAGGTGTAATCATTCAATTTCCTGGCCCAGAACCCCTCTGTGGTCTCTCCAAAGCCCACATCAAAGAAGAGTTTCGGCGCTGGGGATCTGACCAAATAAAAAACCACTGGAATGAGGTTCCAGGGCAAAGTCAAGCAAAAAGGATTCTGAGTTCATCGCCAAAGAAAGCTCAGAAGCTCCACGAGTTGTACAGGAACGACTTGAAACTGGTAACAGGACTGCTCTCCGGACATTGTCCTCTGAGGTATCACCTCATAAATCTGGATAGATCACACAGTGAACTTTGCCGTTACTGCGAGAACTTCACTGAAACTGTAGAACACCTGCTTTGCGACTGCCAAGCGCGAATGGCTTGAGTTCTACGAAGATGTTTCACTAACGCCCTCAGACATCAGGAATTCAGCTCCCAGGAAGCTGATACGCTTCGAAAGGAGTCTCTGAATACCGGATCTCGAATAAATAAAGACTAATGTACAAAAGACCTATTAGGTCGGAGGTACAGATGGGCTGAAGAGCCATAACGACCCCCCTACAATTTAAAATCTTCATGAGGTGAATCACTTGAAGGCTCAGGACCAGGCTGTATTTTGTGATGAACTATAGTCTGAAATTGCCTCGTTTCACAAATGCTGTTTTGATTATATAATATTTGAAGTCTCCTGAGTATTTGCGGAAAAATGTTGAGATTTCTTTTTTGTTCTCAGTATCAACAGGTTCCTAGAATATTTTTCTACTTCATTCTCTATACACGTTGGATTATATTCTGAATTGGTCTTCAATTGTCCATATGCTTCTGTTTTCTGAGCCTCATTCATTCGATTCATCTCTGCCCTCAATTTACAGTTGCACCCCTTTCGGCACAATAATTGTTTCCTTCAATCAATTCTTTCATGAATATGCCCTATGTTAATTTTTGAGTTCTTTGTTATTTGGATTGAACTTCTGGATCTCCTCTACTTCTTAAAATCTTTTTTTTCCTGAGACCAAATTTCCTTGGAACATTGCTACAGTTGGACATGAGAATTATCAATAGTTGGAGAGTGAAATCACCTAGGTAATTCTCAATTATCATTGTCTGAATTTAATTGAAATTGCAATGATATTATCAGGAGTAATATAATAAGTGATATGGTTATCACCGATTACTTTTTGGAATATTAATGAATTGCAATCACAAAGCTGAAAATACAACGAGTTCGCAGGATGAGTTATATTTTTTTGGTACAAAATGGAAAATTCGAATATGTTCCATTTTTGCTAACACATCAACGTTAGCTTGATTGATATCAATTTGGAATCAATAAATAAATTCTAAAATCTACATTTCCGACTAGCCGTACCACCAGTTTTTTTTCAACATCATGCATTTTAATTCAATTCAATTATCTATTGTCTTTCTGCTATTATTTACAATGGGTAAGATGTGTAGAGGAAATACATACATCCAAGTACACACAGAACTACACGGAAGTACATAGCATTTCTATTACATAGGTAACTACAGGTTTGAATGTCAGAAAAACACTAAATTCGACATGTCTCTTCAAAAGAAATTTTTCCAACTCTTTTCTATCTTTGCAAAGTGATAATACTTCTAGAAAATGTGTTTTCCATTTCCTCCGGTCTTCCTGATGATCGTGAAAGCGTGAAATAGATTTTCGTCGACAAAAATGTATTGAAGACCTAGTGAGTACTCTTTTTTGGAAAACATTCTTCTTTGCCTCATTCATCTATATGAGTTCTTAATTAAGACTGGAATAGGAAATCAAATGACTATCTGAATGAAAATGTAAATTTTCAATTCCAGATTTGTTCTTTTGAGTTAGGGTTAGTTCAATGTCCAGCGTGGCTCTAGCGGGGAAAGTAGTTGTTTTCTGTTAGACATTAACAAAAAATTACTTCATTTTTATCGTGGATTTTTCAATTCACAGAAAAATCTTTCTATTCAATATTCAATTGAGAATTATTCCCTTTTCAACATAAAGTCCAGTTTGCCTCAGCATTAAAGTGGAGAGAATAATTTGAAGATATATCACTGTTGAATAGTTGGAAGATACCTCGTTCAGATTATAAAAACATTGATCTATGAGTATTGCTTTTAACCTTTTTTTGAATGTCACTATATGAACTCTCCTTGAGAGACAGTGGTAATTTGTTGAGAAATCGAATACCATCCTTAACTGAAGACTTTTTACAGAAGGTACCTCGAGTTCAAATTCAGTATAAATGTTTTCTGGGTGCGTAACTATACAATTCATTCGGATTCAGGAGGTTTCTCTTCACTGGAAATCACCAATTCATCCCTTCAGATCACATAAAAACAGACAATTTTCATATCCTGAACAAAGACAAATCAGAGAACGTAAAGGAATACATCGAATTCAGTTTATCATTTGAATAGTCGAAGGACAAAGCTACAAGTGCCAACCAGATATCTTTGCTCACACCTCAGCACTTTCTATCCGCTTTTGCTAGTCTCGAATTATGTGATGTGAATAAGTTATGATTATCAAAAGCATTCGGAATATTTGCTCGGTTCCAAGACGAAAATCGACAAAGAAGAGGCAGGATTAATTGGAAAAAAGGTTCACCCTTGTATTTATGAATGATTTAGAGGGAACGTTCGACCCAAAGGCGAGGACATAATGACGATTCCGAAAGAGAGAATGAGCCTTATACCGAATAATTAATCGCTGAAAATATGACACGGCCCATTGGGACGAGTTCGTTGTAAATATATTGGAGATTTGATGGTGATACTGAGTGTCACTATCCAGATGGGAAGGTAGATTTTAGAATTTATTCATATATACAGAGTGGCCCATCTAAAAGAGACCTCTCTAAAAAAAATATTCAGTTTCCGATTCGAACAATGTTTTCTTCTGAATGATAGAACTTTGATAACTCTACTGTGATGCTCAAATTAGTAATGTGGTTTTTCAAACGAAATCCATTCAAACCCATTCAAATGGGTTACCAAAGTTCCTCAAGAACAAAAATATTTCTAACTGAAATAAAAATATACCGGGTGTCCCAGTATACCTGTTCCAATGGATTATCTCAGCCATTTCGAAAGATAAAAATTTGAAAATTTCATGATCTCCAATTCGTTCAAGGAACCTTCAAATGAAAAATCACTTCCGATTTGACCGAAGTCACTTCCGGTTTGACCGAAGTCACTTCCGACTTGACCGACTTTTTTATTTCGAATGGCACCCTGTATATTTTTTGCCATTTTTTATTTCTACTCAAAATGATCTTTCCAACGATGTATCACACTTTGTATTTTATATTTGATTTGATGGAGAAAACGTCGATTGAAATTTCAAATTGGAGGAATTGCAGTAGGCTACGATATCTTGTGTAATCTTGATTTTGACTTCAATAATAATCCATAATTTATGAACAATATACCTTATTTGCATACAAGTTGCATGCAATATTTTCTCTACGTTCATGCAAAAACCAAAAAATGTTTCATTTAGGTGGTACTAAACTGTAAGGAGACATTGTTTGTTTAAATCTATCTGCTAAAAGTAATACAAAAACATTTTGTGTAATTCAGTATGCAGTACTATGCATACACAAGGACGATGATTCCTTTCATATCCGGGTAGACTCGAGATTATTCGCATCTTGAACCAAACGCCTATCTATAAGTATATGCAACTAAGGATTTCGAGTCAACCAATCAGGACTGAAGACAACGTCAATAATTTTATCCCAAGCGTTCAGCGCCAAGAGAAGATAAAACTCATCACAAAAACACAATGATTCTCAGTTAAGCACTCAGAAGGAAGAAATGTCTGAAAAAATAAAGAATAAATCATCAAGTAAGAGAACAAAAAAATTATGAAAAGCCAACCGTTGGAATAATTTGTTTTGTGACCACCCAAAAACCCAAAATATCCTGGTGGTAGTGGTTGGATGCCCCGAAAAAGAACCATCAAAAACGCAACGAAAGTAGAAGACGACGATGAGGATGTCGAAGATAAGGATAATTTATGCTTAAGTTGCTTGAAGGCGTTCAATGAACGTTGGGCACATGTACCATGTGTCAAAAGAGAAATAAAAGGGGTGTTTTTTGAATCATTCATTGCAGTGACCGTCAAGACAGTGATTGTAACTTCAGGCATTAATCCATCAAATTCAGTTTATTTTTAGCGTGCCTCTGCCACACCTCACATGGAGATGGGTGACAAATCCTTGATTTATGTTGTACAACTGACGTTTTGTGGATGTTTCAAGCGTAAGCTTATAATGTTGTAGTACACTTGGATATTTATGTGGCTTTTCAAGGACGCAGTACCTTTTCGCAATGTTGTATCAGACTGATGCTTGTAGATTTTCGAATTGTGCATTACCGATAACTTGTTTCTGGATTTTGGAATGTAAACTTATCATAAAAAAATATCTAGAATTTCTGCAAAATCGGAGGGCCCAACGCCCTTCCGTCCCATTGAAAAAAGTTGGCGGACGGAATCTCTGTCGTTCAATCGCTAATGTAAGATCCTCTCCATTGTCAGTCGTGAAGTCTAAACTCGTTTCTTGACAGAAGCCTTTTTTATAGATTTCAATAATAATAATACTTTTCCCACCACTATGAAACAAGTCAATTCCACAAATTTGTTATCCATATCTATTTAAAAATTGTATCTCTAAACATATCATCAGTGTAACGCGGGTAGATTTACCTTTCATTATCATTGAATGTGCATTCGCCAGTTTTCAAATGTAAATTATGCTGTGAAGAACCAGTGCATTCGCCATATCTCTAATTTTTTTTTTGACGATCCAGTTGAGAATACCAGGTCATAGCCAGGAAATTATTGAATTGTCATCGGTTCTCAATACGTGAGCAGAATTTCAAATACTTCAGACATCTGGAAGTGGGTGAAAATCAATTTCTAAGATTCTATTACCTACATCCATACATACATACATACAGGTGAAGCTAATAAAGCGTGTATAATAATAATAGAGCGTGTATAATATAAATGAAATAAATAATAAAAAACCTTTCCAAAGACAAGCTTTTCTTCAAGACGTGTACTAAAACGTATAAAAAAAGTTTAAGTCGCTGACAATTATTTTATTATTTTTTGTTGTATGATTTTTGTTTTTTAAAACCACATACCAATTTTGAATCGAATCGGACCATAAACCTTAATCTCGTCCGCCATTTCAATTTCATATATTTAATAATCTCGTACCTCGAAAACCCCCACATGCCAATTTTTAATCGAATCGGACCATAATCACAAAACTTGTCCACCATCTTGGAGCCGCCATTTTGTTTTATCTTCAACAAAAATTTCATAATGCATTGTTACCGGAATTATGAACACCCGCCAGATTTCAGTTCAATCGGATGTCGGGAAGTGCTCCAAAAATGGATTAAAAATTTTTAACCGGAAAGAATGACAGAATGGCATACGAACGAAGCAAGCTGAATAAGAGCTTGTAAAAAGGAAAACAATCTCATTATGATAGGTTTGAGATGGGACGACTGGAAATATTTATAGGTATCTGGAAATTACATGTATTTTGTGCTACTTATTACTCATGTTCAACATACTCCAACTGTGTGAACAAATGAAAATCATATAGAAATAGCAACTTATTTTTCCTCGCCAGACTATGTCAAAACAATTTGTTTTAGTGACGAAAGTACTTTCTATCTAAATGGAAATGTAAATACACAGAATGTGAGGTATTGGAGTGACGCAAATCCTCACCTGTTTCGTGGAACACATACCCAATTTCTCCCGAAGGTGAATGTTTGGGCAGGTATCCTACGAAACCACATCGTTGAGCTTTTTTTTTAGTACTAATTTAACTGGTTAGGTTTATCTGGAGCTGTTGCAAAACGCAATAGAACCGTTAATCCTTGAAATTTTGGAAAATAATCCAGATGAATTCGGCAATTTGGAAATAACATTCCAACAGGATGGTGCTCCTCCACAATATTACGGTGCAGTAGGACGGTATTTGGATGAGGAGTATCGTGGTAGATGGATTGGACGACGAGGTTCCACGGAATGGCCAGTTCGATCACCGGACCTCACACCTTTGGATTTTTTCTGTGGGGGTACCTCAAATCGAAGGTTTACGCCACTGAACCTGACAGTATTGACGTTTTGAAATAACGTATTGTTGCAGAATGTGAGGCTGCTTCCGCAGACACATTTGCAAAAGTACGAGAAGAGTTTAAAAATAGGATATTTCACTGTCAGGGAGTAAATGGAGGTCAATTCGAGCAATTCCTTCAGGTAGATACTGATTCTTAAATCTGTAATTAATATCATACTGAATGGAATTTAAATTTTAATGTTAAATAAGTATCATTGAATAGGTTTTTTCGATACCTTTTAGAAGAGGTGTCGCTTGCCGTAGGGTTTCATTTAAAAGTATTGGTCACAATGGCTTCGTGACGTCATTTCTGACGATTTCGTCATCTTTCATCACTAGTAGGGAAGTTTACAACCTTTAATATCCAGTTTCCAAATTTCACTTGTTTATGTTTAATCGTTCCAAAAATAAGAGGGTGGTAGAGGACTTTTGAGAAGCACTGTATGCAAATGAAAGGACACATGATGCACGTGGCCCCCACTCAACACAGGATGAAACTGAGCCCAAAATCACTTATCGATATCAGTTTGACCGTTAACCCAACATTGGCTTTGAGTATAGGTGGAATGATCATTATTGCTTTCCCTTATTTCTGAAAATCCCTATTATCCGAACTCACCTAATCAAATTCAAATTTGTGATACTTTTATATAAAATATCCATTTCGGAAAGCGACACATATCTCAAATACTCAATGACCCATACAGAAAAGCAGATAACGGGATCGTCAGCGAAATCGATGTTCGATCAACTGAAAGTTAAAAGGAGTTTGGAAGTCGAGAAGTTACAGAACTGGGTGGCATAACAGCGGTGAAAATACGAAAATGATTTCAGTGCTTTACTAATATATAGATCAGTATAAATAGACAAACAACTAACAATTACTACGAATGTTTTCAAATGAGTTTTGTGAATAGTTATTAGTGTCAACATTATAAATACTATTTTGCAAACATACCGGGCACAGCAAAATAATAAATTGTATAATTTATTGCTGTTTTACGAAAAGAAAAAAAAATATCTTTATTTATCACAAGCTTTTTAATAATATATATATTTGCAAATAATTCGGATATTGGAAAAGTGGAAAATTGTGAATGAATGTTTTGTCATTTATTTAAAAAAAAAACGCAATAATATAGCAAATTCAAGAAACTGTTCTTTCAACACTGTTGGAAAAAAGTTGTTGAAATAACAAAAAACGAAAGCCCAGGAGGTCCACTAGTATTCTTGGTTAATTTGACAAATCTTGATATTGATGATGTTCACATATACAGATTTGTGGCTTCCACACAAATTTGTGCTGTTTAACAAATTGAGCAATATTAAAAAATCTGGTGAGTCAACAACATTCAGTTCCTATTTTTACACATTTTTTTTTAAATTGACTCAAGAATGTTTTTTCAGTGAAGTAATGCAATTAATTTTTTCAATTAATTAACATTATTATATGAAGTCCAACTTTCGTCGAAAGCATATTGTTATTTTGTTGTTACAATGTTATTACCTGCCTACCTATTTATAAATAATATATTATTATTATTGTAGTGAAATGAACATTGTAATATTGTGGAATCCGTTACTAGTTTCCATCATTTATAAAGTGAGAATAAATTGGAAACCTTATGGTGCTGGAATCACATTCTCTTAAATCACATTGTCCATGCATATTTGTTGTGGTTAAAATGAGATTTTGTTAAAAAAAAACAAGTTTTCTTACAAAAAAAAATATTATTAGTTATTTCTTGTCGAGAAATTATTATTACTTTCTTGATATGGCTTCAAATGCTGGATAAAAATTGCCCTTCACATTATTTTGTGTAAAAATATCTAATATATGTTGGTCATATATTTTTTCAGAAGGGGCGTTCAATATATAAATAAAAAATATTTATAACATTTGAATATTTCAATGCATTTATTCCAGGCTATACAAAATAATTACTTTAAATATTATATAATAAATACAGGCTATAATAATGACATCATAGCTTCTCAATACATCAGGGAACTCAGAAACGGAATGCGGAAAAAGTTGCAGAACTTGCTGAATTGAATGGGCAAAGAAAATTCACAATATTTTTTTTTTTGAAAGATATATTCGGAAAAAATATTTTCAGTTTTAATTTTTTCCCCAGCCCATCATTCTATATATGGAGAAACGGAAAGTACTTCATGCCACTTTCAAAGATCTACTCAATAACGTATCCAAATTTCAGATTTATATAACGTTTCTTCCACTTGGAGCCATCAATGACTCCATTTTTATAAATATGGACCTGCATTCATCAAAACAATGTTCAGTAGCTCTTTCATTCCTGGACATTTTCTGAGTTTTGTCTTTTTTTCAGAATATGGTCAATTGAGCTACATCAAACAAGGACGAGATCTGCCACAACGTGACAACCTTACCTGGATTAGATCGGAGCCACCTTCTGATTTCGTCAGCATAACATAAGCTCAGGGGTTTCATAAAAGCAACATCGAGCGGCTGCAATTTATACGAACAGTGTGGTGGGAAACAAAGCAATACAACAGCATCTGCTCTTGCCAAGTCTATTACATTAAGATTTTTGGTATGAGTTGTGTGCCCATCTAAGATCAGAAGGACAGGGAACTCTGTGGTTGCTCTCGAAAAGTGAAAAAACTTCTTGAACCAGGTCAAGAATAGTTCAGATGTCATCCACCATGTCTCATGAGCTTTTGATCAAGCTCCCGGAGGCAAGCCCAGTTCGAGATCTGGCCTAAGCCTTTTTTTGGGAAACAAGCATGGGATGAACATAGGTTCCTACTGCAGACATACAAATGAGGGCTGTTACTGTTTCACCCCTCTCTACTGACATCAGAAATCCCACCTCCCTCTTTCTTTCAAGGGCTAGGACCTTTGGATGCTGCTTGGGATTGACAGATAGACCCTTTTCGTCACAATTAAATATTTGGTCCCTGGTGAGTTGGTATTTGTCAATGATTTCAGTAAACAGGACAAAACATTGTCCTACAGCAATTTTATTGAAACCCATGGCTCTTGCACCAGAGGTAGATTCAGGA
Organism: Gonioctena quinquepunctata; assembly: GCA_018342105.1. Taxonomy (NCBI): domain Eukaryota; kingdom Metazoa; phylum Arthropoda; class Insecta; order Coleoptera; family Chrysomelidae; genus Gonioctena; species Gonioctena quinquepunctata. Next base: position 254,045 of record JAFIRS010000340.1, read on the forward strand.
GTACGGATACTCAAGTCAGGATGCCTTTCAACGAATGCCTTCATCCAATCTGGTCCAGCCATGCATGTTTTCCTGATGAAACGGTGGCTCAGTTCATTGCGCTCAGCCAGTTGAAATGCCAATGAGCGTACATCCTTCATATTAAGTCCAAAAAGACGACTTTCCAGGGATTTGAGGGAAGAAACCAATTCACTTCCTTGTTTTGTGGTGAACACACTTTCATACTTTCCATCTATTTTGTTCATTTCCTATTCTGGAATTTCTCTTTTCTACATAACATGTCTTTCCGGTGTGGTCTGTGGAACATCAAATTGATGAGATGCTTTGAAGTAGCTATTAATAACTGCCGGAACGGCCGCATTCAGTGCCTCATAAGTCCATTTTTGTCTGTCTGTTTTTCTGCTATAACATCGGACCATCTGCAACAGAAACATCTCATCAATATATGGGACAAAACGGGCTGCTATCCCGTTCTGCCCCAGAGACCACGTTTCAGGTTATGGTTACATTACGGTTGGAAAACATCGTCAATCTGAGTGACAAATCATGCTGAATTGAGGTTTACAACACGATCTTTCAAACTAACTCAAACAAAATCTCAATACGACTTACCTTTTCTCCAATATCCGAGAAGTTGCAAAAAAACGTGTAAACTACAAAAACTTCCACTTCAACTATGAACAGTGTCAAACAACGGACCGACGCGGCTGTTGCCAGTTGAAGGTCATCGAGTTATACTAGTTCAATTAGTTTCCACCAGGTTTCAGCACGAGATGGTCATATTAGGTGGGGTACACCGTTGTGCCCCGATACCCCGTTCCATATGCCCATGAACAACTTTGAGTTTTATGGAATCCTCGTTTGTTCACTTATAGCTTGGAAGCACGACCTGCGAATGAATGTAACAAAAACTGTTTAACAAAAAATTCAACCGACGAAATACGGAAATGAAAAGTGAAAAATGAAATAAACCTTCTTAGTCTCAATAACTAAGCTCCTAAACTAATGTTAGTACCTAATTTTGAGTCGGCGCCAAACAAACAAGCAAATGAATTAGGTAAGGCGTAAAATGCGCGGTGACATTCTGATAATATTTTTGAAGTAATTTAATAATCTTCGTTGATTGTTCGTTTGGCGCCGACTCAAAATTAGTTACTTACATTAGTTTAGGAGCTTCGTTATTGAGACTAAGAAGGTTTATTTTATTTTTTACTTTTCAGTTCCGTATTTCGTCGGTTTAATTTTTTGTTGAAAAGTTTTTATTTTTCAATTTTTTGTGGCTGGAATCTACTAATTACTACCTACTTGTTCATTGATTACTTCCAAAATACTTACTTACCCACCTTACTTCAACTATTACCAGTTAAATAATATGATTATCTACTTTTACTATTTGTTGTAATATGAATTATTTTTGTTGTTCTGGTTAGTTCATTTCATTACTGTGTATATCATTCCATCCTCTCATAGAATATGATGATTGTGACGGATGTGGAACAAAAATAATGACGGTAGCGATCTGTCATTGTCAACTACATATGTGTGTGCCAATGTTCACAAGTGAAAAATTGATTATGCCCCATTTTTCCACCCGTGAGGGTGGATGATTTCATTCGAAATCCAAATACGAGGTATACCCTATCCATTAAGGAAAGAATCATCCAAATCGAAGAACCCAGTACAAATTTATTCCTGATTGAATCGGTAACGGACCAGAATTCAGAGGGTGAGTGATCAATATCCTTCATTTTGCTACCCTTAGGGGTGGATTTAATTTTTTAAATTCGAATGGGACCAACTTCGAAGTACACCCTATTTACTGAAGAGAGAATTATCGGAATCGGACGTCTCAGTAAAAAGTTATGAGTGATCATACAAAAAAAAATCTTAAAAAAAATATACGCGTCGACTAGACAACCTCTTCCTTTTTGGTTTCGTCGGTTAAAAAATTGGTGGATTCACATGTACAAATTGAATACGACTTCATATTGTTGAATTTCAATATATGCCTATCTTTCCTACCGAATGAATATTTGTATATTTGTGTACTACAGACTTCAATTATAATTTTATTTTGAAAAGGAAAACATTCTCAATTAGATATTGATAAAAAGAAAATCCACGATAAAAATGAAGTTATTTTTTGTGAATGTCTAACAGAAAACAACTACTTCCCCGGCTGAAGCCATGCTGGACATTGAACTACATCTGATAGATATTCTGAAAAAACGCTAACGAAAGAAAAAGTCTGAAATTTAAAATTTGTATTTTCATTCAGATAGTTGTTTGATTTTCTATTCCAGTCTTAATTAAAAACTCATGGAGATGAATGAGGCAAAGAACAATGTTTTCCAAAAAAGAGTACTCACCAGAAATCATTCGAAACATTGACGCAAGAGACATCGCATTCACTAGGTAATACATTTTGTCGACGAAAATCTATTTCACGCTTCCACGATCATCAGGAAGACCGGAATAAATGGGAAACACATTTTTGAAAAGCAATCTCACTTTGCAAAAATGGAAAAAGTTAGAATCATTTCTTTTGGAGAGACACTTTGGAATTAGTGTTTCCTGACATTGAAGACTAATTTCGAAGTGTCTCTCCAAAAGAAATGATTTTAACTTTTTCCATTTCTGCAAAGTGAGATTGCTTCTTGAAAATGTGTTTCCCATTTCTTACGGTCTTTCTGATGATCGTGGAAGCGTGAATTAGATTTACGTCGACAAAAATGTATTGAAGACCTAGTGAATGCGATGTCTCTCTTGCGTCATTGTTACGAATGATTTCTGGTGAATACCCTTTTTCGGAAAATATTCTCCTCTGCCTCATTCATCTTCATGAGTTCTTAATTGAGACTGGAATAGAAAATCAAATAACTATCTGAATGAAAATGCAAATTTTCAATTTCAGATTTTTTCTTTTGAGTAAGAGTCTTTTCAGAATATCTATCAGATGTAGTTCAATGTCCAGCGTGGCTTTAGCCGGGAGAGTAGTTGTTTTCTGTTGGACATTCATAAAAAATAACTTCATTTTCATCGTGGATTTTTCTTTTTATCAATAACCAATTGAGATTGTTTCCTTTTCAACATGAATACCCCACAAGAGGTTATCTTGGACGATGGAAGATAGTCACTAAAGTTTATCTTTCAGTCGCAGATGATTCCACATCTGATTTTATGAACATCCTGTTCATATTTTCAACAAATCAATATAATTTCATTGTTCTGTAAATAAACATTATTATTATTATTATCACTGGAAACTATTTTCATAAAAACTCCTTTTGATACATTGCCAGATTTAGGTGAAATTTCTTCTGCCATTTTCTGATGGAAAAATATCAAATCTTTTATTCACTAATGTTTAGAACCAGTTGAATTCAATTCCTTTCACGTCTTCTCAACTACAACAGATGGAAATTGGCTCGATCCATGAAATAGGAATACGAAGGTCAAGAGGTGGAGATTACAGCAAATCGTGCTCACATAACGTTAAATCAAATTTGACAAAAACTGGAGGGCGGTAATAGGCGGCGACAGGGCTTTTGCAGTCCCTAGTTGGGCAATTCAACCCTCGCTCCCAAACTTAAAAAGCTAATATCACCTCATTTGAACGAATTCCGAATCCTCAAGTCGAGAAACGAACGCTAAAAATGCTCCACTTCGTTCGAATGAACTCCAATTCATGCCGTTCAGTTTTTCAATAGAAATAGGATTCGAGAAATAGCCCATTTGAAGAAATACAAAACAGATTCATTCCAAATACTCATGTTTGAAGCAAGTTCCAACTATAGTTGGAGCAAAGGAGAAAGGAATGTTCGTTTTTAACCGACGAATCCAAAAAGGAGGAGGTTCTCTAGTCGACGCGTATATTTTTTTTATTATTTTTTTTATGTATGATCACGCATAACTTTCCACGATTCCAATAATTTTGTCCTCAGTGGATAGGGTGTACATCAAAGTTGGTCCCATTTGAATTTAAAAGATGGAATCCACCCCTAAGGTTAGCAAAATGAAAGATATTAATCACCCACCCTCTGAATTCTGGTACGTTAACCAATTCTATCAGGCATAACTTTGTACTGGGATTTTGATTTGGATGATTCATCTTTTATCAGTAGGGTTACATCATAGTTGATCATATTTGGATTTCGAATGGAATTATCCACCCTTACGGGTGAAAAAATAGGGGATAATTGATTTTTCACTTGTGAATATTGGCACACATATGTAGTTGACAATGACAGATCGCTAGTGTCATTATCACAATCATTATATTCTATGAGAGGATGGAATGATATAGAAAGTAATGGAATAAACTAACCAGAACCACAAAAATAATTTATATTACAACAAATAGTAAAAGTAGGTAATCATATTAGTTAACTGTATAGTTGAAGTAGGGTGGGTAGTAAGTATTTTGGAAGTAATAAAAAACGAGCAGTTAGTAATTAGTAGATTTCTGCCACAAAAAATTTTAAAATAAAAATTTTTAAACAAAAAATTAAACCGACGAAATACGGAACTGACTAGTAAAAAATAAAATTAACCTTCTTAGTCTCAATAACTAAGCTCCTAAAATAATGTAAGTAACTTATTTTGAGTCGGCGCCAAACAAACAATCAACGAAGATCATCAAATTACTTCAAAAAAATCATCAGAATGTCACCGCCCAACTCGATGCCATCATTTCACGCCTTACCCAATTCATTTGCTTGTTTGGTTGGCGCTGACTCAAAATTAGTTACTAACATTAGTTTAGAAGCTTAGTTATTGAGACTAAGAAGGTTTATTTTATTTTTTACTTTCCAGTTCCGTATTTCGTCGGTTCAATTTTTTGTTGAAAAGTTTTCCTGGAAGGTTGTCAGTAGTAATATCCCTAGGACATTGATAATAGACGAGATAAATTTATGACAATCGAAAGCTCGTTTCTTGGTAACAGCCCGAAGCCGAAGGCTGAGGGCTGTTACCAAGCAACGAGTTCGATAAATTTGTCATAAAATTATGAGGCATGTGTCAATGTCCGGGGGATATTCGGTGGAAAATTTTTTGACAAAAAAATTTATAACTCAACACAATGAAACATTTATTTATTTATTTAGTGAAAGTACAATTATTAAAATTTAACTCAACATCAGATTCGTTGCTGTTCTCTACTATAGAAGATCTATTACCACACATAATATTTATGATCTTGTTGTGGTGTTCTTGATCGAGATTTAAGTATGGTTTTATAGAATTTTGATTGGTATCACCAGTAATTTTCAGCAATTGATGTTCTTCTACACCACTTTTTGCCAATTCGCTAACAGCAGTTGATCTATTCGAGTGATTTGTTATCTTTTTGTTGTTTACATTCGAGCCATGCCTCAGCAGCAGATTCAGTATATCCATTCATTGTATTTCTTTCCAACAGGTACATTATCGTACCATTTGTCAGTTTCATTTTTCCAGTGTCGATTTGGTTTTAAGAACAGTCGTGGTGAGGTGATATTTTCACTTCGTTTCGATATCAGTTTATGAAAAAGACGTACAGGGCAGCTTTGTCTTTCACCATTGGAAACCAACCATTCACTACTTATACAGCTTTTAGAATGACCTTGGTACGTTTCACTGAACACCGGATTGTATTCAATGCGATTTGTTGAAGAGTCATCGTTATTTTTCTCGATTTGAAAGAAATCCACCAGACAAGCAACTGCCTCTCCTCCTCGCCACGATCATTCTACAGCAGCAATATGGTCAATGTTACGCATAAGACCTTCAGGAGTATTTTCATCCCATAGCAATATTATTTTGTTAACTTTAAATTTAACGAATCTGAACTGGACTTACATGGATCTGCTTGTAGTTTCTTCCTGATTGCACCGCGGGCATCTCGGGCTGGTTTAAATACTATATTGTCAAACGGGTCAATCATAATATTATAGTCATTATAGTACTTTTCTTGCAAAAGTTTGCACGAAACGTTCCACATTGTCTTCACCGTTGCTTCTTCAAATTCGGTCCCGTCTTTCTTTTCATATTGACCGCCCAATCTTTAGTATCAACGCTTATTCTTCTAAGCTTCTATGTTCATTCAATTCATATTCTCGTTCGCAGCAAAATTCCATAAATATTCCCCAAATATATTTGTGACTGTAGGTTGTATTTCTGGGATTTTTTTCTTTGATTAGCGCATTTATACTTTGAACATTCGCATTGCCAAAACGTGACAATTTGAAATTTATTTGGAATGAATTTGTCAAACTCAATCGTGTTGTCATAGTGATTGATAATAGCACTGAATGCAATTATCAGTAGTAATACCACTAGTGACTGAATTTTCGCGATAAGTTTGTCGATTTATTTCTAAACGAAACTGAGTTTCTTGAAACCACCACGAGTCCGCAGGACGAGTGGTGTTCTCTTCAAGCAACTCAGTTGAGTTCAGAAATAAAAGACAGACTCATAAGATAAATTCAATCAAAAGTGGTATTTCATTGGACTATTTCACGAACAAAGTAAAAGGTCAAAAAAAATTTTAATTCGGCAGAATGAGAGGAAGAAATTTAGTAATAATGAATAATTCAAATTCAATCATAATCATGAATTATTTATTTTAACTATAAACAATTTGCTTGAATTATTATTTGTTACCTATAACAATAAATATTTTTTTATGAATACGATCATAATACATTATTCTCGACTATTTTTTTGTTAATTATTTTTCATGATTTCTCTTTCACATAGTTTATTGTATTTTCTGTATTTTACTTTGTTATTGTATTTTATTGTATATTTATCGATTTTCAATTATTATTGGATTACTTTATATTTATTTATAGTAGTGGCATTTTGTATCTATACATTTTTACATTTACACAATTTTAAAATTTTTCATTTTTCATTTTACATTTTCATTTTTAAATTTTTTTTTTTTTTTTTTTTTTTTTTTTTATTTTTATATTTTCACATCTTTAACATTTAACATCTTTACATTTACTCATTTTACATGTTTGGATTTACTTATTTTACATGTTTTTAATTCATATATTTGTATATTTTATACTCACTTCATTCATTCAGCATGTATTCATTCATTTGATTCGATTTATTGGCAAGATATTAATATAAAGGTTAGGAATGCCCACAACAAGTTTTCTTCGTGGGATATCTCCGATTTATTTTCATTTTTTTTTCATCATTCATGTCCATGCCTGTAACTTTAATGAAAATAAATATTATATTAATATTATTATAATTATTATAAATATAATTAAGAAGTAAGAAGTGTTGGTGTCTATAGGTGTGTATCTGAACATTGCCGTTCAGTGCCAGTTTTCTGTGGTAAATATCTGTAGATATAGAATAAAACTCTCCTTGTAATCACTACCATCAATTTTCCGCATATTGAATGCCCAGTCTCCTAGAATGACTGATAATCTTTCGCTGCTATTTTCTGCATCTAATTTAGCACATTTTTTCGTGTTACTGGGTATATTTTCTTCAATATTTTGGTTTATTACTTCGTTTGTACTAGAACCAAAGCGACTCATTTTGACGTTTGCAGCTACAATTATTTTTGGTCAAACTGTCAAACTTTGCATTGCGATCCGTATCCATGGTTACGTCGTTGAAAACATCAGAAATGAAAGACAGCTGCGATAATACAAGCTGTCTTTGGTTTTTGATTGGTCAGATTTTGTGAAAATTCCAAGGTGCGTGGAATAGTCAGTGTAATGTTGACATGATTGGGAAAAATTGTTTCATATAACACAGAATGACAAAATTTAAATGGTTGTTAGAACTGTCAAAAAATTTTCATGAGAGAAGATTCCAATATTCGAATTCTGGATAGAGAGCCAAGAACAAAACGGGCGTTGCTGAAAATCATGGTTGTTTAATTAAACGGTTTTATTTAGCTTTCCTTGTTTGTGTCTTGTGTGGGTCAAATCTAGTAATTGACATTTTAACCCCTTCCTGTTGACCGATTGATCTGAAATTTAGTACACACCTTCGGTTCTGATGACAATACAGTTATGTATTCAGTATCATTGTAATTCCAAAATGGCCGTTGCCACAACATGGCAGATTACATATATTTTCACGACCCCCTCAATATGGGCTTGACTAGCAGAATACATAGAAATAAAATCCAAGATGGTGTCCAAAACAAAATAGCGGATCATAGAGTGTAGACAGTGAATACAACCCCCTCAATATGGATGGGGGGGAGTCGACCGTTATAAAAATGGAAAAAGAAACCTTGTAATGATTAGGCACTAAATGAAATTATTAATAATTGGGAAAAAATGGAAAAATCAAAAAAAACAAAAAAAAAACAGAAACTGAGTCGAGTAAAGTCTTTGTAAGGATTATGTATTAAGGAGTTATATTGCAATAAACTGACAGGAAAGAAACCTTGTAATGATTAGGCACTAAATGAACTCAATAGAATGATAGATATTAAATAACTAAATGAAAAACTAAAAACTTGAAAATGAAATAAATGGAAGAAAAAATAAGTTGAATGGTTTTATTGTAAAGAAAAATAATAATGACGCAGATAATGTACTAAAAGCTAAAAAATAATTAGGTAGGTGCCAGGTACCAGTCATCAAACCACTCTCCCCATCAAAATAGGGCATTGATCGGACCAAAATAAAATCGTGGGGTGCGTCAAGTTTCTATTATCTGCAGTCGACCGCTCATATCATTATATGCTTTGGATGCATCTTGTCAATAGACAACTTATGCAAAATGAGTGTGGAAGTAAATCCGTCACTATGATCGTGCGACATCACAGAACGAACATTTACATATTTACTCAGATTATGCCCCCCGATTTTATTTTATTCTAATCAATGGCCTATATTGATGAGTAGTGTGGGTGATTACTGGTACCTGGTACCTACCTATTTATTTTTTAGCATTTAATACATTATCTGCATGATTATTATGTTCCTTCACAATAAAACCGTTTAACTTAAAAAAAAATTACTCATTTGGTGTTGGATTGTTTTTGATGCCCTCATGATTTGGGGAGTCGATCGTTCGAAGTGCTGCTAATTTTGAACTGATAATTTGAAAAATCCCAATTGCGTTGCAAATTTCGGAATAGATTGGATTTGTGAAACTATAAATGATGCCTGAAATGGTACATTCGGGAATTTTTATATTGATTTTTTGGATAGGCATTGTTCCAGAATGAAATATGTTTCATATTTCTAATGAAGAATGTTTTCCATTCAGCATACATTTTTCATATGTCATCTTGTATTTATTTCCCAGAATCATCGTAATTTCCATCCATATCAACAAATAGTCTCTGATAACATGTTCATATTCAAAGGGCTTATTTTTGGGTCCCTTTTGAGAAAAAAACTGTATACGAACGTATGTCCTGAAGGTTTTAACTTTTGAACTACAGGGTGCTGAAGTTTTTAGATTTGTTTATGGTAACTTTGGTATGGCCCCAGATATTTTGGGAAAATGTCGTACGCATCTTCTTTATATCGGAATTTTCTGCTGTACAACATGATTTATCATTCTCGCCAGTGGCGTTCGTTCGGGACTCATTTTGAAGAGAACAGTGATACGCCATTGCTGTTCCTTGGAGTAAAAATCATTTTTTAAATCCTCATTCCTTTCTAGCAAATGTTGTCATCTGATTTTTTCCGTTTGACGTATGGTTTTCGCATAAAAAGATTCATTCATTTGCAATTGTTATGAAATTAGGTATTATCAAGGATTAAAAACGTATCTAGTGGGTAAGAAGCAGATTATTTTTATAAACATAAACAGTTTTGACGTATTTAAGTCATTAAAATTACCAATATTATTAAAAATGTATGGTCCATTTTACGAATTCTGAGTTTGCAGATATGCATTACATGTATGGGTTTGCTGATGGTAACGCACTGGAAGCCAGGCGGTTGTATGGAGACCGCTTTCAAAATATTTCGGATGCACGAACATTTCCAAACATCCATAGAAGAATATTCCAAGAAAACTCGTTATCATATCCCACAATGTTTATTAGCCTCTTAAATAGGGAGGGTACATGTCTCGGAGCTATAAAGGTCCATCATCAGCCAAAAACGAAGACAAAAATTCTGAAAAAGGGGTTACATCAATGTATGGATTCAATATAAAAATATTAATTTACTCACAAAAAATTTGAACATGGAAAAAATTGTAACACCTTAAAACATTTTCAAAAACGTTGGAGGACAATCATGTTTGGTGTGAGGGTCACAATTGAAATGAAAACAAGTATCAGAATAAAAACCAAACACAAAGACATCGTTACGTTCACTGAATACATGATCCGATCCATCAGAAAGGAACTGTATAAATGACAGAAAGAATATTGATAACAAGGTGATTCATTGTGGATAAATATACATATCCTGACATCTTAACGTGAAATTTAAAAGAGAGGATACAAAACAAAGTAGATAATTTTGAAAACATTTTTGAATTGAACATGACCTCTAGCTGACAGGGATAAAACTATTGGGAAGGAACCAAAAGTGATATTCGATGTCAACAGGTGAAAATAACGAAGTAGATAAAACACGTTTGGAATTTAGAAAAAACATGATTTGTTTATTTATTGAAAGAAACAAGGGGATTGAAGAAACTAATACAATCGAAGTTGATCTGTTCATTTAACGAAGTAACATTACTTTTATTCATGGAGGAGTTGATTTCAAAAATTTCTAATTGATTGAGTTTATTGCCTTCTTCACAAGCGTGTAATATTTTCATATCCTCGTCGATTTGAGAATTGTGCTCCGAATCGATTACATGATTAGCAAATGAGCTTTTTGTGTTGGCTTCGAGAATGTTGGAACCAGGATGTTTTTGATCAATTTGACATGTTCCATGACTCTGGTGATCATCTTTCTTCCACTTTGTCCAATGTATTGAGCATTATAAGAAGGGTAAGAACAGATAAAAGAGTACACCCCAGGCTTGTTATGAAAAGGAATGCGATCTTTGGTGTTACAAAAGGTTTGTGATAGGGTATGGCAAGTGTAAAATTTGTATTTTTATTGTATCTTTCAGAACATTCTCAACATCATAAGAGACTTTGCCTAGGAAAGGAAGTGAGGTAATGAAGATTTTAAATCTATTAGCAAAAAAATAATGAGAGGACGGTTTAGGAATTTGGTGATGTGTCGGTGATAAAGTCTATTTGGGAGGTGTGGAGAATAGCCATTGTTAAAAGCTATTTGTTTGATGATATTGAACTCCTTCCTATTGAAATTATCATCTGACATAGGAATGGTGAAGAGTCTATTGAGAAGGCAGTTGAAAGCTGCATGTTTATGTGTATTTGGTTGGCAACTTTTGGATGGGATAACAAAGTCTGTATGTGTAGGTTTCCTATGGATAGAAAAGTCAGATAGGTTGTTTGATTTGTTGATAAGCAAATCAAGGAACGCTAGGGAATTGTTGTTCTCTAATCCCAATGTGAATTTGATGGACTGGTGTAGAGAATTGAGATAGTTCAACAGTAGACTGACATCCACTTTGAGAGGAGATGACCCCACTTTGAGATAAGATGGACTTTTCTCACAAATTGAAATCTATAGAAGATTTTGCGAAAAGGGAAGTTTTGAACCAGACAATCATCTCAAAGGAGTAAAACTTCTCACATATTCTTGTGTAGGCCTACTCCCTCGGGACTTTCCATTACAGATGAACTTTTGCCAATGGTTTCTTCAAAAAGTGTAGGAAAATCCATCATTTGATTCTGAAATTCTATTCACCGATGATGGCAATTTTTCCAGAAACGCCACTCAAAACTTTCATAATAATCATTTTTGGGCTGAAAAAAAAACCGCATGCAATCTTGGAATGCCGTTGCCAGGAGCAGTTTTCCGTTGACGTGTGGTCTGGAATATGCGGTGATTATTCAATTGGACCCTATTTTCTTCATGCGAGGTTGAATGCCCATAATTACCAGCAGTTTTCTCAAAGAAGAATTGCCAGCTTTGATGGAAGTTGTTTTTATTCTAGTTAGGAATCGACTGTGGTTTATACACGACGGGGCGCCAGTGCACTGCAGTGCTCTGGCGCGCGAATATCAAACCAAAATTACAATGAACGCTGGATAGGTCGCGAAGGACCACAGGCATGGCCACCTAGGTCCCTGGACCTCAATAATTCAGATTGTTCCATGTAGGGTCATCTTGAAACATTGGTTTACAGCACACCAATTTCATACTGAAGAGCAGGTGAGAAATTGCATCATAGTTTCGTGCGAAACCATAAGAAAAAAAGCAGTGGCATGCATATTTGCAGGAAGTTCACATTTTAGACATCTTTGATAATTTATTCGTTTGTGCGTTCAGAGTTATATTGTGTTAGCATTCCAAAATATATTGAGATCACTTCAATTTTATAATTCCACCGTTTAAGAATTATTCTCTTAAATACATTTCCATTTGAAGTAACATACATTGTTTTTTCTCGTAAGTGGTCTAGAGAGATGTGAGTGAATGATTTTTTTTTGCGAAAACCGTACATCAAACTGAAAAACTCACTTTGAGAAAAAGCAGTGGCTTATCACTTCTTTCTTTAAAATTCAAATCCTGCACGAACGCCACTGGCAAGGAAAAAAATTTGTCTGTACAGCTGTAAATGCCTTTCGATGCATAGGAGATGCGCACTACGGTTTACAAATATATCCAGGGTCATACCAAAGTTATAATTAAAAAAAATTGTCTTAAAATTTCAGCACCCTGTAGTTCTAAATTAAAGACTTTTAGGACATATGTTCATATGAGGTTTTTTTTTCCAAAATGGACTCAAGAACGAACTGCTTGAATATTAGCATGTTATTGAAAAACACCCTGGTTACTAAAATTATAGTCTGACCGGAATAATGAATTGGCCCATTTTGATGCCTAGTTTGATGATCTGAGAAAAGATTTTAGAGTATTTACAGCCCTCTAGCACTCACACCACCGAGAAAATATGTTTTTTTCTCCGATTGACTGCAGATATTAATTTTGCAGACACATATCAATCGGCAAAGTATTACTTTTCCTGCCTAGGCAGCAAAGTAAGGACTTTCCTGCCTAGGCAGCGGAACAATTATTCTCAATGGTAATAAAACATTTGACATTTTTTGACAAAAAACATGCAATAGCAATTATTACATCATATTTTTAACAAGAATTTTAAAAACATATTTTTAGTTGTTATTAACGTTGATGGTAAAATTACTACAATTTTGAATAAATAGGCCACCTTTTCTCTCCTCGGATATCGTTCTCTTCACATTCACTATATTACCAGTTTGATTCACCTCATAAGTAGTTCCTACATTTGTCAGAACTCAATGTACCCTTCTGCTATATTTGAGGATTTCCACCCACCATGTCTTTTCAACATTGTTATGTCACCTCCTGAATTTACAAGTAAAGTGGCAGAACTTCTGCGGGGGCAGTGTCCCGTATATTCTTCAGCATCCGGCAACTTCAAATAGACAGCTATTTCTTGAGGTATTTTACCAAATTTATGGATACCAACAAATTGCTTTACGGATTTACCTTTAACATATTTAGAAAAAAACTGTGTCTTTTAATTCAGCAGGTCGAAGAGCTATATATTTTCTAACAACAACTGAATATTCCATCATTACGAAAGACCTCTAATTCTTCGTCTTCTTGTTCAATAGGGATACCCATAGTTTATTGTTCATATCTTCAATATTTTCTAACTTTAAATTCAATAGTTTGTCGCAGCGACATGCACCCGCAATTCCAAAAATCAATACAACCTAAAATAATGGATTATAAGTATTCTCACTTTATCGTATGAATATCCCATTTAAAGCTCACTTCTGCTAATGAATAACCATCTGGAGCATCCAGTATAAAGTTTGTAATATGTTGTTTTTCGAAAACTCGGGACTTCTTTGCCTTGTAGCCTTCGGATGCCCGTTTTAAATATGCCCGCAACTTCAAATATCTTCCTATATTCACGCCATTTTTAACATTCATAGTTGCCTTCAACATGGAATAAACAGACCAAAGTGTGGAACTCTGTATTGTTTTAGATAATCCAGCAAAATAAGCAAGCAATACATTCTCCGAAAAACTCTTCGCATTTTTCTCCATGCAATAATCCATAAATCGTTTATAATTTCTCCGGCAACAAATTTATCTCAATATTTTTTGCCACCTCCCTCATTTCTGGAGGAGTGAGTACTCCTAAGTCGCTATCACTGTCCGAAATATGAATATACCAATATTTTTCCACAAAACTGTCAGAAATTTCATAAGTTGTCAAACTATAATTATTATGGACATATATGTTTCCATAGCAACCAACCATTCCAACAATTGCTATTTCTATCCAGTTTTGTTTTAATTTATCACTTCAGGAAGAATAAAAAGACTGTGAGAATTGTAATTATTTGCAAATAGAATATCCTACATATATCATTATGAACAATCGGAGGAAAAATTATATGTTCAACTCGGCACAGTAGATTGACTGCCTTAGCTGAATTCCTAGCCTCGCTACGCTCGGCTATGAACTATCAGCCGTGGCAGTCAATCTACTACTTTGCTGCCTAGTAAAACTAAGAATTATTCTCGGTAGTCAAATATTGAAATTGGCTTTTCCGTGTCTTCGTTCCAGTAAGACATTCCGGTATAAGTTTCATACTGTCTAGACTCAAATCACCATCAATATCCAATAATACATATCCGAGAGAGGAAGAGAGAGATGGGGAAGAAAATTCAATATCATTCAAAGTATTGTCCATTTTGACATCCCTTATGGTCCGAAAAAAACTATTGAAGTATTGTTGTTTTCGGGAAAATATATGTGAACAAAACGACTATCGCATTACTTATTGCTGATAGCCAAGACAGATTCAGAACACACATTAAGTTTTTATGTGCTGAAATAGGATTTTTTCAACTTGCTAATGGAACAGGAGACTCCTGGAGATGTGTCAGCGAGCTCTTGTTTATGTCTGAATAATAGATCTATAACGGTTAACTTCTTCTGGAACTCATGTGTCATTAATTGTGATCTGCTTGATTACAGCACACATAATGAACAGTGTAACGATTGCTTTCTCCGATACGTTGATTTATACTGCTTTACATGGCACATTGTAGCTCAGGCGGTTCCATTTTGGATGAAAAAAATAATCCTAATGGAAACTTCCTCTCCATCTCCTTCACTATTTTATTCTCTAATATTCCACTTGAAAAATTTCATCCAATCATTTTTCAGAAGTTCGTATTTTGCGATGTTATCCCCAAGAGTATCAATGGTTTCATGTAGGTTCAAAAATCTGATTGAATCTTGTCGTGTACTGAATACGAAATCGTTACAAAAAGCTCTGAAAAAATCACTAGACGAGAAGCTTCATGGGAAAAAATTCAATAGCGCGGCCAGTTGGAAGGGTAGATTCCAGAATTTATTTATTGACTTTGAAAATCTTCTACGATCAAAAATTGGAGAAGGATTCAAATCTTTCTATACGCTTCCCAATAATGATGGTGTTTGTGGAATCAAAAGCATAACCATTTTCTCTAGTATGTTCTACTATCATGTTCAGATATGTGTGTTTGACTAACATAACATTCAAAAACTCTTATTTATCTACAATCAAACGTCGTCTAAAAAATTAACTGTAACAATTCTACAAAATGCTACATTGCTGTTGGTCAATGAGGCCTATATTTAAAAATGAATATCTGAACACGATAAGGACACAAAAAAATTATTGCCCATAATCTCATTGCTCTAGTGGAACATACTAGGGAAAATAGTCATTCTTTCAATTCCACAAACCTCACCAGCCTCGAGGTGAGGTGAGGTGAAAGGTGGAGTATGTTTACTCATAATAGTAATACTCCACTCAGAATCAAGACTTCCCAGCGGAATAATAGAAATTTTCGACCAAGACAGCCTCAATACCAGAAGAGACATAGAAGGATTATTCACGTCCTATTTCGACATGATGAGGTCAGATTCATTATTTCTTGACCACAATTGTTTTTCTCCATTGATATAAGAACTTCTACGTATTCTCTAGACAAGACATTGTTTCCATAGTTCCGAGAGTATGAGATCCAAACTGGGCAGGGTGTTGGATTCATGACCTGGAAAAAAAATCCTTCATACCCTCCCATCACTTCTGGTTCCACCGGAAACGATCCCAACTTGGGAATTCTAAATGGAACACCCTGTATATTTTTCTATTACAGAGAGGATTCTTAGTGCGATCACATAGTTTTAAGACGAAAAATTAGATTTTTCAGAAGCATTTATATTTTTGCATCTAGAGTGAGTTGAACCCACTTCAACCAATCTGATGGACATGAATAATGGGTGCAGAATATTATATGACAGTGTTCTCCGCCTAGTTGAGTACCTATGGCGGTTTGATATTTACAAAATGACTAATTGTAAAAAAAGTGTTTTTTTTTCAAATTACAACATCTTTTAGACACACATTCCCTAGATTCCAATTTTCACGACTAATCCACTGATGGTTTCAAATAAAAATCAGATGGATAACAATCCTAATACACTTATTATTTTTCGAAAGATTATGAGGAAATTGGGGTATATCGCTCATCAAGTATACTGTGGATACAAAATGAATGACACCAGATTCATGAATTCAATATCCAAGCAAAACGAAACGTATAATTATTTTGCAAATAAATCAATTCTTAAAGTCAAACATTCCGAAGAAACCGTCACTCGGAATTGTATCAAACTTCGAAATTCTTGACGAAACGCTCTGTATAATCCATCTCCAAGTAGGTCTACTCATCCAACCCAACCATGATGAGGTGACGAAAATCAATGTTTTAGCATTTTTAGAAGTGAATGCCTACGGCTCCTACTAGGGAAATTAGCCATGAGTTATGAATTAGTCATGAGTCAGCAAGGGGATTTTGAGAAAGCATAGGTACAGGTCCTTCAAGTATCAAGTGAACCTAGTCCAATAATATGAGGTTTCAAAAGGCCGTTTTCGGGAAAAAACTGCGGAACTTTTTTCTCAACGGATCTTTATGTTTTTTGGGGTGCTGAATCCGAATCTGGAGTTTGCTACCACGGCAGCCATCGGTTTCATTCTCAAAATCTCAGAAAACCGTCCAGAATAGCCGTAATTCGCCTATAATACGACAACGAAGTGTTTTAAAAAAAAGTCATTATATAGTAAATTGTAGCTGAAATCAATACCTACAAAGTGAAAAATAACCGAAATCGGACCATTTTTTGTCGAGTTATGATCGGTTGGAAAATGGCGATAAGTAGCGAAGTTGGCTGAAAACGCGAAAACCACCTCGAAAATGTCTGCTGGTGCCCGATTATCCTTCTCTCACCCCTATAATCAGTTATTATATGTATTTACACGTATATAATAATACGTGTATATAATATGTACAATAATATAATATACATGTATAATATGTATTAACTCTCACCTATTGGTATTTTAAAAGTACTCCCTCTCTCAAATCTCAATGGAAAATTGAATTCATGTTGCATAAATTGTGGAAGAAATTACGACACAATTGACCACTTCCTCCCAGTCTGTTGTTAACCTGCTTCCTAGTCCCCTCTTACTCACACCCCTCACAACCCCTTCATTCGGAACACCTGCTATCCGAAAACATTCCGTTAAAGTTTGTGGCCTAATGTGACGGCGATTATTTGAATTCAAGTCTTTCTTGTTTAAATATACGCAAAAAATATCTTGCAAGTGTATCGTTTGTGAAGAATCGTTAGATGATGGAAAAACGACATCTACAGTGCAGCAAAAGGGTTTACAATCTTTTATTGATGCTAGTACGAAACGTGGCGATGGCAAGTCAGTATTATTTAAGTTGGCAAAGTTATCACTTAGGCTTCATGAGAAATGTAGGAAGTGTATCCTCATGAGAAATCGATTGTTGCTTTTCTCAAGAGAAAAAAATGAGCGGCAGAGTAATGCCACTTCTCTACGTTCAAATGTTCCTACATTTCCATTTAGAACTCACTGTTCTATTTGTGGTAAGCACGTGCCATCAGATTACAAAAAGAAAGAGATGAAGAAACCACCTCAGTATCGTAACTCAGTGTTCCTCGTTCTTGACAGAACACAAAAGGTCGATAAAAACGTTCTGATGCTTGCGAGATAGCGCAATGATGACTACGGACGTGCCATTATTGAGCGTTTGGCGGCAATGCATGATTTACGAGCAGCTGATGCCTAATACCACTTCTTAGTATGAAAGATCTGAACAGACCACGAAGGAAAGGAAATCCTCCAACAGGTGGCCGTCCCAGAGACAAATTGATAACGAATTTTCCAATTCATAATTGAGGAACTCATGAATGAAATTGACCAAATTGCACACGCCCTCATCGAAAAACTGTCGAAAAACGCCTTCTCCAGAAGTATGGCAGTGATATATTGATCACGGATAAAATTCCTTATATTGTGTGCTTCAGGGGCACTGGGCACAATATTATTACCAATTCTTGGTATGATGAGTGGTTGCCTGAAGACGAAGGAAGGCTGAGAATTTTAAAACAGCAACTGCCAAGAAGACAGGGGGCATCAACAAATGGAGGAAGAAGTCAATAGCAATTGCTGACTGCTGACCTCTGCAAGTGGGTGTTGCTGAATTTTTATACAGAAAATATGGATCGCGCAGGGGACTGGATGTGATCAGTTCATCAGGGTGTTGCTCATCGTATCAGGAAGCAGTTCGCTTACATCCTCAGTTATGCAACCACCTCTGGCTCTACGGGGTCAAGAACTGTCTCAGTTAGTCTAAGATAGCGCAGATTTAAATGTGCGTACCATTGACGGACCCAGCACATTCCACTCGGAGGGTGGTATACTATGTAATACCCCTAGGACTGCTGTCGTGCCTGGTCAAAACATTCCTCGGTTGAAGAACCTGCCTACAGCAGGAACTGTTGGACGTTTTGGAAATGTTAAAATTGACATTTTTTACAAGACAGAAGTTGGGATGGCTTCTATTCCAATCAAGCCTCTCACCCCTAAGTTTATCGACAAAACATTAATCATTTCTAACAAACCTCTCATGCTCTGGCTGTATGGCAAACAGATGGATTTGGCAGGTCTTGGTGGATGGAACGGATTTATGAAAGATGTGACAAGTAAACTGCCATACGAAATTACTTATATTGATTGCCAGCCGATTACCACCGAGTGACTTCAACACAGTGTACACCTCATAGCTCTGCAGTGTTGACAAAGTAAAATCGTTGGATCAACAAACCACGTTTGTCACATTTGACTGCACTAAAAAATGTTGTAATACGGCTTGGTGGCTTTCACTTGGTGATGTCGTTCATGGGGGCGGTTGGGTTCATCATGGAAGGAAGTGGTTTATCAGAGCTCTTCAACCTCATATACGCTGCCAACAGTATAGAAAAAATAATGACCGGTCACGCCTATGCAAGGGCCGTTAGAGCACACATGCTGGCTCACCGCAGTCTTGCTTCACTAATTCTTGAAACTGTAGTTTTTTTCCAGAATTTAAATTGGAAATGGAAAAGATTCTCTACGGCCCTGATCGATCAAAAATTCTGAGAGCAGAGGACACAGCTTATGTCAAAGAACTCTCCAAAAAATTTCACAACCAACTTCATTGCTGCACAGATCTAGGACCCACTGCTGTTATGGAGTCAATACTTTCAGATGGTTACACTGATAGCAAACTTCATTGATGCCGAAAAAATGGGATACTGGGATAGACACCTGGAAACTATACATGACATGCTTCCTCACTTGCACGCCAGTGGGCACTTTCTCTATGCAAAATGCTGCCACCTGTATCTACAGGGCATGATGGAATTGAAGCAGATCATGTCCTGTATATACTATGAGGCGAAGCAATAAGTTTCGATGTGGCAAGTGGACTGATATGAGTATATAACAGGAACTTATAAAACACTTTACATAGTAGTAGCAAATTAGATTCGAAACCAAAGATGATTTCCTGAGAAGCTGAACTCTTATAACTTTCAATATTATCTTGTGAACAATGTGAAGCCTTTCCTCGTTGAATTTGTTTTCAACAAGTGGAGATTGTAACTCTTGGCTTCAATATATGTATTTATTTGAGTTTGTTTTCTATTTTCCTTCAGCTGAACAGAACTTTGTATCCCAAAGAACACAATAAAAAATATACACAACGTGGAGAAATTGAGGTTCTATCCTTCAAGTGTCTATTTATATAAGGCTGCATGCCGAAATGAAATTGCTATACTAGGCTATGTGCCGAAAAACAAACAAGCCGTCTCCTGAGAGTAGATGGATTGCAGATCCTGCTACCTGGGAAGTGGCGCTGAGTGTCTAGACGATCACAACATCAAAAGAAGAGGTTGAAAAAAAAATAAAGTCAACCAACGAATGAACCAATCGTATAAAACCAGGGTGGGTTCGGTTACACACTTCAAATTTCGGAACGGATCTTCATTTTTGTAACGAAAATGGAGTTTAGCCTCTACACGAATATATGCTATGTTTGAAAGTTCTGTGAAACTTCAAAATATAAACTTCTTCCTGAACATCGTCCAACGTGAGCTTCACCTTGGTCATCATCGTGCAATGTATCGGTTGATTTCCACCAAAACCATATAATTTTCGATCAATGGGAATGCATGGTAAGCCAGCATCAATCAATACTCCATGTTCCAGGGTACAAACTGCCCTACCTGGATCAATGAAACCAGAAAGAGTAAACTTGTCATTTGAAATAATATCACGTGTGAATTTTTCTGCTGATTCACCCTGTATGGCAATATTTTTATCGTCATCTACCAATGTTTGGGTATTAACAACTGTACCATTGGAACGATTAGGTACATTTTCTGTTGAAGACTTTTTACAAGTATTCTCTGATGTAGAACTCGCAGAGATATGTTGATACGAAGGATAATTTCTCTTCAAATGACCCACTTTCTTACATTTATAACAATAAAATTTTCTACGTGCACCACCTTGTACAAAATCAGTTGTACCACCCTGTACAGAATTATCTGTAGCACCTCGTACAAAATTATTTGAACTACTATGTATAGAATTGGGAATTAAATTGTCACTTTGATATTCTTTGACAGTTCTGTCACCTCTATGATTTGATTTGAAAGTATTCTCATGAAACTGCGCTGAATCTTTTATATTTGCTTGAGGCTGGTTGAATCTGCTATTACTCTGTGTTGAATGCGAGAACCATTGATTAGCACTAGCAGAAATCTTTTCAAATCGCATAATTTCATGTAAGAGTTCATCGGTATCATTGATTTTAGTGACTATCAAACCCCGAATATTTCGTTCATAGTATAAACCGATCAGAACTTGCTTTTTGATTTCATCAAATCATATCCAACAGTTTGACACAATGAAACTTAATGATGAAAGTAAGAAAAAATTGGTTCATTCTTACGTTGGATTCTCCTTTTCATCTTTTCCCAAGTTTCATCTTTATTTATTTTTATATGAAAGGTTTCCTTGAACTTTATCTTGAAATCGTCGAATGATCTAATTTGATCAGATTTTTCTAAAAACCATCTTTTGCTGTACCTGTCAAGTGAATTTTGGCAGTTTCTAATTGAAATTCGGATGGCCATTCATGTAATATTGCCGCATTTCCGATGCTTCCCAACCAGTCCATTGCTGCTCTTCCCATACACTCCCCATTGAAATCATCAAAACTATGACTGAAATCCGGCATAATATGGAATTGGGTAGGTGCATGTACGTGTTGCACATTTTGCTTCTCCAGCAATTTCAAGAATTTATCTTCACTGGCTGAACGATTCTGTTCCATCATTACCATCATGTGCATCAATTTGTCCATAAATTCGTTGTTCGTATTATTCTTTGGATCATCTTGCGTATTTCCATCTCCGTTTCCATTAATTTTGTTTTTCAAAAATTCAAAATGTCTCCATACTTCGCGTTCTTCTCAGTTCATCACTTCTGATTGATGTTGTAAATATTTGGTTCCTTTCAACGTTCTGTCAATTGGCTAAGCTCTAGGTGGAACGTTAACGACTAGCTTCAGCCCAAATAAACTTCATTAAATGAGAAATTACAAAATTACTTGAAAACTTAATTTCAATAAAATTACCATTTGTCACATTGACAAAACAACTCCAACTCTCTTCATCAAATATTCACAACCTCCCTATCTATCAAAGCGCCTCCTGGAATCAACATTCAGGGTGTATATGGAAATATATATAACACACGTGAGAAAATTGCGTTATGCCTAAATCTCCATATCGAATTACATTCGGAGTTGAAGAAAACCTGGCCAATCGAGTAGCAAATGAAATGTGTTCGAAATGTTAGTACTCACAGCAAACATAAAATATAACTAAATACAATGAATATATAGTCGTGTCGGGGATTGAACCCCGGACCTGCGGCGAGTGTTTACTATTTATAAAGTGCTTCTCAAAAGTCCTCTCCCTCCCTCTTATTTTTGGAACGATTATACATAAACAAGTGAAATTTGGAAACTGAATATTAAAGGTTGTAGATGACGAGATCGTCAAAAATGACGTCACAAGGCCACTGTGACCAATAACTTCGAATGGAACCCTACGGCAAGCGACACCTCTTTAAAAAGGTATCGAAAGAACCCATTCAATGATACTAATTTTGTGTGTGTTTATGTCAGTTTTGGCAACTTGCTTCTGAAAAACGCTGTGATGAATCAAATCAGTTAAAACTAAAATTCCAAATTCAAGCTCCGCCTCTGGATAGTTGTCAAATAAGCTGACGTTTTTGTTAGTCTCCCTAATTCGACGTTTTTGTAATTGTCCAAGTTTTTGTACATTTAATAAATTGTGTATTATTGATCGAACGTTCAACTATTTTAGCAGCTTTTGGTACTTCTAATATCTTTGTACATTTAAATAATTTGTTAAACTGTTGTGAGCCGAACGTTTAAGTGCTTCAAGAAGCGAAATGGTACGTGCTTCAGGTGATAAAGTAGCAGCGATCCTAATTCTCGGTGAAACTGGACAAAATATTCATGCAGCAGAACGCATTTTCAATGAGAGGTTTCCAGATCGCCCCGTTTCGAGGACTTATTGAAGGGAGCTCCTTCGTAAGTTTGAAACAACGGGTGGTATCAATGATGCGAAACGATCTGACAGACCACAAAATTTCTGATGAGAAAAAAATTGATATACTGGCAGAAGTAATAGTTAATCCTACTTCTTCAACAACTCACGTTGCATGTGCCTGTGAAGTCTGTCGAAGTACAGAACACAGGGTGTTGAAAAAAACACAAATTTCATCCATACAAATTAGAAATGGTTCATCAACTCTCAGACGACGACCCAGACCGGATACTAGAATTTTGTGAAAATATGGAAACTAAAATTAACCAACAGCCAGACTATGTCAAAACAATCTGTTTCAGTGACGAAAGTACTTTCTATTTGAATGGAAATGTAAAAACACAGAATGTGAGGTATTGGAGTGACGCAAATCCTCACCTGTTTCGTGAAACACATACCCAACTTCCCCAGAAGGTGAATGTTTGGGCAGGTATCCTGGGAAACCACATCGTTGGGCCTCTTTTTTTGAATACTAATTTAACTGGTGAGGTTGATCTGGAGCTGTTGCAAAACGCAATAGAACCGTTAATCCTTGAAATTTTGGAAGGTAATCCAGAAAAATTCGGCAATTTGGAAATAACATTCCAACAGGATGGTGCTCCTCCAGACTATAACGGTGCAGTAAGACGGTATTTGGATGAGGAGTATCGTGGTAGATGGATTGGACGACGAGGTTCAACGGAATGGTCAGCTCGATCACCGGACCTCACACCTTTGGATTTTTTCTGTAGGAGTATCTTAAATCGAAGGTTCACGCCACTGAACCTGACAATATTGACGTTTCAAACCAACGTATTGTTGCAGAATGTGAGGCTGCTTCCGCAGACACATTTCCGAAAGTACGAGAAGAGTTTAAAAATAGGATATGGAGGTCACTTCGAGCAATTTTTTTAAGTAGATACTGATTCTTAAATCTGTAATTAAAATGATACTGAATGGAATTTAAATTTTAATGTTTACTAATGAACCATGAAAACTGCCATAAACATAAACAAAATTATTATCATTGAATAGGTTTTTTCGATACCTTTCAAAAGAGGTGTCGCTTGCCGTAGGGTTCTATTTGAAATTATTGGTCACAATGGCCTTGTGACGTCATCTTTGACGATTTCGTCATCTATCATCACTAGTAGGGAAGTTTACAACCTTTAATATTCAGTTTCCAAATTTCACTTGTTCATATATAATCGTTCCAAAAATTAGAGGAGGGGGGGAAAGGACTTTTGAGAAGCACTGTATACATTACAGAGAGACAATAGTAAAATCATATGCTCAGCGTTAAAAAGAGTATCGAAAGAGAGAAAAAAAACGTAAGGAACTTCGTTCCTGTCGGGGTCCCCCGACCGCACTCGCTTTTTTCAATTCAACTTCAGTGGAACATTCAAACATCGTGAAATTTGTCTATAGTGAGTGAATCTGATGAATTACATATCATTACAGAGGTTGAAAATACAATCGATCTGTAATGTTATATCAACATTGGGGAATTCGAAAGTACGCTAGGGCTTTCACAGTATTCAGTTTGGCAATTCAGTCTTCGCACCGTATCGCACAAACTCGATATCATTCCTCATTAAGTGAGTATCAAACCAAAGTTCGACAACAAACGAAAAAAAGGAAGAATCTTATTAAAATAAATTATCCGTGACAGTTACTTTTCCAGTTGAAATTCGAAGATGAAACTCATTCAATTTCAGAAACGTGAGCAAATGGAATGAGAAGCCCTATCCAGGTGAAAAATATATTTTCTGTCTGGATTGATGTTCACAGTTCTGTGAGGGACACACTGATCATATATAATCTAAAAAAAATATATCATTCAGCTTTCACCTTGAAGTTGGCCAGTTAGTTATTTCATTACCCCATTATTATATGACGAACATGGAATATACATAAAGTCCCACCTAAAAATTGAACAATGTTTTTAAAAACGAAATTATAACACATGAAATAGAAACAAACATGGGAACATTCTTCAATCTAGAATTTTCAATTCCAAATGGGTGAGATCAAAATTAGGATAAGTGGTTCAAGAGTTGAGAGATGCCCCGGTGTCAATGTGGTTGAGTCATTATCATCGGAACTCAGAGCAGACAGGGGCCTAGAATTCAACAAAGTTTCAATCTGGACTAGGAGTATATGAAACTCTTCGTAAGTTAAGATTTGTGATCCAACAACTCGCACCAGTTGAGTCTTTATAGATTCACTGCCAGCCTCGCTGAGGCCATTGAAATGAGGTGAGCCGGAAGCGCTCAAGGATATTTTTTTTTGCCCCAGCGGCTTGTTTCATAAACTCAGAGAGCACTGAGCTCCAACGAAGTAAGTTCCCCTATCGCAAAAGATGCGAGATCAATGACCTCATTGACTGATAAATCACCGAAGAGCAGCAATGAAGGGATCAGATTATAAATTTGACGCCAATTCAATGTGAATTGCTTTGGTGATAAAACATATAAAAAGGCGAATATGAGCCTTATATGACTTGATACCCCTGTCTTTCCCCATCGTTATGTGAAAAGGCCACCATAATCAACACCAACGCAGGAAAATGGTTTCACCACATTATTTCTTGGTGCAGGTGAATTGCCCATGAAGGGTTGTTGAGGAAAGGGGTTCACGCGAAAACACCTATAACATTTTCACAGGATATGCCACTAGCCCTTTTTGGAAAGAGTATCCGAAAATGTTGAACTATGATAAAATGTGAAGTTTGTAGTCCGGGATGGAAATTTTGGTTTGTGAATAGATTCTATTATGAGATCTGTTAGACGATGTTAACGAGAAAGTAGGGCAGGGTGTTTCTGTTCATAAGATGAACCAGGAAAATGTAAACGACCACCCACCCTGGTGACACCATCTTCTTCAATGAAAGGATTTGGTTTTCGGAAAATCTTAGGTAAGGAGGTTTGATTCTCCAAACTTCCAATCTCTTGGGAAAATGATACGTGTTGAACACACTTCACCAGTATCAGAAGTGCATCATAAAGTTGACGCAATACGCAACTATGCGTTGGATTTTGAGAATAGAGGAATTTTTTTCCAACAAGTCATCAAAATTATTGAGATATATAAAAGAATCTGAACAAATATTTCTTTCCTCTTCAGTCATTTCAGAAGAATCGGAATTGGGTTTGTAGGACGGTCGAAGACTTAGAGGAAACTGTTACTATCGAGGCCCATTGAACTACAAACGATAGTTATGAAGATCAGAGGTAATAGTCCACGAGATGCATGATCTGCGGGGTTTTCTTGAGTTTGGACGTGATGCCATTGTGAGGGGGAAAATCCTTCCTTATTGCTAACGAAAGTCTTCCAGCGCTGCACAGAAGACTTGATACAAGCACTACCCGAACAGCATGTTATTTATTCGAAAACCTCACACCTGACTGAACATTTTCACAACTGGCCATATACAGGGCGTTATGACTCAGCACACCACACCTGTGAAACGAATTGTTAGTCAAACCGCATATATACTTTTATCTGAAGGCATGTCATAATGACAACGTTATGTCACTCATTTTTTTGATGACATAAGGAAGCCCATAATGAATTCATTATGGTACTAGGTACCATAATGAAATTCTATATGAAAAACATGTGATAGTGAGAACAAAAAAGTTTATTCAAAATGCATAACTATGTACAAAACTATTTATTATAAATGGTAAAAGAGCAATTACTACAATTTGCGATATCAATTCCAATGGATTCTGGAGTTTCCACATCAGTAGTTCCTTGATTTTCTTAGTAGAACACTATTCTTCGTACCGATTGAACGCTATTTCTTATATACTCCTGATTTTTTCGGCAAAAGGGAGTCCACGATATTTCGCGTCATTTTTTCCAAATCAGAAGGACAACTACCAATTTCAGGATCACTCATCATTATTTGAATTATATTCAATTCTACGTGACAATTGTGTTTGACAACAGTTAAATAAATATTGCTGTTACAACCTGACGTTGTCAAGGAAATGGCAAAGCACAGCTCACTAACCTACTAATATTTGAAACTACACATATACTCACTCTTTCAAGAATAGTTGTCATTGTGACATGTCAAAAATGCAGTTCTTAATTTTTCGAAAATGTATTAATATAAATGCCATCAGATAAAATTTTGTATGTAATACGAATCATGAACAATCATTATGGCACACGTCGTGTTATCGGACTCGGCTACGCCTCGCCCAATGACATCCACGACTTATACTATAATGATCGTCTTTATGATCCTTATTACATATAGTGCTTCTCAAAAGTCCTCTCCCCCCCTCTTATTTTTGGAACGATTATACATAAACAAGTGAAATTTGGAAACTGAATATTAAAGGTTTTAAACTTCCCTACTAGTGATGATAGATGACGAAATCGTCAAAAATGACGTCGCAAGGCCATTGTGACCAATAATTCCAAATGGAACCCTACGGCAAGCGACACCTCTTTCAAAAGGTATCGAAAAAACCTATTCAATGATACTAATTTTGTTCGTGTTTATGGCAATTTTGGCAACTTGCTTTCGAAAAACGCAAAGCTGTGATGAATTAAATCAGTTAATACTAAAATTCCTATTTCAAGCTCCGCCTCTGGATAGTTGTCAAATAAACTGACGTTTTTGTCAGTCTCCCTAATCCGACGTTTTTGTAATTGTCCGAATTTTTGTACATTTAATAATTTGTGTATTGTTGATCAAACGTTTAACTGTTTTAGCAGCTTTTGATACTTTTAATATTTTTGTACATTTTAATATTCTGTTAAACTGTTGTGGGCCGAACGTTCAAGTGCTTCAAGAAGCGAAATGGTAAGTGGTTTAGGTGATAAAGTAGCAGCGATCCTAATTCTTGGTGAAACTGGACAAAATATTCATGCAGCAGAACGCAATTTTAACCGATGAAACCAAAAAGGAGGAGGTTCTCTATTCGACCCGTTTATTTTTTTTCCATCATATTTTTTAATGTATGATCACGCATAACTTTTTACTGAGGCATCCGATTCCAATAATGTTTTCAGTAGATAGGGTGTACTTCGAATTTGGTCCCATTTGAATTTAAAAGATGGATTCCACCCCTTAGAGTAGCGAAATGAAGGATATTGATCAATCACCCTCTGAATTCTGGTCCGTTTACCGATTCTATCAGGCATAACTTTGTACTGGGTTCTCCGATTTGGATGATTCTTTTTTCGATAGATAGGATATACCTTATATTTGGATTTCGAAAAAAATATAAGCCAACCTTACGGGTAGAAAAATAGGGGATAATTGATTTTTCAGTAGTGAACATTGGCATACACATACGTAGTTGACAATGACAGATCGCTACTGACATTATTCTTGTTTCACATCCGTCAAAATCAGTATATTAAATGGGAGGATGGAATGATATACAAAGTTATGGAATAAACTAACCAGAACAACGAAAATAATTCATATTACAACAAATAGTAAAAGTAGATAATCATATTATTCAACTGGTAATAGTTGAAGTAAGGTGGGTAAATGAGTATTTTGGAAGTAAACAAAAAACAAGTAGGTAGTAATTGGTAGATTTTAGCCACAAAAAATTGAAAAATAAAAACTTTTTAACATAAATTTAAACCGACGGAATACGGAACTAAAAAGTAAAAAATAAAAACTTTTTAACAAAAAATTAAACCGACGAAAAAATCAACTGAAAAGCAAAAAATTTAATAAACCTTCTCAGTCTAAATGATAATTGAGCTCCTAAGCTAATGTAGGTAACTGATTTTGAGTCGGCGCCAAACAAACTAGCAATTGAATTAGGTGAAGCGTAAAATGATGGCAGCGAGATGCACGGCTGCGTTTTGATGACTTCTTTCACAGATAATGATCTTCGATAATTGTTTGTTTGGCGCCGACTCAAAATCAGTTACTTACATTAGTTTGGGAGCTCATTTAGACTAAGAAGGTTTATTTCATTTCTTGCTTTTCAGTTGAATTTTTCGTCGGTTAAATTTTTTGTTAAAAATATTTTTTAATGATGATGCGAAACGATCTGGCAGATTACAAATTTCTAATGAGAAAAAAATTGATATACTGGCAGAAGTAATAGTTAATCCTACTTCTTCAACAAATCACGTTGCATCTACCTGTGAAGTCAGTCGAAGTAAAGTACACAGGGTGTTTAAAAAAAATAAATTTCATCCATACAAATTAAAAATGGTTCATCAACTCTCAGACGACGACCCAGACCGAAGACTAAAATTTTGTGAAAATATGGAAACTAAAATTAACCAACAGCCAGACTATGTCAAAACAATATGTTCCAGTGACGAAAGTACTTTCTATCTAAATGGAAATGTAAATACACAGAATGTGAAGTATTGGAGTGACGCAAATCCTCACCTGTTTCGTGAAACACATACCCAATTTCATCAGAAGGTGAATATTTGGGCAGGTATCCTGGGAAACCACATCGTTGGGCCTCTTTTTTGAATACTAATTTAACTGGTGAGGTTTATCTGTAGCTGTTGCAAAACGCAATAGAACCATTAATCCTTGAAATTTTGGAATATAATCCAGATGAATTCGGCCATTTGGAAATAACATTCCAACAGGATGGTGCTTCCCCACACCATTACGGTGCAGTAAGACGGTATTTGGATGAGGAGTATCGTGGTAGATGGATTGGACGACGAGGTTCAATGGAATGGCCAGCTCGATCACCGGACCTCACACCTTTGGATTTTCTTCTATGGGAGTACCCTAAATCGAAGGTTTACGCCACTGAACCTGACAATATTGACGTTTCAAAACAACGTATTGTTGCAGAATGTGTGGCTGTTTCCGCAGATACATTTGCAAAAGTACGAGAAGAGTTTAAAAATAGGATATTCCACTGTCAGGAAGTGAATAGAGGTCACTTCAAACAATTTCTTCGAGTAGATACTGATTCTTATATCTGTAATTAATATCATACTGAATGGAATTTAAATTTGAATGTTTACTAATGAGCCATTTCATAAACACAAACAAAATTAGTATCATTGAATAGGTTTTTTCGATACTTTCTAAAAGAGGTGTCGCTTGCCGTAGGGTTCCATTTGAAATTATTGCTTACAATGGCCTTGTGACGTCATCTTTGACGATTTCGTCATCTATCATCACTAGTAGGGAAGTTTACGACCCTTAATATTCAGTTTCCAAATTTCACTTGTTTATGTATAATCGTTCCAAAAATGAGAGGGGGGGAAGGGAATTTTGAGAAGCAATGTAAATAACTATTATAGGAGAAAACTTTAGAAAACCCAAACAATATGGATTTTACAAGTAACGTTTAGTGATGTATAACTCTGATGAAATGTATTTGTCTTATATTGATTCACTCTAATCGATCCCAAATATTATTCATTCTCACACAAAATCGTGTCTTGAAAAGTTTTTAGAGGTTCTATACGGAGTGTTGTAGAACACAAAGTTATACAACTAGATTCAATCAAAGAGCGGCCTATTCAATCAAATCACTCAGTATATGATTGGGATTCGTTTTAACTACATACGTTGTCATATATCATGCTTTAAAAAAAAATAGAAGGTTGTAATTTGAAAAAAAAAAACACAAATCCATGAATCATTTTTCTTATTAATCCATTACATATAATTTCACCAGAAAATATGGGTATAAAAATGTCAATAAAACCATGGCAATAATCGATATCATATCAGTTAAAATGTTCTATGAATTCAAGACAATAATCAATGTATTTTCAGTAATAACTCTCAATAGTAGCTTATAGTCAATTGTAACAGTATATTTCAATGACATCTTTTTGTGCTTCGTCAATTGTGCCACGGGGCTTGTGGCTCAGTGGCACGAGCGTTGGTCTTGTGTCCGCTATTTCCATCCGGTGCGGCTTCGACTCCCGCAGCTGGTGAAAAATTGTTCAAGACCCCAGGAGTGGTTTCGGATCCCACTATTAAAGATACGACTCCCGTGATCTTAACTCGTGCAAGTTCTCATTAGCTTCTGAGGGTTGGTCAAACAACTAAGAAAGCGGTTCAAAACAATTTTACAAAACAATTGTAACTGTTTTCTCCTATAAGCAACAAATTTTAAAAGTTTACTCGACTCGGAAACTGTATCAAATATTACAAATATAAGCAGTGAGTTGAAGTAAAAATAATTATAACATAATATCTTTCCAGCACAAGCAAACTATCAAAACCTATAAAATGAATGAATATTTATTACTAAGTTAATCAACTCTTTAAGGAATGTATAATATGAAATGTGAAGAATGTTCATTATATAAACCTGGTACACAATACAATCAAAGAGAGGAAATATTTTCGTCTCACCCTGTATTCACTTTTGTCGGAGATCACACACTAAAAACTTTCCTTGGTTCAGTCCCGGTAATTTATAATGCAAATAATTTAGTTATTTTTCATTCAAATTAATCTTTTAAAACCCGTTAAACAATTATTTATTTATTTACTACTGTTGCCAATGATGAAGTTCTGAAGAATTCTTCTAACTGCATATAAGTGTATATAGTTCAAATCGTTTTCTCTCTAGCTACGATGTTAAAGTTGATTTTCTTCTTAGCAAAAACTGACAGAAAAACTCATCAGTGTGAGTTCTAATAACTGGTACTTGTTGAAATTGTTTGTTTGAAAACTGAATATAATTTGAAATGCTATTGAAATTACATCTATCTGACTGAATCGAATTCGAATCGAATAAGTTACATACTGACTTGAAGGAATATATAGTATTTATTCCCACCCAGAATGTATTTTTATAAACGACTATAATATCATCTTCCCCAGCAAGTTTTCTTTGTTTTATTTCCAATTGTAAATATACGATCACTCCATGCCATGATTCAGCGGTTTCCCTTCAGAGTTCAAATACAGAAGTTCATATTTATTTACGATTTTCTTTGTTGGGTTAATTTAAAAAACCATTAGTTGAATGTTCATTGCTTCCCACTAGGAGTATATTCTTATATTTATCTCCAGCATAGCTCTGTCATATTTTCATAATATGAAGGTTCACTGATTTCTTATACGTATTGAATTGTATTACTTTTCCTCAATATGAATTTACATAAGGGTACTGAATTCTATCATAGTTTTAAGTGTGATTTTTCTCAATCATTATATCCTCTTAATTCATTGTTTTTTTTTTCAAGCTCTGTAAACAGAGTGTGACAATACAAGCAAGGGTCACTATTGAGTCACTCCAAGCACAAATTTGTGAAAATTGGATGGAAGCATCAAATGTTTTGAGAATATAATCTAACAATTAGGATAGGAGAACTGCTGCACTCAATTGTAAGCGAGGTATGGATGATTTCTTGAGAGAAGCAACCTTGGACTTTCCACAAATTAATTTGGTTTCGAGAGTCTCATAGGAAACTCTGAAGCGCAGGTATGCAACTGCGACGTAACCTTTTTCGGAGCTATCAAAAAACCCATGTGGTTCACATAAAGCATAATTATCTATCATGATAAAGCGATGAATTTTCACTTTGGGCCAATTCTTCAGTTACCTCGGGAGGTGAAATTTCATTCCAATCACAACCCAAATTTCTAAGAAACTGGATTGAATATTCCGCGAAAAATGGTAAGGGAGGTGAGAATCCCAGAGGATCAAATATTCTTGCGATTTTTGATAGAATTGTTTTTTTGTACAGGGTCTGTCTAGACTTTTTATTTCATGAAATAAATGGTCAGGGGTAGGATGCCACTTGAGACCTAATACTTTGAACAGCGGATCATCTGAGTGGAAATTATGCACTGTTTGTTGACAATCTTCTAGAGAAAAACCTCTCAAAAGTTTGGGAGATTATTGCGTGACCATTTTCGCAAATGGAAACAACTTCTTATTAGTGGAGCAATCAATTCATCCTGTAAAGATTTTGTTTCTTCCAAAGATCGACCTCCTGAACATATATCGTCTAAATAAACCAATATTTGAGATGCCAGAGGAAAAATTTTTTTTGTCTGCTGCCAGTTAAGTCGAAATTTCCAAGTGAAGGCAGAATTATATTATATACTAACCTAACTAAACGTTAAATGAAAGAGGGGAAACTTCACGAATTGATTTGGTTGAAAACTCTGGCCTCCACTTTGTTAACAAGTTTCCCCAAGTTGTACTTCTTTAAAAATGTAGTTTTCGTGGAAAAGTGTGTACTGATCAAACCAAATAGTAATTTGAAGGTCTACGTTATCGTTGAAAGAGCATATGATGTGATGCTTCAGATCATAAGATAGACCAAATATAGATGATGAGTCTTTCTCAAAAAATTTTAACAAATACAATATGAATATAAGAATCTTAATTATATGATGGAAAAAAAGCATTCTCAATTGAATATTGAATTGAAAAATCCACGATGGAAGATGGTGACTGAAGTTTATCTTTTAGTCGCAAATGATTCCACATTTGATTTTATGAACATCATGTTCATATCACATATAACAAATCAACTGAATTATATATTTCAATAGAAATGATGATACTATTGATCACATAATAATATGATCATACAATATGAATACCGATAGGAAGGAATATGTGTATGAATCAACAGTGTCACCTTCTACTTTATTCTCGTTAAGTAGATTCACGCATAATCCAAGATTGATTCTAAGCCACTTCATTTTTCAGTGA
The DNA here is from genome assembly GCA_018342105.1 of Gonioctena quinquepunctata. Classification (NCBI taxonomy): domain Eukaryota; kingdom Metazoa; phylum Arthropoda; class Insecta; order Coleoptera; family Chrysomelidae; genus Gonioctena; species Gonioctena quinquepunctata. The sequence goes on from JAFIRS010000340.1 coordinate 287,830, forward strand.
AGCCTAAAACAGAAATGAACAAGATGGATGACGCGAAAAGTAACGTGACTGTGAACTCTGAAACATGTCAAAAGGTAGCTCAAAGTGGTTTGAAATGTACCAGTTGTGGTACATTGTCACATACTGGATGCCTCGAATTATTGAAAAGTGTCAAGTACCTAGACGACCATAACATATTATGTTGTGATGAAATGCAAAACACCATGGAGGATGAACCTGATGGATCATTCGACACTGCCAGTGATCTGATAATCGAAGACTCCAAAGCGATGAAACTGAGGTATTTGAAAACGATTATCGAAAAAAATCAACTTTTGATCACGAATCCACAATTGAATATATTTTCGCTACGAGAACATATAAAATTATTGTTTATCGTAAACAACAATCAACCTACGCCATCTAATTTGCGAGGGATGAACGGAGGGAAACTCGACAGTAGAGTTCTTTCCAGAAATAATGTGTTTTCGTACCAAAATGAAAAGCAAGTAAATCAAGTGTCCGTAGTAGAAACAAAAACAACTTCGTTTTTCTGACACGTTAAAAAAGCATGTAAAGAAAAGTGACTAAGTGAACAATTGCGAAAAAACCATGACACCAAAACAAAAAAATTCCCATACGATAAAAAACACAGAAGTCGCAGCTGCTATACTGAAGGAACAGTGCAAACTGAAATGAATCAATATATACATTTTACGAAAAATACACCAACAATTATCGAAAATAGTTCGACTTCTACAGCTCGGAATAATTGAACGCCAGTTCTACCTAGAAGAAACAGAACCAGGAAAACTCAAGTGGACATTTTTATTAATAGAGACAATGAACTCGTTAGGGGTGGGTGTTTCTAAATTCATTGGCTTACATATTACCAGATTAAACACTGACATGAGTGAAATATTTTTTTCAAGCCTGCTGAAATGATCCTTCCCAGAAGTTGATTGTGAAGTGATCCAATCCAGATATCCAACAATATATTCGTCCTTTGAATTAAATTATTAACAGAAAATTTCAAGAAAGCCATGGTAGTCTACTCGACAAGTTGAAAATGGTCTAAAATAGAGATACTGCTCTTGAAATTATGTGTGATAGCTCATTGGATCCGAAATAACGCCTGGAAAAATGTGCCAAAAACGTGTATTAGCACATAAAAAATTGCAAAAGTTATACAATTGAAATGGAAAAAAATGGCATTTTGTTTTTTACCAATATTTCATAAACTATCAATATTTAAAAAAATTCAAGAACATATTCTGAAAGAGGAAAAAATTTAAAATACAAAATTCTGAGCTCCCGGATTTCTATCTCCATTATTTATAATTTTAATTTAACGCTGAAAATGGGTCTCCGAGCGACATTTTTAGGTTGCGCGCGCGGCGTCAAAAGCGAGTACGACACATTAATTAATTTATTTAGGGTATTAAATATTTTTTTTCAATTTGAAAAAATCATGGTGTATTCGAAACACTATAAATAATTTATTCCCGTTGGTTACTCGACTTAAAGTTGATTTTTCAACAAGTTGAACGATTGTTAACTAACAAAACTTTCTCGAACTTCTGTCTTAATTGTAAATGAAAAAATATGTTTAAATAATTGTCGTAAAAATTTTTCGCTCGTAGAGCCTTTCTTATATACATACTCAACAAGATCACGCAATAAAAGTTAAAAAAATATCATACTTTGTTTATAATAATTTTTGTACTTGAACAAAAACAAAAAAATCCAAGTAATGTTGTTAAAAAAATTTTTCGTATTATAATTTTTTTATCAACACAAGATATGAATTGATTTGCGAAAAAAAATTTCCCGCCATTTGTTGATAATTTTTTTATAAACAAATTGATTATTTCGATATTTTTGAAAAAAATTTTTTTTTACTCCATTATATTACAAATATTATGATTTCACAGAAAAAAAATCCTAATAACAATTTTTAATTGTTTATAATATTTTTTTAATATTTTTATTGTTTAAATAATTATTGGGAAAAATTTTTTAAAAAAATTAATTAAAAATTTTTTTATCAATAATTCCATTGTTTATTAACTTACCAATTTGTTATAAACAAATTTTTAACTTTGTTAGATTTTTTTCCTGGAACTTCTAGAATTTACAAAAACAAACATATATAACAAAGTATGGAAAAAAAAATCCAAATACTTATTGTACTTTGGGAATTGGAATTGGAAAAAATTGGGAAAAATGTTTTTCTATACTTTGTTATATATGGTTGTTTCTGTTAATTTTGGGAGTTCCAGAAAAAAAATCTAACAAAGTTAAAAATTTGTTTATAACAAATTGTTAAGTTAATAAACAATGGAGTTGTTGGTTATAAACTTCATACTTCAAAAAGGACTGACTGTCAATTATGATTTTTAGAAAAAAAAATCCCCAACTAATTATTCAAACAATAGAAATATAAAAAAACAATTATAAACAATTAAAAATTGTTATCAAGGAAAATCTTATTTTTAAATCATAATATTTGTAATATAATGGAGTTGTGAAAAAAAAATTCAAAAATATTGAAATAATCAATTTGTTTATAGAAATAAAATAGCGGGAACTTTTTTTTTGCAAATCAATGTATACCTTGTATTAATAAAAAAACGATGATATGATGATTAGGAAAAAAAAATCCACAACATTACGTGGATTTTTTAGTTTTTGTTCAAGTTCAAAAATTATTATAAACAAAGTATGAATATTTTTCCAATTTTCATGGCGTGATCTTGTTTAGTATGTACATGAGAAAGGCCCTACGGAGCGAAGATTCTTTACAATAATTATTTAAACATTTTTTTTCATTTACAATTAAGACAGAAGTTCGAAAAAATTTTGTTAGTTAACAATCGTTTAACTTGTCGGAAAATCAACTTTAAGTAAAATTTCCAACGGGAATGAATTATTTATAGTGTTCCGAATACACCACGATTTTTTCAAATGCAAAAAAAAATTTAATACCTTAAATAAATTAATTAATGTGTCGTACTCGCTTTTGACGCCGCGCGCGCAACATAAAAATGTCGCTCGGAGACCCATTTTCAGCGTTGAATTAAAATTATAAATAATGGAGATAGAGTTCCGGGAGCTGGGAATTTCTAATCTTAAATTTCCTCCTCTTTCAGAATCTTTTGAAGTTTCTTAAATATCAATAGTTCATGAAATATTGGCAAAAAACGAAATGCCATTTTTTCTTCTTCTTCAATTGTTTATAACTTTTGCAATTTTTTAAGTGCTAATACACGCTTTCGGCACATTTTTCTAGGCGTTATTCCGGATCCAATGAGCTATCACACATAGTTTTAAAAGCATTATCTCTATTTTAGACCATTCTCAACTTGTCGAGTAGACTATGGATCCGAAACTGTGGCCACATGGAACATGCATAAGCCGTATTTTATATCACAGGAGGAAAAAACCAGGCGAAATATAATTTTCCACCCGGATCTTACAGCCCTCAATATGAGAAAAATTACAGATACGAAAATGAACAATTCATTTGTAGAAATAAGTGATTTAGATGTTAGTTTCATTTGTTTGACTGAAACCGGATATTTTCAGAATCCTCGAAAAACTCATTTTATCTCAGAAACTAATTATTGAAGAGTAGCTACTGTCGTGGAAATAAGAAAATGGGACGTGTTGCCATCCAATCGATTTGGAACAATATTGTGTTGAACAGTACTTTAAAATTTGTGGCATAACCTGTTAACTGAACATTGGCCACACTATAATCTTGAGTTGTTATAGATCTCCTTCGGGAAACCTTAACGTTCTTCTTGAAAGGATTCATGATGTTCTAGATGCAGTTTCCAAACCAGGTATAAATGTAGTTTTCTGTGGCGATTGCCAACTGTTATGGTAAGTCAAGTAGATATTTTCTAAAGATATCCGGTCTCTTAAAATCCTTCATCCTCGAACACAAATTGCAAAGGCCCACTAGGGTCACTTATGATATTGCTACAACAATTGATCAGGTTTTCACAAATTTGGGGAAGAATGCAGTTTACTGAGTCGTTGATACTGACATGTCAGATCACAATCTATTGCTGTTTTCGAGGGGACCACTTCAAAATCGTGAGTACAAAAGAACATTCAGAGACCAAGAATTTGTCGGTGACCTACGAAAGGAAAATTGGAAAGAGGTTTATTCTGAATCTGATGTGAATCATGCACTTGAAAATTACATACATTTTCCGCATAAATCCAATTTTCCAAACAAAAATAGAAATAGAAGCTGGGTAACACCAGAAATACGCAAATCCAGCCAAAATTTGAGGGACATCTTCAATCTGAAAAAGTATAACCCAGCATATTCCGAATTATACACCGCGAAAAAAAAGCACATGATAATTTAATCTCGACAACGAAAAAACATACTATCAAAACAAAATACTAGATTCTGATAATCCCCCCAAATCTATATGGCAAGTCATAGCAGAGTTATCGAGCACGCAATTTTTTTTTTTAACACATGACTCAATTACATATGGGGATCACAAAGAAGAAGATCCACTAGAATTGGGTGATTTATTTATCAACTATTTTTTGGAAGTCCCTAAGTCTGTCATTGAACATATAGGATCAGATGTGATGGACTATAATGAATTCATGAAAAACAGCGATTCACCTTGTGATTCTTTCTTTCTTGAAACTTATGATGAATCTGACTTGTTTAATGTGTTGCAACTAAAGCTATAAAATAAATACTCGTCAGGATCTGAAATGTATTTAGTCAAAAAAAAAATATCTGCTATCCTAGAGCCACTGACATTTTCAGTCAATCTATCTTTCATACGGGAGTCTTCCCGGACCTGTTGAAAAATGGCAAAAAAACCCCAATTCATAGAAAAAATTGTCGTCAACTACTTGAAAACTATTACCCCATAACGGTACCCTGCAGTTTTCCGAAAGTGTTCGAATATAGTTACTTATATCGACTTTTATCTTTCATTGACAACGAAAAAATAATTTCAAATGACCAACATGGTTTTATTAACAGAAATTCGACGACCACTACATTCGTACTACCACAAAATAATTGATTCCATTGAGGCTCGCGAGTGCCCTGTTGGGATATTTTGTGATCTAAGCAGGGCATTTGACTGTGTTAACCATGGCATTCTATTGGACAAGCTCTATCGATACGGTATAAGAGGCACTCCTTTTGAATGGATACAGTCAAATTCGTGTAAAAACATATGCAAAATGATATGGGAATCCCCTAAGAATCAGTATTGGGCCCTATCCTTTCCATCATCTACATAAATGATATTGATAAGCTCCAAGTGCCAGCCTTTTCACAATTTATGCAGATGATACTCTCTCATCATATCTAATCTACTATAAAGCTCTTTAAGAGAAAAATGTGAAACAACTCTGAATGAAATGAATAACTGGAATAACAGTGCCTGAGATTTCATAACCCTTAGAAAATTTCATTTGGATGTTGATGCACACCTCAATTGGAAATCGTAATGCCAAGACCTCGTTTCAAAACTCAACATAATTACCTATCAATTTAAAAATTAAAGAGGAATTTCAAACCTGGATCAATTGTTGCAGCTCTATTATGCACAAGTTGGAAGTGGGCTTTGGTATGGTGTCACTTTTTCAGGATCATCAACTTCAGCACCGAATGTTTTCATCGCGCAAAAGGGTATTATTCGCTCAATGTTGCGACTATGCCATCGGACCTCATGTAGAAATGTATTCAAAGATCTCAAAATTTTATTCTGACCGTCAATCTTCATTTTAGAACTATGTCTGTATTTGTTTAAAAACAAGAATGAATTTCTCCGGAATGACAGCAAGCATGGTTACAATACCCGTACTAAAGACAATTACATTGTACCATTTTCGAAAACACGGATAACTCATAATGCTCTCAATTCCATGGCACCAAATATATATAATACACTCCCTGATAACATCAAAGAAAGTAGTTCATTATATATTTTCAAAGCGGCATTGAAGGAGTTTTTGATCAAGAATGGTTTCTATTTAATAGAAGGGTTTTCAAATCGTCATCTCTGAAGAAATGCGATACAGATTTTATTATTATTATTATTTATATGATTTTATCTTCTTTATGTTGTGCATGTACCTTGTGCTTACTATTGTCTTTAACCAAATTTATTTTACTGCTACAAGTTCTGACCTTTTTCATATAGTTTGTACTGTCTTAAGGAAATAAACAATATTATTATCAATATTATAACACACTTTCTCAAATCGCCAGGTACTGACAATGCACAATTGCTTTTCAAAATATCACGAAAAACTTCAAGTGCGATTCGAAATTGTAATAATGCCCCAATAACTAGGATTTGAGAAAGGTAATTCACGAAACATAGTCAAAGGAAGTATATTTTTTATTTAGAATTTCCAATATAAGTTTTGTTAGGATACATTTTAGGTAAATCATTTTCAAACGGTACGTTATTGACAAATTTGGAATTTTCTTAGTTTATTTTTATTCAGAATACCAAGAGGGCAGAGACGTATCGAGGTGAATCTAGTAGTTTGTCATTCTTAGAACAGATGATTAACATTTTTTACTCAAATGGGTGGAGAAAACACAAAATATGGAAAACAACAATAATTCTTTTGTTAAGGAGATCAGATATATTCAACGAAAAAATTTCATCTCACTAAATACGCAGTAACTGATCTAGTATCAGTGCTATAGATTTTCGCTTTCAAATCTGAATATATTCTCTGGATTAACCATTTGCTCATTTTTTAGGATGTTTGAGGTGATAATCCCCAAGAAAAAGGAACGAAACATGATAGAACGTGGAATAGTGACAGATTTTCAGATACGGTTTTACTCAGTATGCCTTTTAGAGGACAAAATTGTTCGTATATTCTCATGATAATAATGCATGAATCAAAGAGTTGTCCTAGGTTCTTCATATTAAAAAATATTCTCATTTGTTCGATAATTATGTGTTTTGGTATAATTTTAATCAGGCTGCCAGGTGTTTTTTTTAATGAAATTCAATAAAAAAAACATTCTTTGGAAAACCATTGCCATACCGGTATGATGGGCCCGAAGGGCTGGTATGGTCACGTGAACTTCTATTTGAATAAGGAAATTTTCTGCGTTTTTGAACAAGCTGTCATTTATACGTATGCAAGTTCCTGTTATAAAACTGCTTGAAAACGATGGCATACCGTTTGCGTATTCCCAAGTACTGGTTACATTGCAAAAATTTTGAACAGTTATGGAATAACATTCCGCGATTTTACGCAGTATGTTCTATTTTCATACAGTTTATGGTAACGTATGATGTTTATGAAATTGGCATATTGTTTGAGAGAGTGAAAACTACAGGCATACGTAATAGTATATTTCATTAGGAGTCGAGAAAATAGACTTTTTCCGTGCGTGAGCGACAAGTTTCCGTGGGAGGCGCAGCCGAACACGGGAAGTCGTACAAGCACGGAAAAAGCATTTATGGACGTGTAATGAACGATATTCTTCATTACATTCATCTCAAAACCACATATTGTTAAGAAACATTTATTTTTATATATTAACGAACAAAAATATGTTTCTTCAATTTTTATTAATTGAAATATTTATGGTACAATTTGTGTTTTGTGTAAAAAGCTAATCCTTCAGCAGCTACTTCATTTTCGATAACTGTACTTGATAAATTTGAAGGTGCTGCTATATTAGTAGAAGTATTTAGTTTTTTATTTTTCCCCACTGCATTGTATTCTGATGTTGGCGTTGTTTTCAGTGTTCTTGAATGGCTAAACAATTCACGAGAAACTTCAATTTTTTCACTTACCGATTCAGCCACAGTCGAGAGTGCCAACCTCCATGCCTTTTTAAAGTGAGCCAATCTCCTCTGCCCTCGACTAACATAGATGCTGAAGATCGTCTTAAGCCGTGTCCAGTATAGTCTTCCGGATTTTATAGGTTCAGATATTCAGCAATCTGCTTTGTTGTACCACTGCAATGATTGTATGACACACTGCATGTTGAGCAAGACATCTACCATTACGATAGGCAATAAATAATATTTTACTATTCATGTGTGCAGGTCTTAGATTAATATATTTACGATAAAAAGTGCACGAATCAAAGGGACATCCTTCCTCTGTAATTGTGAAACTTCTTGATTTGTGATTTTTGCCATTTCGAAGGAATACTATCAAAAACCGGCCATTATCTTCCACGTCTTCCAAAGTCAGACGAATCAAGTCATCTCTTCGGCAAACACTGAATATGCCAAATATCAAAATAACTCCACTTAATTACCACTTCAAGTATGAATTTGGCGATTTGGTCAGCAGTTAATACTTTGGACATTTTCGGTGTGTAACACTTCCTCGTTCGAGAAATGTAGTAGTTTTTGGTAAATTATTATACTAATAATAATAATAATAGCGTCTTTATATTCCATGTAAATTTACAATAATATACAATTTTATGGAAATAATGATCTTGGCATAATAGGCGTAGTTCAGCTTCGAGATATAAATTTAAAACACAAATAATTATGACAGAGAAAAAAAATATAGCCGCTCTTCCACTCAACCTCGGAACACACGCATAATGGAATAAATCTAGAATCTATATTTAATTTTAAAAGGGAAAAAAAAAGAAAAATAAAAAAAACTAACAAAAATTAAATAATGCAATTCAATTTTTCAAAATCCTCGTAGGAAACACAATCACAGGAACTCACTGGGAAGATGTTTGTTCTCTCAACAACTTTTTTTTTAGATGAAATTTAATTTCCTTCAAGTTATTCGGAATATCATTATACACCTATCTATAGGAAGCCTTGTACTTGTCCGTTCTATGCATAGGAGGTGTTAATAGTCCTTTGAATCTCAAATTCAATGTATGAACATCAGTGCGGAACTTAATTTTATTGTAAAGATAAATTGGGCATTTACTCTTGATAATTTGATGATACAGGCATGCCGAGTGCAACAACCTTCGACTCTCCATATTCAAACATTCTACAACATGTAATTTATGCGAAATATGTTCGCGTCTGCGGATACCAAAAATCAACCTCAAACAAGAATTTTGCAACTTCTGTATTTTCAGCTTATATATATTGGTAAGACTTGGACCGTACAAGCAGTCTGTAAAATTAAAAATTGACAATACCAAGCTTTCACATAACATTGTTTAAGTTTTTAGCGGTAGGAATTTCCTACTGTCATATATCAATTTAATAGAAAAATAAGCTTAACTTAGAAGGGAGTTCACATGCTTCTCAAATTTTAGGTCAGTATCAAGGATGACACCCAAATCTTTCGAATTTTTGACTATCTCAAGAGGAGATTCATTTATTTCATTATTGACTTGTTGTTTAATTTCGTTTTTAGTTGATCTTGGTCCGAAGACCAGAACATTAGACTTGCTTGAATTTATTGGAAGATGGTGAGTCGAAGCCAGTTCAACAAAGTTACTAACATCCTGGTTGACCCGCTCACAGGCATCTCTCACGCTACTAGTAGCAAAAGAATGGTAAAATTGCGTGTCGTCTGCGTAAAGGTGAATTTTACAATATTTCACGCATTTCACAAGCTGACTGGTAAAGATTGTAAAGAGAATCGGTCCTAGGATCGACCCTTGTGGTACACCAGATGTTAGTTTCAAGTATTCAGAGCATTGATTCTCAATTTTTACTAATTGTTGTCTATTTGTTAAGTAAGATCTAAGCAATAGTTCAGCTTCTTCTCTCATTCCCAAATGAGTCAAAATATAAAAAAGGACATCATGGTTAATGGTATCAAACGCACGACTAAAATCGAGAAGAACAAGTATTGTACATTTGCCAGAATCTGCTTCCATTATATTATCTGTTACATGGAGAAGAGCTGTAGTACAGCTATGGCCTTTCCTGAAACCTGATTGGATGCAAGGAAGGATGTTCTTTATGGCAAGGTATTCTTCTATTTGATTCTTCATTATTTTCTCCATTATCTTTGACATTGCTGGTGAAATGCTCATTCCACGTAGATCTTTGAATTCTTTAGGAACAGGTTTTTTTGGCAACATTGTAATGATGGCTTTTTTCCAGGCAGATGGAAAAATGTTCATTTCGAAACAGTAGTTAATGATATGCCGAATGTATGTTATGATATGTGGAGTGCATAACTTGATCATTATTAACATTTACATTTCCTTCTACTACCAGACAACTTTTTAATATTGAAAATTGACTCCATAAAGTTGTAGCTTTCATGGATTTGCTTTTTTTCTGACAAATAAACGAGAAGAATATCATTACTTGCATTTATAACTTTTTTTGTTGGCGCCAGTTGCAAAATAGACGATACTGGTTTTCATATCTCTCACGTGACTTTTTCAGCAGTAATTCTGCACTCACTTTTACCGCTTTTCGTAATATTCCTTCCTCTGGTGAAATCATTTTTAAGTATTTCCACTAAAAATATCCAAATAGTGTCACAAAAGAAGCGTTATTTACCCCGTTGCTGAGGAAATATACAAACAATTTGCGATTTCTAGAGAACTATCAATAACATATTATTTTATTTTGACATTCAGGTAGGCAGCTAATGACACTAGCGCACCGTAAAATTTTCCGTGCGGGCGCACGAAAGAAGCCCTCTTTCAGTGCGCTAAATAAGCATGTAAATATAGTGTTTTCAGACAAGTATAATGAAAAAAATATTGCACATTATAAACAAAAGTTTCTGAGTTTTCAAGCAGTATGCCCTTCTGTTTTTATGATGAACATGGTATATGTAGATGAAATAACAAAGGGCATGCCTATCGATAAGGTCCAATCTTCTTGAATTTATTGAAAAAAAGATGCAAATATAGAGAAAACCGGTGTAAGATAAAAGTTCTTATTTTTTTTGATATTGTTTGTTTGACAAAAGCAGTATGTCATCATTTCGTTTTTTAAACTCTGATATTATTAACAATATGAAGTTTATATCATGTGAGTTGGAATAACAAATGAACGAAAGATAAACTCAGACGCATCATCAGTTTTTCGTTCAATTACGGTGAAAGGATTGCGAGTCATATTTCAACAAAGTGAAAGCGTGGACCGCGGGTGGAGCCGTGTAAATGCTAGTACCTAGTGATTCGTATACTTTTGTAACATTTACGAATCGTTGGCTGTCACCAGTACCAAAAAATAACCAAACTGTGAGAGGCTGTGACATGTGTGTTATATTTCCCAACAAAATTACAAGGATGTCTGTATCGGAGCACTGTATTACTACATCGTACAAACCCTCTTTAGTCTTGGAAATATTTTTGTGTCAGCTTCCTCATGACCTTCACACTCGTTAACACTCATGATTTGGCAGGCAATAGATCCTTGATCGACTTTATGGCTAAAGCATTTCTTATATGAAATAAAAATATTTTTATCGTGAATGATGTCAACAGCTAGTGGTGTAGAAGTCCAATGTTCAATTAGGAACGATACGAAGCATTCCTTTAATTTAAAATTTTTCAATGCGTCACCGAAATCTGACGGCCGAGTTTGCTCCAGACCTGAGGGAAAAAAATTATACTCAAGATCGAAACTTCCATTAATGTTCAGAACATTTATTATATAATACGTGTAGGATGTAATCAGTTTCGTGTAATAAAAAAAACCTAGTCGTTCTCTACTCCCACCCAATTCAAAGACAGAACTGAATACACTCTGTATAGTACATATTAAGGAGTACCAATGAAAAATTTCTTCGACTCGCGTGTATAGAAAAAGCTGATTTAAGTGCTTAAACACATTTTTGTGGAAGGAGAGCCGTAGCCGAATTTCAGAAGGATGCTCACGCGACTCAGGTAGGGAATACAAAAGTTGCGTGAACGACCTTCTTAAATTGAGCTACGGGGCTCCCCTTCCACAGAAGTTTGTTTTAGCTCTCAAATGAATTCTTTCGATCCACGCGTGTGAAAAAAATGTTGTTTTTCGAAACACTCCAGTATACAGGGTTTCTCTGGACTTTTTAACCGACGAAACCAAAAAGGAGGAGGTTCTCTATTCGACCCGTATATTTTATGTTTTTCCATCATATTTTTTTATGTATGATCACGCATAACTTTTAACTGAGGCGTCCGATTCCGATAATTCTTCCTTTGGTGGATAGGGTGTACTTCGACTTTGGTCCCATTTGAATTAAAAGAATGAAATCCACCCCTAAGGGTAGTGAAATGAAGGATATTGATCACTCACCCTCTGAATTCTGGTCCGTTAACCGATTCTATCAGGCATAACTTTGTACTGGGTTCTTCGATTTGGATGATTTTCCTTTAATAGATAGGGTATACCTTATATTTGGATTTCGGAAGGAATCAGCTACCCTTACGGGTAGAAAAATAGGGGATAATTGATTTTTCACTAGTGAACATTAGCACACACATACGTAGTTGACAATGCCAGATCGCTACTGCCATTATTCTTGTTCCGTCAAAATCAGTATATTTTATGAGAGGATGGAATGATATACAAAGTAATGAAATAAACTAACCAGAACAACGAAAATAATTTATATTACAACAAATAGTAAAAGTAGATAATCATATTATTTAACTGGTAATAGTTGAAGTAAGGTGGGTAAGTAAGTATTTTGGAAGTAATCAAAAAACAAGTAGGTAGTGATTGGTAGATTTCAGCCACAAAAAATTGAAAAATAAATTTTTTTTAACAAAAAATTAAACCAACGAAATACGGAACTAAAAATTGAAAAATAAAAACTTTTTAACGAAAAAATAAACCGACGAAAAAATCAACTGAAAAGCAAAAAATAAAATGAACCTTCTTAGTCTTAATGATAATCGAGCTCCTAAACTAATGTAAGTAACTGATTTTGAGTCGGTGCCAACCAAACTAGCAATTGAATTAGGTGAAGCGTAAAATGATGGCAGCGAGATGCACGGCTGCGTTTTGATGACTTCTTTCATAGATAATGATCTTCGATAATTGTTTGTTTGGCGCCGACTCAAAATCAGTTACTTACATTAGTTTAGGAGCTCAATTATCATTTAGACTAAGAAGGTTTATTTTATTTTTTGCATTTCAGTTGATTTTTTCGTTGGTTTGATTTTTTGTTATAAAGTTTTTGTCCTCTCAGGAATGTATAAATGGGGTCAAAATATCAACAGTACTTCATATAACTTTTGTTTCTGAAAGCCTTCGTTACCAAGTTACGGGCCCTCGAAGTTACAAAATGAAAAATGTTTCTCTGTGATAACTTTCGAAGTGAATATTCAAAATCATCTGAATTCTGGTGATTGACTTAACAAATCAATTCTTTCGATGAGCTTCCATGCAGGAGTCAGTTGTTTTACTACAAAGTCAGGAACGGACTACCCCCGATGGTCCACACCCCAAAACTTTGAAATGACTGGGATTTGTCGATATGTTTTAACAAAACAAGGTTACCTGGACAATTTCCTGAATAAAAGTACTCGTGTGGAAAATCGATGGGAGCAACGATTTTTGATAAAAATGCATTTTTGTTTGACGACATCCAACCTGACAACACTTCAAACTGTCCTATTAGAATATTGACAATACAATGACAACACACCACTCAACAAAACAAAATCGCATTCCAGTTGTCATTTTTTATACACACTAATTTCATTTCTTTCTACAAGGTGTTTTTGTCAACATCTGTGGAAGAAATGGAACATAAATTTATCCACCGGATATTTTTCACCTATTCATGTGCAGCCGTTTTTGTCGTTTATTCGTTTGCTTTTCATTAGTTATGTCTTCCGATGTGCGTTTTTTCAGCTAAATTTATCTTCGGGTTAAAGATTTTCTCCCATGAAATTATACTTATCAGTGAAACTCCTCAACATTTAAGCTGTGAATACAAATCTGCAACATCCAAATGTTGAGTTTCATGAGATTCAGATAACACAACACGAAACGCGCTTATCCCACGCGTACATACGGAATATGGACTGAATTCGATATTTCATAGTGAAGTAGCTTGTTAGTTCAAAAACACCACGAATCTACATAATTGATATTTCATTTGAAAAAATATCTACATTGTGAATGAAACTTTCAACTAGGTACTGTACTTTTTGTTTACGTCTTCATTCCAGAATATTTTGTAATATCCCTGTTATAAATGTTGTTAAATTAACGTTAGCATTAGTATTTCTACTGTGAAAATTTTCCATTTCAAATAATGGTGGACGAAACTGCATTTTTATTAAGAATCGTTGCTCCGATCGAATTTCCACACGAGTACTTTTATTCAGAAAATTGTCTACGTAACCTTATTTTGTTAAAAACTATTGAAAAATTATCTGTCATTCCAAAGTTTTGGGGTGTGGACCATCGGGGATAGTCCGTTCCTGACTTTGTAGCAAAACAACTGACTCCTGCATGAAAGCTCATCGAAGAAATTTATTTGTTTAGTCAATCACCAAAATTTAGATGATTTTGAATATTCACTTTGAAAGTTATCAAAGAAAAACATTTTTCATTTTATAACTTTGAGGGTCCGTAACTTGGTAACAAAGGCTTTTAGGAACAAAAGTTATATGAAGTACTGATGATATTTTGACCCCATCTATACATTCCCAAGAGGAGAAGGAGAAGTCCAGGGACACCCTGTATAATATATGAAATATATCGTATTTTACCTGTAATGTAATAATCTCCACAAAAGTTGTGTCTGAAAAGATGCTCGTTGTCCAACCCATGGGCTGTTGTACTCGTCAAAAATGGGGTATATCCTTTTTGCCTCTTTCATTGCTAAAATTCGCAAAATTTTTAGTGATATATCCCCAAATTTCTCAGGTACTTGCTTTAATTGATGTAGTTGGAAAAACCCATCGATAATAACATCTGCCTTGAACGTATTTTTAAAGATAAGCCACATATAATGGTCCTGCGTCAGGGGACCAACTCGGCAATGTCGGAAAATCGAAATAGTAGGAAAGTTAATCACATGTTTCAATATGATAAGCCCGCACAGCTTGTGAGCCATTTTTATTTCAACAAAGTAAATTACTAACTTCAATTACAAACCATGATTGAAAACACGGATTTTCTTTCATAATTTTGTGACATTTTTACAATTTTTTAAATGGAAAACTCGCACAACTTTTATGCCGTTTCTTATTTCACCCACATATACCATGGTTATAATAAAAACAGAAAGGTATACTGCTTATAAATATAGAACTTTTTCAATTCATTTTGCAACTTCATTTTGATTTTTCGAAATGACGAACCCGCACAACTCGTATGCCATATTACATATCAACAATTCAGGAGACTAACTTGATATTACAACATTTTAAAAATTTTTGCAATGTAAACAGTAATTGGGAATACGCAATCGGTATGCCATCTTTTATTAATCAGTTTTATAACAATAACTTATCAATGGCAGCCTGTTTAAATACTCATAAATCCACGTAACCATACCAGTCCTTCGGGCCCACCCTAACGGTGAGCCAATGATTTTTCGAATAATGTGTTTTTCTTTATTTCATTATAAAACACATGGCAGCCTAACTGAAATCGAACCAAAACACATAATTTTCGAACCAATGACGAATCATTTTTCAATATGAATAACCTAGGACAACATGTATCATCATAATGAGGATATATGGACAATATTATTCTCTAAAAGGCATACTGAGTGGAATCGTATATCAAAATCTGTCACTATCCTATGGTCTATGACCATGACCTAGATATTTTAGAAATCGCTGCTGGTTATCCGACTCATAAACACAAAATGTGTAATCAGGGAGTCTATCTTGCTACCAAATCAAGCATATAACAATGAAATCAGATTGCGATAATTTTTCCTTCGTCTCAACTTGGATAATGCTTCAAACTTCAAAGTAATTTTCCACTTAATCACTGGAAACATTCCGAAGAGTTCGTACATACAACGAAAACTTTTTTGATACAATTACTTTCGTAGAACGGTATAAAGTGGTAACTCACCGCCGAGTCGTAACTGTATTTAGAGCAAACTTATATTTCACTTTTTTCAAACAATCTTCCAAGGGTGGGAGACTGTAATACTCCACAATTATTTTCGAACAAAGGAAAGTGAAAACTCCTAATAAAATCCCCCAGGTTTTCCAGGAAAGCAATATATTGTTGAGGTCGGGAAAGATGTGAAGGAAAAAGATGATTTATATACATTTCTATATAGCATAAAACGATGATTTTTTTTTTGAAATGATGAGCTTTCTAGGGATTATACAGGATGGTGAGAAAAGTGTGGATCCTGAGAGAGAGAGAGAGAGTTATATAAGCCAATCATTCATTTATACGATTTTCATGAATTTTCGAAATATATAATGGAACACATCACTTTTCAATGAAGCCATGCTTCTATTTCCCTCATTCATCCATGAATTTGGATGAATATTGATAATTATGAAACTTGTGATTACCGACTGGGAGAAATCGAAATGGCTTTCTGTTAATGCTACCATAAAGTATTCAAAATTAATGTGCTTTCAATGAAAATGATCTCCAATATTTCAGCATGAGAAAAATTAGATTTTTATTGATAGTTGCCTGTTTGTGTCGATGATTGGAATGATTCCAGAACAACCAGCAACACAGATTGACTCACAATTCAGCCAGCAACGTGTTCTAGTTGATTTGTTATGCAGAATTGTAGATTGTAGGGGGTCGACATGGCTCTTCAGCCTCTCCGTACCTCAATATATTGAGAATTTTGAATATTACCCTTCGTCTATTCGAATCCCGGGATTCCGAAATTCCTTGCGGAGCATATCAGTCCTTTGGGAGCTAAGTTCTTGATGTCTGAGGGCGTTAGTGGAACCCCTTCGAGGAACTTAAGAATTAGCAAAACAGCGCTGGCAGTCGCAAAGCAGGTGTTCTGCAATTTCAGCAAAGTTCTTGCAGTAACGGCTCAGTTCACTGTCTGATCATCCCTTTTTTTGATGGTGATACCCCAGAGGACAATGTCCGGTGAACAGTCCCGTTACTGGTTTCAAGTCTTTTTTGTTCATCTCGAGAAGCTGTTCAGCTTTGTTTGGCGACGGGCTCAGAAACCTTTTCGCTTGTCCTCGCCCTGGAACCTCATTTCAGTGGTTTTGATTTGGTCAGCTTCCCAGCGCCAAAACTCCCCATTGATGTGGGCTTTGGAAAGACCATAGAAGGGTTCTGGGCCAGAAAATTGAGTGTTTGCGCCTTTCTTTGCTAAGCTGATGGTTTCTTTATTTCCTTCAATTCCCTTGTGACCTGGCACCCACATCAGAGTAACCTGATTGTTCGTAGTCAGTTGTCTTAGGGAGAGTTTGCAGTCCCAAGTCAGTCTAGCCCCATAAGTGTGTGACTTAAGAGCTTCTAGTGCTGCTTGGCTGTCTGATACGATAAAGATCTTTGTCCACCTCTTTCAAGTAATTCTTAGGCTCAAATTTCTAAGTCATGGGTTTCTGCTTGAAAAATTGTTGGGGCTTTCCTAGGGATTTTGAGAGCCCACTCCAGCCCTTTTGTCCATCTTGGAACCATCAGTATACCATTCCTTCCTAGTTGAGGCCAGTTCGTTGTGAATATATGGTGGTTGTTTATAATCACTTCAAAGTCGTGCCTAGCTGGCATAATATCTGATGGCTTGTATCTGGATACTAGGTGAATATTTTCCAGAATCTTCAGATTCCAATTAGATTTCCAGCTTTCAAGTTTGATGCCTGGTGCAGTCTGAAGGCACTTCTTTCCGCTTTCTGCAGCTTGATTTGTGCCGAGTGCTGTTGTGTTTTTGGCCACTATACTAATGCATAGATGACCATGGGTTTGATAATCGTTTGATATAAAACCAGTATATAATTTTCGGCTTCAAACCCAATGTGTTGCCGGAAACAGTGCGGCAAGTCGAAGGTGCCAGGGTGCCTTGGAAAGAATGTTTTCGATATGACTGTTCCATGTTAGTATCTGGTTCTTTGTGAATGGAACCAGCACTGTTCTGCTAGGACTTACACATAGTCCCTCCTTTGCGCACCAATTTCTGATTGAATTTAGGGCTGTCTGCATGCGATTGGATATTATCCCGTCATATTTGCTCCTATTAGTAATAACAAGGTCATTGGTGTAACCCTGAGTCGCAATTCCAGATTCATGTAGTTTCACTATCAGATTATCTATGGTCAGTGACCACAGCAAAGGCGATAGGACCCTGCCTTGGGGAGTACCTTTTCCCGCTGTCATTCTGACCGTTTCCTCTCCGAGAGCAACTACAATGCTTCTCTTTTCAGCATTGCATATATCCATCTGATCAGTGAGGTGTTTATATTCCTTTCCTCCAGCGATCTGATGATGGAGTCGTGTGAGGTGTTATCGAAAGCACCTTCCATATCTTTGAATGCACATAAAGCCGTTTCTTTGGCCAAGTATGTCTTCTCAATGCTTTCAACCAAGCATTGTAAAACATTAATCGTTGATATGCCTGCTTGATAGGCGAACAATTTTTTGGAAAATGGTCTGTCTGAAATGTTTTCACTTCTTATATAACAGTCTATATTTTTCTACATTGTTTTCAGGAGAGAGAAGGTGGTACTAATGGGGCGATAAGACTTTGGTTCGTCTGCTTTGCGTCTCCCACTCTTTGGTTAAACCACTGTAGCCTCCCTCCAGGCTTTTGAGATGTGACCGAAAATGAGACTGGCCATAGACAGCCTTTTCAAAAAGGGCTCTATTATTCCAAGGCCATTTCGTAATAAAGGAATATTCCGTCATTTCCAGGCGATTCGAGAGGTTTGAAGCTCTCAATGGCTCATTTGATCTTTTAGGTGGTGAAGATCTTCCCCGCTATGCTCCTGCTGGTACTGTTGGGGTTGGTTACAACCCTTTCTTGCTGAGCACTTTGCAGTTCGTCCTCAACAACCTTGGCCCAGGTGAGTGTGTCTGAATGGGAACACTTATGCTTTCCTTCTGGTTTTCTGCATAATCATTTATGCAGAGGATATAACAACAATAGCCTTACAGAGAGGATATACCCAAAATAGAAGGAGTATTAGTCGACTTGGATGAACCAATTGATATCTGGCCATGAAGGGATACCACAATGCCTTCCAGCAAGTTCGCAGTGTTAGCGAAGGTAAGGCTATCCGAGGTTAGCTTGGTTGAATCGCGGACCGCTGCTCTGTTTGCCATCGGAAATAGTGGAAGGTGTCTGAGTTCTTTCCATATTTTCTCAAACCCTAGGGAAGATGTTCTTCCATAGTTCGATAAAATCTTTCAACCATGCCTTCTGACTGAGGGTAGGACGCAGTAGTTCCGGTCTTGCTGATACACATCAGTTCACAAACTTTCTTGAGTAAATTCCACTCGAAACTCCTTCCTTGGTCGGAATGTAACTCCAGAAGCACCAGTCTTGAATTATTTAAATAATTTCTAATGGGGCAGTAGAGAGATACTAGCACGCATTCTGCGGGAAAAAACTGGAAACACTCCTGAGGAACTTGACAATAAAACAGCTGGAGGGAAAAATAACACATATTGATCCCCTCAGAATCAGGAATTCGTGACTATAGATCTATTTAGTTCGTTTTGCATATGGAAGTCTACAATTTCCATTACCAATCTGATGGGTGTGATCAAAACCGATGGTTTCATTGAATTTTTATTGTAAATAATGGTATTGGAAACATTGTGGATGAGCGTGGTATGATTCATTTTTTATTAGTTTTAACTCAACATTTTGTGAAGACAATTTCACTCCGGTTGGTGTCTTCTGGCCAATTAATATTTTTTTATAAACCTAATTATGCTGAATAATAATAATGCAAATTCATAAATAGTTCGGGCAAGATGAATGTCATCCCATAAATTGGTGAAATGAGGCAATGTAACACAGACCACAACGGATGGAGGGCGATAGGACATATAGACACAGCGATAAGAACGGTTTTGGACAGGTCCGAAATCGCCCGTAGTGGAATTATATATAAAACAGAATGAAGAACAAGCGATAAGGTGATATTCTTATTTTTTTGGAGTATTTTAGAAACTATTGATTGCATGATGATGCAAAACAATCAATTGACTTCACGGGGAGACAAAAAGCAAGAAAAACTGAACCAAAAGAGAATCATTATGAAATCTGGTCTGGAAAATAATATCCGAAGTAAGTGAAGGCAATGGTTTTAGACTCAAGGGGCAGTTTTCAGTAGAACTTGAGACTAATCTGATGAGTAGATGATAGTTTAGCTGCAATGGCTTCACTATTTCTTCTGTTATTCGGATTGAATTATGGAGTTGCGGCTGAATTCATCAGATTGTAAACCCCTTATAGACTGGTTCACGAGTGCCATTTTGTTCCAGACCTGGAGGTCACTACCGAAAATTATGATTTGGGGCGCATTCGATTCGAAATGGCATCTTAAAAAACTATTTAGCTGGAAAATTGGGGTTATAAACAATTAAGTAAAAAACAAATATATGGTTCGGTTTTTTGAAAATATCTCAAAAACTATTTGAGATATCCGAAATTCGAAAAAAGAACCCCATAGAGCAGAAAATTTTCTAGAAGAAAGTCGCTCCATCCCGGAACTGTGCCGGCAATATTCATAATTTTAATTTAGCGGCGGAAAAAAGGCTGAAAACGCGCGGCTTGGCTCCCGTGCGCACCGACCGAATCTGACACCTGAACAAAAAAAATTGCTTAAACCGAGTAAATATCAATATTGAGGAATGAAAAAATTCGGATACTAGCTAGACATATCAATGAACAATAATGCGTCGCCAAAAAAATGTTGCCTCTATTTTTCAATTAATTATGCCTTTGGTAATAAAAAAATTTTATGTTGAAAAGGGAAACATTCTCAATTGGATATTGATAGAAAGATTTTTTTGTGAATTGAAAAATCCACGATTAAAATGAAGTTATTTCTTGTGAATGTCTAACAGAAAACAACTACTTCCCCGGCTAAAGCCACGCTGGACATTGAACTACATCTGATAGATATTCTGATAAGGCCCTAACTCAAAAGAAAAAATCTGAAATTGAAAATTTGCATTTTCATTCAGATAGTTATTTGATTTTTCATTCCAGTCTTAATTAGGAACTCATAAAGATGAATGAGGCAAAGAAGAATGTTTTCCAAAAAGAGAGTACTCACCAGAAATCATTCGTAACATTGACGCAGGAGAGACATCGCATTCACTAGGTCTTCAATACATTTTTGTCGACGAAAATCTATTTCACGCTTCCACGATCATCAGGAAGACCGGAAGAAATGGGAAACACATTTTCAAGAAGCAATCTCACTTTGCAAAAATGGAAAAAGTTAGAATCATTTCTTTTGGAGAGACACTTTGAAATTAGTGTTTTCTGACATTAAAACCTGTCATGGGGTATGATAGATTGATTTGTTGAGTTCCTAATTAAGACTGGAATAAAAAATCAAATAACTATCTGAATGAAAATGCAAATTTTCAATTTCAGATTTTTTCTTTTGAGTTAGGGCCTTATCAGAATATCTATCAGATGTAGTTCAATGTCCAGCGTGGCTTTAGCCGGGGAAGTAGTTGTTTTCTGTTAGACATTCACAAGAAATAACTTCATTTTAATCGTGGATTTTCAATTCAAAAGGAATGCACCACAAGAGGTTATCTTGACGATGGAAGATAGTGACTAAGGTTTATCCTTTCTATCAATATCCAATTGAGAATGTTTCCCTTTTCAACATGAATACCCCACAAGAGGTTATCTTGACGATGGAAGATAGTGACTAAGGTTTATCTTTCAGTCGCAGATGATTCCACATCTGATTTTATGAACAGTCTGTTTATATTTTCAACAAATTAAAAAATTTTACTTGTTGAAAGTCATTATAAAAATCCTGATAATTGTTGAATTAAAAACCTAGAATTATTTTTACTCCTTGGAGCTATTCCTCAACAGCTATGGAAAAGATTTCCGTTGGAAAAATCGAAAAGTTCAGATGTTTTACTTTTTTATTAACAATCAAAGGTATAAAAAAATTAAAAACATATATTAAACAATTGAGGAACGTTTTTTTTATTATCCTTAATAATTTGTTTCTTCATCGCCAAAAACAATATAAAAATGAATTTTTGAAATTTTAAACTTTTATTATTTAAAAAATTGTTATAAACAAATGCATTGATTATTGGATTTAAACATTTTTTTTTTGGAAATCTAGTCATTGATAAAACTAATGATTTTTAAGAAAAAAAATATTTTAAATAAAAATTTTATCGCTAAAAAAATTTTAACAATGTTTTTTTTTTAAATAGAATTTAAGACACCTTTTTTTTAAATATTATTCATCACGTTCTCATATATGATTGAAAAAAAGGTTTCTTATTTACTTTTCATTTGTTTATTAAACAAATAATTTTTTATAAACGAATGAATTTCTTAGCTATATAATTTTCTTTACTAAAAAAAATACTTAAAACAACCATGTGTAATTTTTTATAGAAAACATTTTTTTCTATTTCTTAAATAATTTCGAAAAACTTTGTGCGCTTCGACTTGTCGCTTTCTTTCTGTTTTTCTTCATTGCTAATAAAATAACAAAAATTAATTTTTATTCTACATTGATCAATGAACAATTTTTACCAAAGCTCTAACTCAATTGTTTATGAACTTTGTTAATATTATTCAAATAATTCCCTTCATATAATTTTTTTTTTGAATTATCAGTTCAAATATCTTATAAACTATAAAAATACGAAAACAGTCTTTTTTATTCTTCGATAGTTAGTAATTAAATTGAGCTTTTGAACGAAGCTTCAACTCAATTATTTAAAACTTTTGTACTATTGATTTCGATTTTCGGATGTTTTGTTGGTTTTGTGAGAAACTATGGCAGAACAAAATGGGATATGAAAAATTAATAATTAGATCTGAAGATATGAAATCGAAATTTATCGAAATCGCAGAGCGTAAAAATGATGATTTTGGTAAAAAAATCAAAAACCGTGTATCTAGTATAGACTCGTTAATCGAAGTCGGTGCTCCTTATCATACAAAATTGTGTTTATGTACCAAAAGTTGGTGTTAGTAGAGTGAAGAGAGAATTGCTACATTCTTTGAAGTCTGTTTATAAATTCATTGAAAGCAGCAATGATTGCCAATTTACTTTGAGTCAATTACTCAACATCATGAGCTACAAACCTCAAAGCTCAATTTATTCATCAACTTTCGAAGAATAGAAAAGACTTGAAGTGTTCTTGTCGTATCTTCAATAGTTTTTAAGTTATTTCATTAGCCATGAAGAAAAACAGAAAAGAAGCGACAAGTCAAAGTGCCCAAATTTTTTCGAAATTATATAAAATATTGAAAAAAATGACACATGGTTGTTTTCAGTATTTTTTTCAGTATTTAAAAAGAATATAGCGCAAAAATTCATTTGTTTATAAACAATTATTTGTTTAATAAACAAATGAAAAGTAAATAAAAATATATTTTTTTTCATAATATTAGAGAACGGGATAAATAATGAAAAAAAAAACTGTTTCCCAATATTCATATATAACAACAACAAAAATTGTTAATTAGCAAGTGCGTTTTTTAGCAATAAATTTTTTATTTAAGAAATCATTTTTTTTTAATCATTATATTTATCAATGACTAGATTACGAAAAATAAATTTTGTTTGAATCTAATTATCAATGCATTTGTTTCTAACAATTTTTTAAATAATAAAAGTTAAAAATTTCGAAAATTTATTTTTATATTGCTTTCAGCAAATATGAAAACAAATTAATAGAGACAATAAAAAAAGATCCTTAATTGTTTTATATACGTTTTTAATTTTTTATATCTTTGATTGTTAATTAAAAAATAAAAAATAAATTTTTTTGATTTTTCCAACGGAGATCTTTCCTTAAGCCTCTGAGGAACAGCTCCAAGTAGTAAATAAAATTCTAGGTTTTTAGTTCAACAATTATCAGGGTTTTTATAATAACTTTCAACAAGTAACATTTTTTAATTAACAGAAGCATAATTAATTGAAAAATCGAGGTAAGAAGTTTTTCTTGGCGGATTATTGTTTATTGATATGTCTAGATAGTACCTGAATTTTTTTATTCCTCAATATCAATATTTAATTGGTTAAACTAAATTTTTTTGTTCGGGTGTCAGATTCGGTCGGTGCGCACGGAAGCTAAGCCGCGCGTTTTCAGCCTTTTTTCGCCGCTAAATATTGCCGGCACAGTCCATGAGCTAGAACCTTCTTTTAGGAAAATTACTGTTCTTTGAGGACCTCTTTTCAAATTTTGGATATCTCAAATAGTTTTTGAGATATTTTCAAAAAACCGAACCATATATTTGTTTTTTACTTAATTGTTTATAACTTTTGCAATTTTCGCCGGACCCAATTTTCCAGCTAAATGTTTTTCTTAGTTGCCATTTCGAGTCGAATGCGCCCTAAATCATAATTTTTGGTAGTGACCTCCAGGTTTGGAACAAAATGGCACTTGTGAACCAGTCTTTACGTCATATGACAGAAAAATGGGCACTGAGAAGTTTGGGATTACACTTCATGAAAACTGTATGTCTCGTTTCCCTGCCCCACGCACATGGTCTCAAATTACATTCTGATCAGTTTATTCAAATTCTGAGAGAAATTTGTGTTCAATATCTACTATATAGAGTTATGATCCAAGGCTTAGCTTTCTCCATACCATCGCTGCATTGTCTGCATTTTGGATCATCGTTATACTTACCCCATTCGATATTATTTTCAATGAACAATCCAGCATGTGAGCCCATGAACAGACTCATCAAAAAGCTATAATTGAAAGATCAAAGGAACTCACATGTGAGTTTGTTCAAAAATATGAACAAAGTGTTCATAAAATCATGACTATACCCCCTTGCAAAATAAGATATTTACCAGAACATAATCTGATCGGAAAGAAAATTATAGATGAAAGAAAATTGTGTGAAGATACGAGTCCGGAACAAGAGAATGAAAAAACTAAATTATTCCCACGTACCCCAATGAAGATATCACACCAAATCACTGCATTTACAAGAGAAAGAGCGGTTACTTGTAATTTATTCGAAAATCATTGACCACAACCGTCTCGTCTGGTCGAAATCCGATGGGGGGTTGAAAAAGATTCGATCCACGTTTACCCTGATCATTAATCCTTTGATGCTAGGCACAGGATCAAAAGTAAAAGCATTGTCTAAAGATATATAGTCGGTCAACCAAACGAGGAAAAATTTGGATATAAACGGATTTCATTCGTAGATGGCGTTAGGCTAATGATCTCCAAAAATGATATATCCGAGTGAGATGGAAGAAATTTAGGTGGGAGTGGCAATTGGCAAGCGACCCGACCTTGAGTGGTTGAACTGGAATAACAATATTTTGTTTCTGTTTTCCGCAATCTCCCATGCCATGTGTATTTATTTTGAAATTTGCATTTGAAATCGTGGAAAGTGATATTTGATAATTTTTTGTGGTATTATTAAGTGATCGTCGTTCTGTGTTTTCTGTGAACATTTGTATGTATAAACTTTTATAAGATAATAACATTTGTGAGAAAAATTGGAAAAGAAGGTAAGAAGGAAATATTCATTTATATGAGCTATTGGGGAATTACTGTACCTAATAGTGGGTTTAGGAAGTTATATTGTGATGTTGAGTATGATTTAATATCCACTAATATGTTTAGTAACAAAAATAGTAATAACGAAAAGTAAGGTTATGTTGTAGAAGAATGGATATATTCCATTGCCAACCTATTTTATATTGAATTTACTCGAAACTGCATTACTGAAAATGTTATATATTCATTGAGTTTCCAAACACTGATATTCTCTTTATACTCAGATAATATTGCCTTGTGCTATAAAATATTATCTTTCTAAATAAGTTGATACCTGTTTAACAAACCAATGGCTTCTTGAGATACGATCCAAAATTAATGAATTTTCAAATATTTATTGCCAATAAATCTGCTGTGTAAGCTAAGTTCTGAGAATACAATTTTTATTGGTGTCAGCCCAAGCAAAATGAATTTCCAATAAAGATTTCCTTCCAGTGGTCATTCATACTTCCAGGGGAAGTTAGAAAATTAGGAACATTTGCTTTCAATAAAACAATAAAATTATTTTTGCTCGAAAACCCCTTCTACTCTCTTGAGGAATATGTTAAATGTGTAAGGCAAGGTGTAACTATGCTCAGGGAATCATGACTTGTCAATAACTTGTCAATAACTTTTCAATTATTTTAAATAATTGATGATATGATTGATCGACTTATGCTCGAATTCTTGTATGTGATGTCCATTATGTCTGGAATAACATATTAATGTATTACTCTATTCTATTATTTTATTTTATTTATTTATTTACACATATTTTGACAAAAACTTTTTTACTACTTGTGAACTACAATTTCACTATTTTTGTATTTGAGACCTGTCATAAATGTATTTTGTGTACATAGCATGATTAATAAAGTATCTATCTATCTATCTACTTTTTCTTCTGGAGTGTGTAGTGTATATTATCTTACCAATATTTGTAGGTAAATGAATATTTCATACATGTATGTTTCAGATGTCTGGGAATAGATGTGCCTACTACAATTGTGGGCTTTCAGCCCGGAATAATCCATTGTTGAGACTATTCCATTTTCCAGTGAAAGATACCGCTAGATGTGAACGATGGATATTACACTCAGGTATTATATCTCCCTTTTCCAATTATGAGAAATATTATTGTAGAAATATAGCAAATAAAAGGGTTGCTGGAAGTTTATCTGAAATGTTGATGATTGTAGATTATTATCTCACAACTATTTGGAGGTGAATAAGTAATCATTTTTCACATTCATTTTTCAGATATCTGTGCATAAATGTGCCTGCCAAATTGTTAGCTTTCAACCCTAAATAATCCTTCGTTAAGATTATTCCATTTTCCACTAAAAGATACCGCTAGATATGAAAGTTGGACAGGGCACTTAGGTAATATTTCTCTCTATTCAAATTATAAGTAGTATTATTTTTGAAAGATAACTAATTTCATGGCTAATACCACGTAGAATGTTGAATGATATTTGCTCGACATCCATGCAATAATTCATATAAATGAATATTAAATTGCAAATGTTTGTTTCTAAAAGGCATGCTTGTGTTCAGTTTAAATCAGTCTTGTCTGATACCTATATACCGGTTTCGGGCTGTTGGTCCTCATCAGTATAGGGCAGACCCAGCCAAATATCCGAAGATCTCTGGCTGAAGCGAGACTGAATTAAACATCGACACAACCATGCTTAACACGTTAGCTGCCACAATGTTGAAACAAAAATGTCTCGCTGGGCCAAGTTGCTTTTTCAGCTAATATTACTACTGGGGCAGAAAAAAACACCGCAGATACTCCAACATCCCAGAACCGGTCTATAGGTCTCAGGCGAGACTGATTTAAACTAAACGCAATCATGTCTTTGAGAAGAAAAACAAATGCAATTTAATATTCATTTTATGAATTATTGCATGGATGTCGAGCAGATATCATTCAACATTCTGCGTGGTATAAGCCATCAAAGTAGTTGTTTTCTGCTCTTCATCTACCAACCTTTAGTTTGATTTATATTAAACTATCATGGAGGAGACTTTGAGAATTGTTATTCTTTGTTGAATAGTCCTCTGCATTTTGCGAAAACAGTGGCTTTCCTCAGTATATAACTAAGTTTCTTGTGTTTTGGGGGTTCGATTCGTATAAAAAATATTATATATTTCTTTTCAAATAATGATTTATTACATGTCCAATTTTTCAATTGTGTCTTCTTTTTTTTTGGAACTAAAAGTTATGTTAAAAAAACAACGATGCAATGTGTTTGTTCCCCTTCGTATTTTTCAATAACTTTTGGTCCCAAAAAGTCACTGAAAAAGACTGTAGTCACAGTAGAAACATGGATCATTTCCGATACGAACCAAACCACTAAGAAACAAAAAACTTAATTTTATATATATTTTTTTCTCAATTTCTTGACCACATATGTTTATATTCTTTATTTTTTCGGAATGAGGGCCTTAGCCGTTCATTCAATCATGAAATGAAATGAAAGAATAATAGTTGACTCATATTGTAAGTTTTGAATGTCTCTTCTAATTTCACTCGTATTTGATGTTATGTAACGTATTATGTTTTCAACTTTACATGTTTTACATTATTTTAAAGTTTACCTGAAGATGACATAAACAATGTCGAAATGTCGAATGAAATAAAAAATATATAGACTGACTAAGGCACTTATTCCGAAAAAATAAAGAATTATATATATATATATATATATATATATATATAAATTTATTCATTTCATATTATTAAAAATAAACAGGATTACTGGAAGTCCACTTGAAATGTCGATGATTGTAGGTTTTAAATTCAAAATAGTTCAAGGTATGGAACATTTGATATGCGCATTTGTAATATTATCAAAATTGAATGTATAAAACCACATTAACGAATTATTAAGAAAAATAGGCAAAGTCAAAGTTTGTGAAAGGGTGAAAACCACAATATTTCACCTAAATTTCGAATGAATCTCCTTTTTTAAGTCGATTAAAATGGTTCCATTTCTCTTTATTTCATTCCGAAAAACTATATAGTACTAATGATCTCATATTATTTTATGTGTATCAAATATGATATATTTGATTCATTCTCTTCCAAATAGAAATGGCAGAAATAGTTTATGTGAATTATAGTTTTTGTGGAATAATCAGAAAATTAATTGTTTCTTTTTTTACCAATAGAGCAATATGAATATGTCTAATGACTTTTTTTTTACATTAAACATTTATTCATTTTCATATCTGAGATCACAATGAAATATCTCAACTAATAGGCACATTTTTCTTTCTTATAGATTTGTTCACCATATTTGGAAGATTTGCATCTAATCCATTATCCCATGTATCGAGTTATATCATGAGAATGTATTTCGATCAGTATGCATAACAGAAACAAACGCAAGAGATTTTTCATTTCCATTGACATCATCTCCTCAATCTACCCCACCACTGAGCCATAAAAATTGTGCGAGGAAGAGGCAACACCTACCGCTACTGAAGTCGGACCTCATATATTCTGTTGAAATCCAAAGTGCAGCAAGAAAACTAATTTTTATGTGTAACCAGATCTTTTGTAGCACAGAACAAGAACTGTTTTTATAAATTGCATAAAAAAGTTGATACAGACCAAGTGTACAAAAATTTATTAAAAGTATAAAAAAATTGTTTGGATCCATAATTGTAACCACCACACATGAAAAAAATATCCAATTCATCTTTTGTATCAGCTGCGATATGGTGATATTTTTCTGCCATCATTTCATCACTTCTACAATCTGAAATGTAAAATCTATGGAGTGGTTTTCATTACAATCTTAAAAAATTCAATATATTATATATTTTAAGTAAAAATATAGCATATGACTTTTCTCTGGGTTTGTGACAAAACCATGCAAATAATTGTATTCAAAGTGATTAGATAGTTTTCTAAAAGTCAGAAAATATTGCTTGATATCATAGGGCTCCATAATACATAATTCTTTCGGAAATCTGATAGAAACTTTAATATTTCTTATATTTTGCAGAAGATTGTTATGAAATTTTATCTTACTGTAGACGGTGCTCCATTCGTGTAGGATTTCTTATGGATGAGATTCAATTTTTTTTCATATAGTTTCATAAATATGAGTTTGACGTTGTATTTCAAAATGGTTAAAAATTAAAATATAGATTGCTGGTTTGGCAAGTACTTTGTATGACTTGAAGATTTCTTTTTGCGATAGAAAAATTCTGTTCACTTCAGCCTCAAATGACTATTCTCCTAACTGGAATAAAAATTTGCATAATATACAGTTATCGGTACTTCAGGATCAACACTTTTTGAGAACACTTATGGCATATATTACTCTAGATAATTTATTGCAAAGCTTGTCCATATGATATTATATCTGCAATATTCTTATTTATATTATTAATGAATATATTAAACAAAATTGTACTGAGAATACTACCCTGTGGGACTCCCTCAGACGTACTCAAGACAATGAATCTTACTATAGTCTCTTTTTGAGTTGTACTTATTATTTTCTTTTCCAAATATGACTCAAACCAGTCATAAGAATTTCCACAAATTCCATATTAAGTTTCCCTAATAAAATATGATCCTTACAGTCGAAGGCCTCAGATGAATTCATGATAATCCCATAGGATAGATCTCCCTTTTCTTTCTTGGAACTAACAAACTTATTCAAATAATCATACTAAAGATTGGAAAACATTCACTCAAAAGGGATACTAATTGTTTACTCATTGCTATTTCAAAAATCTTTGATAAATACTACACTGATTGGTTAAAAATTCATATATCTAACTTATTGCCTTTTTTATGAAGAGGTCTTACAACAGCAATTTCCAGTTCTAGAATAATTATCTCGTCAAAGGACCCTGCTCGAAGGTTATGGTTATGAATTTTTTATATTGTTTAGAAAAATTTGTCCTGGTTAAAGGTTACCATTGTGCTAAAGTCCAATAATCATTAGTTTCGGAGATATTGCAGTCGTATTGCATCCATATTATGGTACTTGGGATATGCGCAACATGAATCTGAAATTCGATACCCTCCGTCTAACTTCCTTCATAGCATTGAAGATTCCAATCGGCCAGTGCAAAAGTACCACCACACAGGTCTCCAATAGGTTAAATTGTAACAAGAATGTATTTATTCAAGTACTCATTCAATAAAGGAGGGAGAAACCTGTTGTGAATTTTATATAGCTTAAAAGTTACGAAATAAATTACCAACTCCAGAAATATTTTCAGATTACCTATATTGAAATATTCAAACCAGGGTTATCGTCTACATGGAACAACTTGTATAGTACAATAGCGAAGGTCCCGTGAACAAAACAAATGCAACACTCTTACCCAACACCAATTAAATATTTATTTTCTAGTATCATTGGCCAATATCTACGAAACTATTGGTTATTGGACTTTAGCGTAATGGTAACTTCTCACCAGGCAGACTTTCCTCTAAACGATTCAGGCAGTTCCCACATAGATCTCTTTTCCTTAAGGTTTGAGCAGGGTCCTTCGATCAGGAAGGTCAATTCACAATTTTTCAATATGTGGTGGGTAGGTACTTCGATTCTTGTGTGCTGCTTTTGTTCTTGATATTTTATATTTTATCGCCTAATTCATATTCTGTAAGGCTATTGACCTTCAAAACCACTTAACCTCATCACTAATAGAAATTAAAAAATATCTCAACTGAAAGGCACATTTTTTCTATATATATTTTTCATTTAAGTCAGAAGATTTGCATCTGGTAATAATTGTTCCATTCTTCTATGAATTCAAATTTATCATTATTTATTATCCGACAAATACACGTCACATGTCAAATATGAGATACTGGACAACGCAACTTTCATAATTTCAAGAATTATTAGCAAGAGTTTTATTTTGTTACTGATTCCATTTTTCTGAAATGAAACAGAAGTTCAGTTTTGTTTGCCATCCGGTGGTGCCGCCACTTTACGGAATACAATTTGAACAGTTTCCCTGAAAGTTTAATAGATGGCGATCGCAAATTGCATCCAATACTTTTTCCATAAAGATTGACTGACTATGTATATTTAGACAATGGTAAAAGAAATATCGATATTATCGATTCCTCGATATTATTGATTCCTGTATTTTTAGCCCTAGCCATTGACCACTAGGTGTCACTAGGAATTGTAAATTCGATTCATGAAATGAATTCATATAGATTTAGAGTATTTGAATAAAAAACAATAAATGTAACAGATAAATGTTATAGTGCTAATCCTGATCCTACGTTGGAGTTGGCGATGATATGACACTCCATCCATTTGTATTGTTGACATAAGCAATCAATGCCTGACACTTTCAAACGAGTTCATTTCTGATTATAGTGGCGGTTTCAGTAGGGTCAGATTTATCAATAATGGTTTCGTGAAAGGATCCAATACAGGATATTTTTAATGCTAAATAAAGTAGAAATATTTTTTCGTTAACTATGTCACCGGTTTTGTCAGAAAATTACTTCACAATTATTATTTCAATTTCATTTTCATGTTATCGCCACCGTCCCGGTCCTGTCTTCGATCTCGGATCCTGACAAAGTGGAAAGCTGGGATATATTTCCTTTGGGACGAACATTCACTCGAAATTGATAATAATCTCTTTTACATACATTGAATTGAGCACGTCGTGGGATAGGAGTTCGAGTGGAAAACGGACAGAAGCTACATACAGAGGGGTGAACTTGAAAAGGCTAGAAATTCTATGCCTTTTTCTGAATCGTTGAGATCATTGCAGCAATATGACCGGATTTCTGCTAACTTTCCACTGCTATAGGAGGACTGAAGTATCAGCCTACCAGGAGTGCTATATAAATTAGCGGAACTCATTGATTTTCATATCTCACTTAGTTGTATTGTGTGTAAGAAATGATATTAAAATATCAGTTTTAGATAATATTGGGTATCCTATAAGTGGTTGGTTTTTATTTTAACATTTATGACTGTTAGTATTCAAATGTTATCCGATGAATGATTTTTGTCTGCGTATTCTCATTGAATTATGATTATCTCTCCTTACTTCCCAACAAAAATTGTAAAATACCATTTTATCAATCTGGTTGGTGCCATCCAGATTACGCTACCCTTCAATGTTATCAACAAACTATATATACAGGGTGTGTTCTCAATAAAATTATTTTTGTTGTCCAATTCGACCCAAATTTCGGGAGCCGCTGACCACCTTGCCTTATCTTGGCTGTAAGAAAACACTAGCAATTGCCTGTGAAATAAATAAGTAGAGGGCTTTGTTAATGAAATCAAATCATTCATTACATTTATTGAAACTGTGAGTACAAACTACAATGGACTACTCAATCCTTTCCAATGTGTATTTTCTTCGTTCGTTTCATTCTGTTGTGATGGTTGTCAGAAGTGTATATGATGAAAATGATAATCTTACCACCTGAAACATAACAAATAAAAATACATGGAAGCTTTTGATTGTAGTCCAACAAAAACATGATTTCTAATACATATGAATATTTTTGCTTTGCTTATTCAACATACATATTTTTCCCAAACTACAAGCAACCAGTTGAACTAAATTCCGAAGTTTGGCTACATTACCTTCATATTTCAATATTTTTCCATCCTCATCATAATTACCATAGTTTTGAAGTGAATTTCAATACTTGAATAATATTGAAGGCTATTATTTCAAGATGAAATATTCGATTAAACTCAAACAAATCATTTGATATTACCTCTATAAATGTTGAAAAATTCAGAGGAAAAACTCTGAAAGCGGTAAGTTTGCCTGGAATCTGTGCCCTCCTTATCAACAAGAGTATATCCTTCTTGAAAGTCACATAATCGACGTCGTACCAATTGCTGCCAAAAATATAATTCGGTAAAATTCCCGACTGAAACAGAGGAAAAATTTGGAGAGTTTGGTGAAAATTCAGTATATTGAAAACTATTTCAATTGATAATTTTTCAATATACCGACCTTGATGTGTGAAGAGTTTGTCAAAAATTTGTGGATAGTTTCAAAATTAATTTAGAGAAGGAAATAATTTCTATTTCAGTCATTTCAAGAGACATTTTTCAATCAGATTCCATCTACATTGGAGTTTATATTCCAAACTGTTGTATTTCATAAGAAATATTTCACAATGCATGTCGAAAGAATTCAAATCTGAACACTATTGCATAATTATTCCTGAACTACACGATTTATTTTGTCTTTCTGGGAATGAGGACCACTTCTACATTTCCAAGTCATAGTTTCATATGAAATAGAGACCCACAAAACGGAAGTCATTCCCAAAGTCATCTACAGTGTGACCCATTTAAAATGGAACCACCCCTGTAGAATACGCATTTTTCAATCAATTTCAAAAAAAAAATTGATAATATTAGGCATCAAAAACTGTATTTTGACACGAATTTTCATAACTTTAGTTTTATTTCCAAGGCAATCTATGGTTTTTTTTCTTTGTCAAAAACGGCAAAAGTTTATTAGGCAATTTTTGTTTTCAAATTCGACTACACCACTGGTTTTGTAGTCGCTATGAATATGAACCATCGAAATTTCATGAAAAAATTTTGGTTAACAATGAAGTTACAACAACTTTAATTTTGGAAACAAAGTATTTGATTATAATTTTTATTTAGATTATAGACATATTAAAAATCTGGCAACACTGCCGATACAAAGTAGATCACCAGTGAACTAGTACAGTGAAAATCAGAAGTCAATAGCTCATTCCGTTCTACAGTTATAACTCCTGAAAGTATGGTAATGTGAGCGATTTGAGGTTGAAGTGATTTTGTAATAAAAATCTGACTACGCCATTGAATTTGTGCCGAAATTACACCTCAACAAATAAGAAATAGCGTAAAAAATATTCGGGAGGGATACCAAATGAAGGTTTGGTAGAAGCCACAGAAATTCAAATATTTAATTTTACAGTAATGTTTATTTTAGTTTTAGTTTTTTCTTAATGACGTTTTATTATTGAATAAATACTTTAAAACTTGTTTCTGTTCATTTCGTTTTTATCGGCTATGGAAGAATGTACTTCTGTATAACTTGAAAATGAATTTCAAATTTTGTATTCTTTCCGAATACACTTTTAACCTACGCTTAAATAAATGATTTTAAGGGAATATAATTTACAAATCCAGTGGCCTAGTCAGATTTTTATTACAAAATCGCTTCTACCACATATCGCTCACATTACCATACTCATAACTGTAGAACGGAATGAGTTATTGACTTCGGATTTTCACTGTACCAGTTCATTGGTGTTCTACTTCGTATCGACGGTGTTGCCAGATTTTAAATATGTCTATATAATCTAAATAAAAATGATAATCAAATACTTTGTTTCCAAAATTGAAGTTGTTGTAACTTCGTTTTTAAACAATATTTTTATGAAATTTTGATGGTTTTTATTTATAACGACTACAAATCCAGTGGTGTAGTCAAACCCAAAAACAAAAATTGCCTAATAAACTTTTGCCGTTTTTGACAAAGAAAAAAAACCATAGTGTGCTTTGGAAATAAAACTGATGTTATGAAATTTTGTGTCAAGATACAGTTTTCGATATTTGAGATCAAACAATTTTTTTTTTGGAGATTGATTGATAATGGCGTATTCTACAGGGGTGGTTCCATTTTGAATGGGTCACACTGTATATAGATATAAATCAATTTCCTTTGTGAGAATTGTTCTTAGTGTGACTAATCAGGACGGAATATATTACTAATTTTCAAGGTATATAACGGGTTTTCAAGAATGCCGATTTCAGAATAATTTCCCTCTAAATTTGTGTTTTTACAGGAACTCCATAGGGAAAGTTCGAACACAAGCACAAACTGGAATAAATCAGGTAGAGGGTGTTGAAGAGCAGTGTCTAACATAAAATTGTTTTTAGTTTCTAGGGTAACTTGTTCGATTTTTTAAGTATGATGTTGTTTTTTATGATGTAAAAAATATATAGAAAATATATTTATAACTCTATTCTGTGCTTGAGTATTTCTAACTTCCTCAGTCAAATCCAAAAGGTTATGGGCCCTGAAGCACATTTGGAAAAAGTAAAATAGAATAGAGTGGAAATAATATATAAAAAAAACAATACTCCGTAAAGACAGTTGTCAAAGTCAAAAAAATGGATAAATTTAAAACCGAGAAGTTACATGGAAAATCAAATTTTCATTCCTGGAAGACAATGGTATATGCCTATATGGACTTAACCAATCTATATAATCTAACAACCGGCAAAGAAAAAGATCCAGCCTCGGAACCAGTACCAACAGATCCATCAGATACAAAAGAGTATGCATCAAAATGTGAAGATTGGAGATATAGGCATTCTTTGGTACGAGCATTCATCCTCTTCAACGTTGATTCGGATATTGTGAACCAAATAACGTGTTATACTCAAGCTAGTCAAATGTGGAAGGCTCTGAACGAGATCTATAACAAGAAATGTGAATACTCCTTGCATGCTCTAGTAAAATCTATCGTTGGAATCAAATGCAACACAAAATATGATATACCAGTTCATATATCAAAGTACAATGAGTTGTGGTCACGACTAGTTGAAAGGACAGCAAAAATTTCCAATGAAAATGATAGCAATACTTTGGAAGACGCACTCCGTCCACTAGCTAGTTCTGCCAAAGCCAAAGGATCACTGTTTTTGACCACATTACCAGAAGAACTCGACAATATAGTGGATAATTTGAAAACCAAAGAAAATCTCACCTATGAGGATGTTTGTTCCCGTCTCATGGAATTATCTTTGGCTGCAACTCCAGTTGGAGAAAATGAAGCATTCGTGAGCAACCAAATCAGAAGAAAACCAAAAAGACAGCCTCTGGAATGTTCTTTTTGCAAAGAAAACAAAAAATGGTTCAAAGGTCATTCCGTTCAGAATTGTTGGCATTCGAAGAATAAACCAGAAAACGCCAATCAAGTTTGTGATTCCGATGATGAAAATGTGGCATATCCAGCCTCAGATTTCAGCACCAGTGATTCAAGATGGATTTTTGATACTGGTGCCACTTCACATATGTCCGGAAATAGGAAACTGTTCCTCAATCTGCGTCCATATGATGGTTCAATTCGACTCGGGAATGATAAGAGAATCAAAGTAACACACGTTGGGGAGGTGGAACTGGAAAGCATTACTTCCTTCGGGAGATACAAAAAATGTAACTCTCCATGATGTCTTTTATTCTCCTGAGTTGAAATGCTCTCTCATATCTTGGGAAAGAATCAGAGCCAAAGGTATTACCATGAAGAAAAGCAAAAACGAAATTACTTTATGGAAAAATGGAAATATTGTTGAATGGATAATTTCGGATAAAAAGAAACATGTGTTTCAGGAATTTCATTCCGAAATAAGTAACGTTTCCGCGGCAGTCTGGCACAGACGTTTAGCCTGTAAGCTCTTTCAAAGAGGTTGAGAAGGTTGTATCTGATCCTCATGTTCTACCAAAGAATAGACCTGAAGTAGAATGTGAAAGCTGTGAAAAATCCAAGTCTACAAGAAAAATACCTAAGGAGCCAGGAAGCAGTTGTTCAAGTATTTTGGAAAAAGTGCATTCTGATGTCGCTGGACCTTTTCCTACAGTTGGGGGAAGTTATTACTATGTTTCTTTTGTTGATGAATTCTCCAGATACACTGAGGTTACATTCCTAAAGAATAAAAGTGAAGTTGAAAATGCTGTCAAAGATTATATAACAAAAATGGAACGTCAAATAGGCAGAAGAGTTAGAATTTTCAAAAGTGACCACGGAGGTGAATATAAGTCAAAGTCCTTGGACAATTTCTTCAAATCTTGTGGTATAAAGGTTGAGAATTCTATTCCCAGAGTTCACAAAACCAATGGTCTAGCTGAACGTTTTAAATAGAACGCTGATAACCATGGCAAGAACAAGTTTAATTGATTCTCAACTCCCACAGTCTCTTTGGGCAGAAGCTGTAGCTCACGCAAACTATGTGAAAAATCGAATACCTCATGCATTTCATAAAAGAACTCCGTACGAAATGTTTTTTGGTGAAAAACCTGAAATTTTTCATTTCAAATGTTTCGGACAAAAAGCTTATATCCACATCAATGCAGAAGAAAGACATCCAGGAAGCAAATTTTGCCCAAGAGCCATGGATGGTGTGATGGTGGGTTATTGTGATAAAAATGGATGGTTTCGTTTCTGGACTGGCAAGAAAGTCGTTGTTTCGAGGGATTATAAATTTTCGACAGAAAATGATAATGGCGTAATTTTTCTCCATCCATTTGAGAGAAAAGAGACAGAAAGAAGTGTTGGAGATGAAACAGGGGCTGACTTATTAGATGCCAAGGACTTTCAAGAAGAAATCGGTGAAGAAATAGAACTTTCAGATATAGAATCACGACCTAAAAGTGAAGACACATCTGTTGCTGATTTTCAAGTTCGAAGAAGTCAGAGAAATCGCTATATCCCAAAATGTTACGAAGATTTTTGCATGATAGCTTTGGATGAACCTTCAACATTTGCTGAAGCAGTCTCGAGTCCTGATTCAGAAAAGTGGATTGAAGCAATAAAGAACGAATTAGAATCGATGAAGAAAAATGAAGTTTGGGATATTGTTGAAAAACCACTTGGAGCACGAATAGTTGGATGTCGTTGGGTATTTAAAATAAAATTTTCTGATAATGGAACAATAATGAAATACAAGGCACGATTGGTAGCTCAAAAATTGAGTCAGGTACCTGGAATAGACTACGATGAGACTTTCTCTCCAGTGGTCCGGTACGATACTATAAGAATTCTTCTGGCGCATTCTGTACATCATGACGTGATAGCAAGGCAATTCGATATCAAAACTGCATTTTTGAATGAAGATCTTGATTTTGAAGTATTTATGAAAATTCCAGATGGTCTAGATGATGAACCAGGGAGAGTGTGTTTCTTGAAGAAGAGCATTTATGGTCTCAAGCAATCCCCCCGACAATGGAACAAGAAATTAATTTCTGTTTTGAAGAAAATTGAATTGAATCAATCTTCGGCGGACCCATGTATGTTCATATCAGATGATGGACAGCAAATAGTAGCCATTTATGTAGATGACCTTTTAGTTTTGGGGTCTACTGAAGAAAAAGTCAAAGAAATCGAAGATCTTCTGAACTCCAATTTTGAAATCACTTCCTTAGGAATACCAAGATATCTTCTTTCATTTCAAATCATGTGGTCAGAAAATCAAGTGGCTTTGAGTCAAGAAATATATATAATGAAAATTCTTGACAAGTTTGGCATGTCAAATTGTCAGTCAAAATCAACACCAATGGATAGTGGAACAAAACCCGAAAAATCCAATGACGAATCGGAGCGAAGTGATAAAACCTCTTTCTAGTCGAAAATCGGATCATTATTATATCTTGCGATGAGTACAAGACCGGATATTACCTAAGCAGTGAATGTTATGTCGCAATTCAGTTCCGACCCTTCAGTTGAACACTCGAACATGGTTCAACATATCTTCCGCTATCTCAAAGGATCTAAGAATAAATGACTTGTAACCTATAAGACAAATAATCCCAAGCTTGTCATGCACATTGATGCCTCTTATGCAGACTCACTCGATGACCGAAAATCGCAAAGTGGTTACATTGGTTTTTACGGAAATGCGGCTGTAACTTGGACGTCAAAGAAGCAAAGAAGTGTTGCCGTTTCTACTACTGAAGCCGAATATATGGCACTTTCTCTTTCATGTAGGCAGTTGATGTGGATGTCCTACGTATTGGAGGATCTGAAAAATAATCTTAATTGTCTTTTGCGGTGTGATAACCAAGCAGCTATCCATATTTCATCAAATCAAATTCTGCACTCCAGAAGCAAACATATTGATGTTCACTTTCACTATGTTAGAGAACGAATTATTGAAAAGGATGTGGACATAAATTACATTTCAACGAAAGAAGATGTCGCTGATTTACTGACAAAGCCTTTGGGAAAAAACCAATTCAATCAATTAACTAAACAATTTTTAGATGTCATTACTGAGGGAGAGTGTTGAAGAGCAGTGTCTAACATAAAATTGTTTTTAGTTTCTAGGGTAACTTGTTTGATTTTTTGAGTGTGATGTTGTTTTTTATGGTGTGAAAAATATATAGAAAATATATTTTTAACTCTATTCTGTGCTTGAGTATTTCCAACTTCCTCAGTCAAATCCAAAAGAGGGGACATGGTATTTTCAAACTACTCCATTTTAGTTAGTCTAGGTATGTATAGAAACAATTGTAGTCTTAGTTTCAGAATTTTATAACGAATCTGAGGTTTGTGGCTATTAAAATACTCAACTAATTTCATGGGCAGTTTATTTAAACTTTACCTGATATGACAGCTCATTCCCAACTGAACAATAAATGTAGAGTTGAATCAAGTGACCAATCAAATAGGATCCCATGGTGGCTATTTGGGAGGTGTCGACGTCATCCTGAAATATCAGGAACTATAAATGAAAGATTGAGGATTTCGTTCGATTATTTTTTCGATGAAACTTCATCAAACAAAGCAAACATTGATCTTCCAATTCAACGATAAATTATAGCAAATATTATACGTGATACCAAACTGGCAAACTTGTATGCAAACAAAAACACCATATTGTAGAACAAGAGATTATATTTATTCCAAAAAACGTATATTCGTTTAAAATAACAGTGTAGCAATTGTGAATAGATATTTCCAGATTGTGTGTGCTTCTAGTTGTTGCAGTAATTATCGATTGATGAAAATCCCATACATGCTTTACATTAAACATGTGTAACGATTCCACAAACTTTGAAAATATTTATTCTGGAAAATCATATCCAAAGCAATTATTTTTTTCTTTTTAGTGCCATTGAATAAAAGCTCGCCTTTAAAAAGGTTTTTTATTGATTATTTCATTTTGTGCTTTTTAGTACTCAAGTACGCGTTATTCCATGCATTTTTGTTAAAGCATCGTTATTTTTTTCCTGTAAGTTCTGAGCTATTTGTTTTTTCAATTAGGAGACCATCTGAAGATTAACTCATCAGCCATATTGGAGTTGCCATCTTCAATTCATGGATTTCAACAAAAAATAATCAATCTACATTCATAATCTCCGACCCCTAAAACCCCACATACCAATTTTGAATGAATCAGATAAACACAGAGATCATTGGCCATCCTGAAGCCGCCATTTCAATTTTATGAATTTTGAGGAAAAATTCATAATCTTCGACCCTGAAAACATCCACCCCAGACCATAAACCTGAATCTCGCTCACCATCTCAAAGCGCCATCTTGTTGTTTTCTCTATCGAAAATTCCATGAACCGCCATTTCAGTTTCATAAATTTTGACAAAAAATTCATAATCTCCGACTCCGAAAACCCCCACATACAAATTTTTAATAGAATCGGACCATAATCACAAAACTCCTCCGCCATTTTGGAGCCGCCATCTTTAATTCTTTAATTTTGACAAAAAGTTCACAATCTCCGTTTCCGTAAACCCCCACATACCAATTTTGAATCGAATCGTACCATAATCACAAACTCATCCGCCATCTTAGAGCCGCCTTTTCGTTTTTTCCACTACCAAAAATTTAATAATGCATTTTCACCGAAATTATGAACACCTGCCAAATTTCAGCACAATCGGATGTCGGATAGTTCTCCAAAAATTGATTACAATTTTAAACCGGAAAGAATGACATACGAACGAAGCAATTCAAATAAAAGCTCGTAATAACAAAAGGCATAAAATCTCAGCAGTCAGCGATATTTCTTTTGTTGTTATTCAGTTCACTTATCACGAACCATATCTGTCTTCATCGGATGATTCTGTGAGGAATATACCATTCCTGTGGTTTTTTGGTTGTTACTAAGCTCTTCAAAAATGCCAATCTCACCTTCGTAGCTATGAAGCCTGATACACAAATAGCAATAATGCTACTGAACAACTGCAGGGAGGCTACCATGTTGAATATTTCCTCAACGACTCCAGTGGATCTGAAAAATATTGGTACAGTTTGGAGAATAATTCATTGAAAATGTATAGAGCTTTCTTATGATTCAAAGCTGCTATTTTCAGCGGTGGCCTCATTTTCGACAATATCAATTGTTCAATGATATTGATTGAAGGTCTTCTTCGGAACGAAGTGACTATATCGTGTGAATCAGTACACCTGCCCCGACCTTGAATTCAACAGACTCATTGGGATTAATATTATACATAATGCACATTCATCACTGTCTAAATGTTTGAAAACTTCATGAAATGGTATATAGCCTTCGTGGCTGATGATTGATTACACCACTTCTCCTATGATTGTTATGGAGATGGTATCAACCAATGATCGATTATTTTCCACCAACGGAAGAATTTTCGTTCAACGAATATGTTGAACAATTATCAGCATGTTTTGGAGGAATAATTAACATGTCTGACATTGCGAAACTCTGATATAAGCTGAAATGCTTGATTAGCTATTTTTCCATAAAAAACGTTAACTAAGAACGAATTCCATTGAAAATTTGTTCAATTGAATTCAACATATATCTTTTTAATGTATGCTTCTTAGTGTTTTCAACATTTTGAACTAACAGAGCAATGATATTCCACATAGAGTGCTTTCGACCTAGAAGGTCATCTCCAGTGCCTGCCTAAAAAGTAAATGGGTGAGTATACTTAACCCCTTCAAGCCCATGTTGCCACATGTGGCAACAAGCTCAAATTGATCTATATCCCAGAGTGCCACTTGTGGCAACAAATGCCATATTTAAAATAAACGTTGGAATAATATCGTAGTTGAGTAGTATACCCTGGAATTGGATCCTTAGGTGTGCGGGATTAAATTTGATTGGCTGATTCAAGGTCAAACGCATGTATAGTCCACATCCGTATTTTTGGCGGTTTCCAGTATAAAATGTCATTTGCAACGGTGCAGTGCTGTAGTATTTGATAGTTTTTGGTGCGTTTTACGTGTTAGGATGTTTCATAGCATTAGTAACTGCTTTTTCTATTCCGATTGCATATCATTTACGTTGAAAATATACTAATTTTTGAGATGGTCAGTTTGTTTTTTTTTCACAAATTTAGGCCCCCATAGTAACGCCACTGGATAAAAATCAATAATTTCACTTTTATAACTGGAAATACTTTCCTAATATAGTGCCACCATAATCAGTGGATTACAAAAAAAAAGAAATAAACAATTTTTCACGTTATCTGGGATATAGGGAGTGACTTGAAAAATTAACCTGGGCATGAAGGGGTTTGGTTCGAAAACCTCAGGTAACACTTACTCGTGAGGTTAGCATAAGAAGGAATCCATAAAATAACGATACTCACAATGTGATACAGATTAAAATTGTACATATCCAAGTAAAAAGAGATAAAATAAAATAAAATAAAAGTTCTCAATTATCACAGTAGGTAGCGACAAGAAGAAGAGATGCAGAAGAAAAAACGTCAATTTATTTTGTTCTGCATTTCTGTGGTGACAATCTAACAGAGCAGACTGACAGGTTCACATGTTACTTTCTAAACTAACTATTTAGACGTCTATATAAACAAAGATTATTGTTGGCTAGTTCTTCCTCGATATGTAATTCTTCCAAAAATCCAGTCTGTTGTAATTCTTTGAAGTGACTTCATGTAAAATATGTGAATTCATATTGGGGCTGAGATTGTATTCATTTACTTTCAGATGATGACCAAAGGGGGAATGTTCGTGTTTGTTTATTTGTTCATTTATGCGGATATTCAGAGGTCTACAGGTTCTACCTATCACAATCATTGCAATTCAATATTTGAATACCACTTTTTGATAATTTGTTGTGATTATCTTTTGTGTTGATCGAATATCGACTCAGGAAATTTCCATGTTGTACACCTCACATTTTATACATTCGGATATTTTTTGTGAGACGTTGTTATTAAAGAAGGGAATTGAAATATAGTCATCTCTACTATTGATGATTAGAAACGCTTGTTTTTCCTACCTCTTATCTTTTAATTTTTTAGTTGATCCCTATGGGATCG
This sequence comes from Gonioctena quinquepunctata, assembly GCA_018342105.1. Classification (NCBI taxonomy): domain Eukaryota; kingdom Metazoa; phylum Arthropoda; class Insecta; order Coleoptera; family Chrysomelidae; genus Gonioctena; species Gonioctena quinquepunctata. Next base: position 331,444 of record JAFIRS010000340.1, read on the forward strand.
TAACCGTGATCAAATATCTCATACCAAAATTCAAAAATTAAATGGGGGAAAAACTAGCGTTTCCAATCGTCGATAGTGAAGATGAATATATTTAAATTCCCTTCTTCAATAACAACATATCACAAAAAATATCCGAATGTATAGTGGACAACTTGAAAATTTGATCAACACAGAAGATACACGTAACAAATTATCAAAAACTGGTATTTATAAATTGAATTGTAATGATTGTGATGCATCCTACATCGGTAGAACATGCAGACCTCTTAATGTCCGCATAAATGAACACCTAAACAAACACGAACATTCCTCCTTGGGTCATCATCTGAAAGTAAATAAATACAATTCCAGCTCCAATAAAAATTCACACATTCAACATGAGGTCACTTCAAAGAATTACAAAAAACTGGATTTTTTGGAAGACTTAAATATCGTGGAAGAACAACCAACAATAATCTTTGTTTGAATATAAAAGAAAACTTGAATAGGCCTTCCATTCCTCTACAAAGTTAGGTTGGAAAGTTTCATCCAAACCTGTCAGTCTGCGTTGTTCGACTGTCACCACAGAAAGACAGAACAAAATAGATTGACGTTTCTTCTTCTGAATTTTTTCTGCTTGTTCGTGAACAACCTTGGCACTACCAACTGTGATAGTTGGGAACTTTCATCTCTCTTCACTTGGATACATATAATTTCAATATGTTTTACAATGTGAATGTTGTTATTTTATGGATTTCTTCTCGTGCTAACCAGACAAGCGAGTGTTACCCGAAGTTTTCGAACCAATAAGTTCACAAAGAAAAACAAAATCCGGTTTGACTCACCCACTAACTATTCAGGCAGGCACTGAAGATGACCTTCTGGGTCGAAAGCGCTCTTCGATAAATAAACTATTTCTACTGAATACAAAAATATATTTTATTGGTTATGTCACATGCACACAGACACTTCAGTCATCACATGTATCTCGAAATATCATAGGCACATAAGATAGCGGGGACAAACACTTTGAACAAATTTTCTCCTATCAGTTTCCTGAACTGATTTTACCTTATTAAAAGCTGATGATGTTTGACACAGACACTCAGAAATCTCCTTTCGGCTCCGTGGCATTTTTTCCAGCCCTCATAATCCAATTTGTCCATTTTGGTATTGAAAGCTAGCATTTCAGCGGTTCCGAATTTTTCGAAGCATCTTCCAAGGAGAACATACTGGTTTGTCAATGCTGCGGAAATCCCCATGAACAGAAAATCAAAGCCGCACACAGTCATATTAATAACATAAGCAATAACGATAATATGCAAAAAATAGATGATTTCGTAGGAAGGACTGGCTCTATAATCGAAGGAATAAACGGATTTATAGGGTAGTTCTCTATTTTTTCCAAAGAGCGGTGTCACAAGGCATCCAATAGTGAATAAACCACCACTGGTGATCAAAAAAATCATCATGCTCAATCGGCTGGAATAGCCTGATCTGAATATTTCTCTGGTACCATCAGCCAGGTCTTGTGGCCAGAACTCCTTCCACATACACCCAAGAACAAGTTTAACCCTGTCAGAGTTTAGATAGAGAGCAGTCATTTTAAAAGTTGTCTGAAACAAAAAGATCTTCCGGAACCCAATACAATCGTCATGCCTGAAAAATTATATCACCTGGAAAATGGTCGACATTGATGAGACAACTGCCAGACTCTTATGGTAATCATTGAAATTTTTCTGGAGATATAAGAGTAGACCAGACTGAATGAACAGGCAAATTGTCATACTGCTCCAGTAAAACATTCCTCTTGCTCCAGTACTGTTAGCTTCAGGCCACATGAAAATCGATTTCAACATTAGTTTTGGCAAACACATCAACATCAGAGAGTAATCTTCTGAGTTGACAATCCTTTTCACAAAATCTGCGAATATAATTTTTTTCATATAAATAATCGCCACTCGTACATCGATATATATATATATATATATATATATATATATATATATATATATATATATATATATATAGCAATGAAAAAGTGAACTCTTCAAGGTTTATCCAAGCTTTCGGAAACTATTATTTCCATCATCAGGGAAATACAATAGATGAAAAAGCCAATAGTAATACATATTCAATTGCGAAACATTATGCTACTTACAACTTTATTAAGGTTGGTTTCGATGATATTAACATATTCATCTTACATAGTGATACAGAAGAAAAGAACGTTGATCAAGGAATGAAACGAAGTTCAAAGGTAATACGAACACATTTACATTGTTTAAAACAAAATGTTAATGTGTTTGTGTTAACTTTGAACTTCATTCTATTCCTTTATCTACGTTTTTTGTTTGTATCACTATGTTAGATGAATATGTTTAACATCACTGAAACCAATCTCAACAAATTTGTAAGTAGCATAAGGGTATTCAATGCCTACCATGTTTGTGTTCTTCAGAAAAAGAGCAAACCCATATCACTGATTGACAATGCACCTGCAGGTTCTTCCGCAGTAAACCATGATAGTGGTTGGATTAATGAAGATTCATTTATAGTATGGTTCCAGAAATTCATTGAATTTTCCAATCCTTCACTTGCAAAGCCTGTGTTGCTTATTTTGTATGGCCACAGCTCACACACATATCATCTTACTTTGCTTTCCACCTCACTCAAGTGCTTACTATGAACAAGGATTGAGAAAATAGTTGATAGCTAATCCTGGTAGGGCTGTAACAACCTACCAAGTAGGAAAGATTTCAAATGACGCCTTCACAAGGGCAGCCACCATGCGGACTGCTTTAGAGGGGTTTCGAAGTACTGGAATATACAAAGATGTGTTTCCTGATCATCTGTACGTTCCCTCAGAGACAACAAATGTACCTATGCAGCAGGAGATTCACCAACTGATCCTCAGTTCGGCACATCCATAAACATCTGGAGTACTAGTTGCAGCGCAGGCATTGTCTTCTTCAGCACCGTTCAAACCACTCCCAGCAATTTCTGCAACACTAGATGAACCACAGCCATCAACTTCTGCAGCACTAGTTGAACCACCGCCATGCTCATCTTCTGTTGTACCACTGAGAATGATTTGGCCTTTCCGAAAAGAAAGAGAGAGAAAAATTGACAGAAGAAAAGGTAAGACAGCGATACTAACTTCATTCTCGTACAAACTAGAATAAGAGGCTGAAGAAGCAGCAAGAAAAGAAAATGAGAATGAATCTGAAAGGAAAGTATGTGAAAATAAAACAAAAAAGTCGCTTCCAAAGAAAACAAGGAAAATAAAATGACAATAACAGCATTACGAGAAAAGCCACCAAAAAAAAGTTGTAGAAGAAATAGAGATGTCTTTGCCGATTCTGAGGCAAATACGGATGGAGCTTGCCCTTCTTGTGATGAGCTTAACATGTATTCTGAAGAAACAGGAGGATGGGTACAATGTAGTGTCTGTCGAGGATGGGCTCATGAAGCTTGCACTGCCGTGGAAGGTGATGAGACATTTGTTTGGGACTTTTACTTGTAAATTTTGATTGTTTTATACAAAAACTTTGAGTATATCCTAATTTTATATTATTTTTAACGGAGTAGTAGTTTGAAATAGGATACTCGCACTATTTACATATTCAATGTTTCATTTTTTGAGTGAATAGTTCTTTTTTAACAACACATACATTTTTTTATAGGTTGAAACTTATTTAACCATCATAGTTTTTCTCGAAATATATTTCCAATAAGCTTCTAATTTATGAGCTGATGTATTTCAGCTCAGCTCAGTGTCCCCATTTCAGACGACTTGCCCCTACTATTGGTTTTTCATCTATCAAAGTTTCCTTGATGATGGAAATAATCATTTCCGAAAGCTTGGGTAAACCTTAAAGAGTTTACTTTTTCATTGCTGCTTACCTACCCCAATATATATATATATATATATATATATATATATATATATATATATATATATATATATATATAATATATATATATATATATATACATATATTTATATATACATATATTCATAGAATAAGGTTGTGTAGGAGTTGTCGGGTGAGCAACAATAATTATTCTCTTATTTTCAGCCAACGTTTCGTTTATTATGTATAAACTCCTTCAAGGCTTATAAATAAGTATAAAAAACGATATTTTGCAGATCTTGAATTTAGTGGGTTATTGCAGTATGAAAATTCGCATGTCGGATAAAAAACCAACTAACTCTTTTTTTATAGCTTCATATCAATAACTCCAAAACGTAAAGTTGAATTGAATTGCCTTTCAAAAAAGGTGATCAATATTTTCAACTTGCAAGGGAAGAAGAATTCTGAAGTAAAGAGTCGTTTTTTATTGTCTATGACAAAACCATTTCGAACATTAAAAAAAATTGTTTGCGTTTTTTTCCATCTCATTCTGTTGACGCAAATGATAATTTGGTAAACGCAGCAACTTTTGTTTTATTTTTTACCAAACCTTTCGAAGTGAATCAGGCATTTTTATTATTATTGGCTGATGATTTTGGTAAGAATGCCGGGTTATAGGCTATTAAATTATTGTATTGTCATCGGATCAAACGTTTGCAAAATTTCAAATAATTCGAAAATCTGGAAGTGATTGAAAATTTAATTGAAAGATTCCATCATATTCATACACATTTACAGGGTCAAGCTGATAAAAGCCTATTGAGACGATTTTATTTTTCATAAATATTCTCCAATCAATTAATACTCACTATTGAAATTCATTTTGTCATATAGATAGCGATGGATGCCTATCTCTAGGAGGATATGAACTAGTAACTCATCAAGCAGATTGCCAACGTCATGCGAACATATTTGTCATTAATATTTCACGATTGATAGCTTCCTAATTTATGCACTAGCAAAACTCGAGAGGTATACTCGAGAACTTTGGCCAAACTTTCGAACATACATCGTGGAACTCATTAAGGTATTGATCACGCCTTTATCATTCATGATGAATTATATAGGGGGCATTGAAATTTGATGCATCTTCCATAGATTCAAATATTTCCGAAAGAGCTTTATTGCGACTTCCAAAACATTTTGGTATATCTTCGCCGATCAAGGACGCCAGTACCCAGTACGTGCCTTGGTGGAATCAAAACTTAGGAAAAAAGTTAGGAAACTCTTTGACAGAGCTGAAAAACTGGGACAGTGGGAAAACTACATATCAGTTTTTTCTGAGTACAACAAAGAACCCAGAGAATCCAAGAGAAGGACGTGGAGGCAAATGTACGAGGAGATAATGGAATTAGCCCCAGCCCAATGCCCCCAGAAAGTTAAATCTAAAGAGCAAACCAACGGTATCGGTCTGATCAAAAAGCCGAACGGTGGATATGCAGGAAACCAGAAGGAAAGTAACATCTCTGGCATTGATGTTAGAGTAGACCTCGTGTAGAAAGGCAAACACAGCATCATGGTTGTTTATATGCTCTTGAAATCCATACTGATTCTTACAAGTAATATTATGTTTTCGTAGGAAAGCGCTGAGTCGTTTCTTAACAAGTTTTTCTATTATTTTCGCAATGGTTGGGATTAGGAAGATTGGTCGATAATTTGAGGGGTCGTCTAGGTTGCCTCCTTTGTGTAGAGGAATAATTACATATGTTTTCAGGAAGGAGGGGAACGAACCATTTTGAAATGAGTGATTAAACAATGATACTAGTATTTCGAATACACTCACTGGAAGATTTTCAATAATCTTAATGGATATATTGTCATAACCGGATGCATTTTCATTCTTGATATCCTTAATGGTTTCAATCAGTTCATTCATGTTGGTGTCTCATAATATAACATTGTCATTCACTGTGTGATTTTTTAAATTGATCAAGGGATCGAAAGGTACAACTATTGTTTCGGGTAATTTTTGTGCTATGGAAGAGTAGAATATATTCATCTCGTCTGGACTAATTGGTATGTCGTTAAAGTTTCTTTTTTTGCATTTGCCTCTCAGATCATTTATAATTGACCAATAATCTACCATAAATCCCGCTATGTTGCGAAATATGATACAAAACACAATTGATAGAGCCAGAAAATGTCAGGAAGTTGGCGGAATGCACTTAATTCCCTTCAACTGATCCTGGTATTATGGGTAGTTTTTTTTTGGTGGAATGGATTATGAACTTCTGTTATGAGAGAATTGATATTTTTCTAATTCAGTTTCATTCAATTTTGTGTCCACTGCATACTTGATGAGCGATAAAACCCAATTACCTCATAACTTTTCGACAACTAATTAACGTATCAGGATTATTATCCATCCGATTTTCGATGCAAAACCATCAATGGATTCGTCGTAAAAATTAGAATATAATAAATGTGGGTCTGGAAGATGTCATTCGAAAATAAATGCTTTCTTTACAATTAGTAGATTTGGAAATATCAAACCGCCATAGGTACTCAACTAGGCGGAAAACACTGTCATATCATATTTTCCACTCATTATTCATGTCCATCAGATTGGCCCCGTGGGTCCAACGCAGTCTAGATGCAAAAATAATAATGCTTCTGAAAAATCAAAAGTACCTAGAAATTTTCCCTCTTAAAACCATTTGATCGTACTCAGAATCATCCCAAAAATCCAAAAAAGGTAAAATATACAGAGTGTTTTATTTGAAATTCCCAAGTTGGGATCGTGTCCGGTGAAATCGGTAGTGATGGGAGAGTATGAAATATTGAAACTTCTGCGAATTCTTGAATCCAACAGCCCTGCCATGTTTGGATCCCATCTCTTGTCTGAAGAATACGTTGACATCCGGTATAGTGAACAGACAAATTCAGAATTTATTCGATAATCGTTTCATGAATCATCTGGAATTCCTTGGAATTAGCGACGGGTCTGTTGGAAAGTCCGGTGATGTCAACCGGTCCATCAATTTGACCAGATGTTACAACGGACAGTGGCGAAATAGATTCGTAAGTGTTTTCATCCAGCCACACTTTCCTGGGTCCAATGTTGTTGAGAACGAACTGCAAAGTGCTCAGCTGGAAGGTGTTGTCACAAACCACAATAGATCCAGCAGGAGCCTAGCTGGGTAAATCTTCACCATCCAGAATGACAGCAGAAAAAGGTTGCCTCCAAGGTGGAGTCCTATCGCCTCTGCTGTGATCACTGACCGTGGATAATCTGATAGTGAAACTACATAACTCTGGGATCACGAAATATTATCCAATCGCATGCAGACAGCCCTGAATATAATCAGAAACTGATGTGCAAAGGGGTGACTTAATCTAAATTCTAGCAAAGCAGTGCTGGTTCCATTCATAAAGAGGAGAAAGTACTAACTGAAAGCCCCAACCTTGAATGGAACTCAGCTCACTTTTTCCAAGGGAATACATGAGCGTTATAATCGACCAAAGACTAACATGGGATGGATCGATCTCATTCTTTCCAAGGCTACAGCGGCAACCTGGAAGGGCAGCAGAGTATTTGCAAGACATGGGGTTTGAAGCCAAAAATGATATAATGGTCATACCAAACAATCATCAAATCCATGGTCACCTATGCATCATTAGTATGGTGGCCAAAATTTCAAGAGTACTCGATAAAAATCAAGCTGCAAAAAGTGCAGCGGTTTCTGTCTGGAAATCACAGGGGCAATATTCACGTGTCCCACTGCGGCACTAGGAGTAATGCTGAACCTTCCGCTACTGCCCTTGTGTGTAATGAAGGAAGCAGCAGTGAGTGCCTTGAGACTGCACCAGGCACCGAACTTGAAGGCTCGAAATCTGATTGGACATCTTCTTCTTCTTCTTCTTCGCACAAGGTGGGCTGGTTCCGAAGAACCCCGTACACATAGGCCTCTCTGATCGGGCCCATTGTGCGCTCACTTGTTCCGAGAAAATCACCTGGGCATGCCGATTTCTTTGACAAAATTCAGCAACTTCCTCAGCTGAATCTCCTTGACGTCCTCTGGGTTCAGAATTATGCTCCCAAAGTTGATCTCCCTCTGGTGCACCAAGGCTGAGCACTCAGTGAGGATGTGCGACGATGTCTCGTCATCTTCCAGGCACCATCTGCATAGGCACCATCTGTGATCTCGATGAGCTCCATGTGCCTGTTCAGGTGATTATGTCCCGTTAGGAGCCCAGTCACAGTCTTGATGTCCCGTCTGTTGAGTGACAGGATCTCTTTAGACATTTTTTTCCTTGGCTCCTTTATGTGGAGCTGTGATTGCCTCATGCCTGGCGCCTCTTGCCATGTTTTGAGGAACTGCTTTTGTAGCAGTTCCCCCATGTTTGAGATTGCCAGGCTGCTGGATATTCCCAGGATGGGTTCAGGTCCGACTGGGGTCTTTCCCGATCCTATCTTGGCTAATCTGTCTGCATCCTCGTTCCCAGGGACACCTGAGTGTCCCGGGACCCATATGAGGCTGATTTTGCTTGTTTTCGATAAACTTTCTATAGCGTTCTACACTCGGACACCAGTTTGGATACAATCCTATTTCCGCCTAACGCCATAATAGCAGCTTTGCTGTCCGAGTAGATGGCAGTAAGCCATCGACTTTTATTGTCGAGGTTTTCCTGGACACAGGTGAGTATAGCATATACTTCAGCCTGGAACACTGAGGCATATTTGCCTAAAGGAACTGAGATTCCTCTCTTTGTTCCTTCTTCGTAGACCCCTGCGCCGGACATTCGCCCAAATCTTGATCCATCTGTGTACCAGGTTGATCCTTGGTTTGGGGGTCTGTCAGGCGCATTGTCTTTGCATTTCTTCCTTGTGGGGATGGTTATATTGGGTCCTTTTCTAAAATCCAGAACAGGCGGGGTGCTGTCTCTTTCCATTAATAGGACTGGACATCCTTCCTTTGCCCTGTTCCAGATAGCTGAGTGTCCATGGTCTGCCTCAGTACCGATCCATCGGCTTGCGCCTTTGAGTCTATATGCAGCACGCATGGCTTCATGCTCAATGACAAGGTGCAGAGGTGGTAGTCCTAGTAGAACTTCTAGAGCTCTAGTAGGCGTGGTCCTCATGGCACCTGTTATTTCTAGACAAGCCAGTCGTTGTACTTTATCAAGTTCATTTCTGGACTTGCCCTTTGTAGTACCGGTCCACCAAATGATGGATCCATACGTTAGTATCGGGCGAATGATCGCAGTGTATATCCAGTGTAGGGTTTTGGGTGTCAAGCCCCACGTGTTGCCGAAGGCTCTTCTGCATGCCCAGTAGGAGCAGGTAGCCTTCTTGGTTCGATTTTCAATCTGTTCGTTCCAGATCAGCTTGGAGTCTATGATGACTCCGAGGTGTTTGGTCGACGCTTTATACGGAAGTGGTCTTCCTGAGATTAGTATCTCTGGAAGGGTTTCCATTTTGCGTTTCTTGGTGAAGAGTACCAAGTCCGCTTTTTCCGGGTTGACTCTCAGCCCCCCGGCAGAACACCGCTGTTCTACTCTGCCAAGAGCTTTCATAATGTTTTCTCCCAGCAGGTTTACCGGTTGGTCTTGAGCCAACATGACCAAGTCATCTGCATACGCTTGTGTATACAGTCCTGACTCATTTAATTCTGTAAGAAGCTCGTTTACTACCACCATAAAAGGGGTGATAAAACTCCTCCTTGTGGACACCCCCTTGATACCTTGGCAGCTACGGTTCTTTCGTTTAATTCTGCTGTTACCACTCGTTGTGATAGCATAGCTCTGATCCACCTAATAAGGGTGGGATCGATTCCGTGCCGCGTCGCAGCGTGGCAGATAGATTCAAATGACGTATTGTCAAAAGCTCCTTCAATGTCGATGAAGACCCCCATTGCGGACTGTCCACTGGCCAGTACTCTCTCTATCCTATATACAAGGTGGTGGAGAGCTGTGTCCGTGGACTTTCCTGCTTGGTAGGCATATTGTTGCTTGTGCAGTGGGTTGCACTGCAGCGATTGTTCTCTGATGTGCCGATCTACCAGCCTTTCGAGCGTTTTCATGAGAAAGGATGTCAGGCTAATAGGTCGGTACGCCTTGGCCTGGGAGTAGTCGGTTTCCCCAGGCTTTGGAATAAATACTATCTTCACTTGCCTTCATGCCTCTGGTATGTAGCCCAGGGCCAGACATGATCGAAATATTCTCATGATCAGGAGGATGATGCTATCCAGTCCCTCTTGGAGAAGAGCCGGAAATATGCCATCCTCCCCTGGTGATTTGAAAGGTAAGAAGGATTTTACAGCCCATCTTACCTTCTCATGCGTTACCACTCTTGAGGCCGTTTTGTAGTCCATCTGAGATTTTTTCATAGGGCTCGTCCTCAAGGGTGGCAGAGGGGTCGGTTCTGATTCAGGGAAGTGTATGGAGATGATGATGTACTTTCCTTCCCATCAGGTAGGGACAGTGTACCCATTCCCTTCCCCGGATCTTTTGAAAGAATTTTGCAGAGCCTTGCTGCTGAGGACATTGTGTTAATGTTCCCGCAGAAGGCACGCCAACTATCTCTTTGGGATTGCTGTATGGCTTATTTGTACTCTCTCTGGGCAGATCTATAGTTGTCCCGGTGGAGTGGTACCTGCGTTCTTTTCGCCTTGTTTAGAAGGTTTCTTGTTTTCCTCCGGTGGTCCTCGATTTCCGAGTTCCACCAGGGCGTTCTTGCATTGTCTGTCCTCTCTTTGAGAGGGCAGCTGTTTTCGTACGAGGAAGCTATCGCCTTGCTTAGGTACCCCACTGCGGTATCTATCTCGGCTTCATTACCGTACTTTGACGGTAATCCTACGAGTCTGCATTTTAGTTCCTCTCGAAAGAGGTCCCATTTGGTGGCCCGTGGATTTCTGTATACTTTCTTTTCCGATAGGTTTGGGTTATCTATCTTGAACAGAATGTGTCGATGGTCCGATAGGGACTCATCCTGTGACACTTTTCATGACTGGACTTCATTCAGTAAGTCATGCGTACATAGTGTGAGGTCTATCACCGATTCCCTCCTTGGTGTGAAGTACGTGGGTACCGTGCCTTCGTTTATTATTTCGAGGTTGCTGGTGCTGAGGAATTCTAGCAAGGTATTACCCCTGGGATTAGTGTTTACGTTGCCCCACAATATGTGATGGGCGTTCGAGTCACATCCCATGAGTAAACCCAGCCCAGACTCCTCACAGTATCTCACCAGCGTTTCGACCTCTTCGGGTGGAGCTGCCTTTTCGTACGGAAAGTACGCCGAGCAGACAACCACTTCCCGAATACGGTCTTTGGTGTGCACGAGTATTTTTACTGCCATCAGGTCTCTGGTACAGAATCCTGGGACAGGGAAAACTTCTATGCTTTTTGTATATATACATGCGCGGGGGGAATCGGCGAAGGCACAGTAGTGTGCTGTTCCTCCGCCCATTCCCATGCCTCTAATCTTTCCCCGGTATACCCAAGGCTCCTGAATTAATAGAATGTTCAGTTTCCATTCAAGGATCATCCGGCATAGCAAGGCAGTGGGAGATTTCCCGTTTTGTGATTGGACATCTGAAGATTCTGGAAAATATTCTCTAGATTCCAGGTACATGCCAGCTAAGCACAACTTCGCAGTGATATATGAAGTGGTTATAAATAATCACCATATATTCACAACGATCGGGCCTCAATTAGAAAGGAATGATGGTTCCAAGGGGGACGAAAGGGCTGTAATGGAAGTAACGGGTTTCAGCTACGGGATCTCAAAACCCTTAGGCAAAGCCCCAACAATTTTCTATGGAAATCTGTGCCCAAGAATGTCTTGAAAAAGACTCCAGATAGCCAAACAGCAATAAAAGCTCTGAAGTCACATACTCGTGAGTCTAGACTGACTTGGGATTGCAAATTCTCCCTAAGACAACTGGAAACGAAGAATCAAGGCTCTGTCCTGGGACCATTGATGTTCATTATAACTTCATTTGCGCACACGAATTTGTGCAAATTGCTGTCTTCGACAGCTCACAAGCTCTCTAAAATTATTTTTGTCCTCAAACAACTGATCCAAATACGCAGCTATTCCGCTATGTCCCATTCCTGCATTAATTACATGAATAACAGCAAAGTCCCATGAGAAAATTCCACACACATGACAAAAATTTCAAGGCTTGAAAAACAAGTGAATAGAATTATCTGCAATGCTGCATTTGAAGATCACTGTCAATCTATATTCATGGAAATTGGTGTAATGCACCTGCCTCCACATTGCTAACTTACCATGTATTTCATTGCACGTTTCAATTAACATATTCATTATAATTTGCCATTTTCACTCAGCAAAGCATTCGCCATTCTCACTCAGCAAGCATCCACCATTTTTGCTCATGCTGAAATTGCTCTACACAGTGTCATTCACCATTTTCTTGTATACCGTTACACACTATTTTTAACGTCTCTGAATTCACTATTTCTATACTATTATGGCATATTCATAATAAGTTACATATATAATCAAATATTGTTAAAATGCCTTCTCATATAGGTGTTTTTCCTGAAAAAAACCGATTCAACACCAAAAATATTTTTTTATAACCTAACCTAACGATATTCCAAAGGTCATAGTTGAATCTGGTAGATTCGCCTAACCTACCATATTTCATTTTTGTGTAAAATCGCGTTTTTTTGGAAAGACACCTATATAGATGATGACTTAAAAAGCAAAACCCTATCCAAATAGAAAATTTCATCTAAATCTTTACAGCCGTTTCCGAGATAGCCAATATATATATATATATATATATATAAATATATATATATATATATATATATATATAATATATATATATATATATATATATATATATATATATATATATATTGTATTCCTCGTTTAAAGATATACGATACAATGGTGTAGGTAGAATATAGTTTTCTACACGCTTGTAATGTTCATTACCCACTCCAATGATTCACAAAATTTCAACACCTAGATTTGTATGTATAGTCCGTAAAATAAAGGCGTGTAGTAATAAGCCCTCATTTAGTATGCAAAATCAAAAGATCATGGGTTTTTCCTAGCAGTTCGTACTTTTACCCACCTGGATTCAATACGATAAGCGGTTTTATTACGCCATGGCTTTATTTTACGGACTATACTCGTAAATTGATGAACGGATGAGTGGATGCCAGATATTTTCGGCATGGAATTACTATTCTGAGAAGTCTATTTTTTGCGTCAGTTCGAATTTTCCTTAGTTATTTTCCACCGCAGAACTTGAGGGATTAGCTTGACTTTATTTGGAGTTTCAACTTCTATCTCTATTTATGTAGTGGATCACGATTCTACTGAGTTTCTGGAACAGAACTGATACGTTGTTGTTCATTTTGATATCATACATAGTCATCTAATTAATTGATATGAAGGTATATAGTTAACATAATAAAGGGATGAAAAAAATTTCGTTTCTTCATTCGAAAAAGTTGAATAAAAAAATATTTTATTGAGTTTCACGAACAATACATTGAAATCTGGTGGGTGTGGAAAATAAGTGTGTTCACCAAAAGGGGCCATCTATTTTCAGAACGTGTTTCATCATACCCTGAAATTTTCAGAATGTACCAATCAGAACTACTTTTCTCATGGTTCTATGTTATATTGTATTCGAACAGAATACATAATATCAACTGCATATTTGGTCAAAAACAAAAATAATTCTCAATAATAAAATTTCATAAAATAAACAAATTCTCATATCAGACTAGAATTCAACAGCAAGGTATTTATTTGATTCGAGTCACTTCCTATGTAAATGAACATACACCCCACATTAAAGACACTACCATTACAATGAATTTACCGAAAACAATTTCAATGAAATTATTGTGAAGTTTCCAGTATATGCGACCCATTATATAGGTAATTTTCTGGTGGAATTAGTTTTCATCAACAATCCGTTATTTTGTTTTGTTGTGAAATTAAAAAAAAGGTTTTATGTAATATTATGTTTCAATCAATGTTTAATTTTGTTTCGTAGACAGAGCAGTTCGTAAAAGCATGCTAATTATTCATTTGGATTGAAAATAGTTTGTTGCTGAGCTTGTTTATGTTTGTTTGCTAACTGACAATTTTAGTATTTACTCGTGTCGGAAGAAAAATAGAGGTTCCAAAATTTATATGAAAGTGTAGTGATGGTTTATCCTATACTGTATAATGAATTAGTGGACAGTCGACGTTAAAATAATGTATCTATTACTTTTTCTCAACTCATAAATGTCCTCATTCACTTTCTGAAACTCTAGAATTCCCAAGAGAAATACTAAATGTGCATTATTTGAATAACTTCATAGACAATCCGCTTTCTTTAAGAAAGTACAACTTGAGAATTATTTGTATTTATTTATTCTTTTATGGTGAATGATATATTTTTATAGATTTTACATTATCAACCATTTGTTTAATTTTAAATGTTATTTTTGATACAGAAAATGAGGAATGTACTTTTATCATGAGGTATAAAATAACGATAGAAATATTAAACAAAACTTTTATCGTAGTTACCAAATTTTAATATTAAGTCGGTACAAAAATAAAAAAATCAAGTCATATTGAAAAAATACGTTTGGTTATCTCACCCAGAATGTTCTGGAGTGATAGTCATAGGATTCGGGGTTAGACGGCCGGGCGTTTCTGCCCTTTTTCCTTGCCCTTTGCATCTTTGATCTCCATCTTTTTTTTATTTCCGCAGTTGAGGCACATGTCTTCAAACTCCGTGCAATTTCCATGCACCCAGAGCAGACAAATTACACATTGCTGCCAGTCTTCGTCAAGCTGTGTTTTATAATAAATATCGCCGCAGAATCTGCAGTTGTCTTTCTCTTTGTCCTTTATCCTCGTTATCTCGTCCAGAAGTGTCACAAAGGAGCACGGAAATTTCTTCGCAATTGCTATCTGAGAATCTACGAATGGCTTTACATTCCTTAGAATTCTCCTCTCTTTCAGCCTTTTCTTTTCCTTTTGATTTTCGCTTCTCAATATGTTCTTCAGATATCGAAGGAATGTTCATCTGTTTCGAACGTTGGCAGACTTCAATAAGTTTTTTGGGTAATGGTGATATTTCTTTGAGTACTGTTGTCAGTGTAGGTACTTCAGTGGTTGATGAACTCAGACTAGGCTCTTCCAACGCTCTTTATTTTCAACAGGTGCTTCAATGTTATCACTAAAAGAGTTCTCAGGTAGTGCTCCCGGGTTTGATGGAAAAATTCCTGCAGTTATAAACCACATATTGCGTTTTCGCTCGTAGCTGCTTCATCCCAGCCCTGAGTTAGCAAGGAGCCATGTCTAGAAAGACGGCGTCCCAGATTTTGTTTTATCCATAGCCTACATGATTTGCAAAAATGAGTCTCAAGAGAATCAAAGACAACAACGTCTAGTGGCTGCAGATAAAGCGATGTATCGCTAGGTATTGAGAGAAAAATGATACAATTTTTGCTCACAAATTCCAGCATTGCGACAGAATTGTGATGGGTGGGGTGACCGTCGAACAAAAGAAGCAGGCACAGGTACTCTGGGCAAAAAATTAGTCTGCATCCATTCTAGAAATAAATCGGCGGATATGTGGGCGGATTTTTTTACATAAAAACACATGTTTCCGGAGGCAAACCATCTTCGAATTCTGTTTCTTTTCTTTGGCCTTTCATCATGTACGCACGGGGTGGAAAAGTTCCTTCCTCATTACATCAAGCAATGACTGTAATGGTTTCCCCTTCCTCTATGGAAGTTGACATCGCTACTGCTTTGGAGCCTCTCTCGGCTAGAACATGTCCTGGCCAATTGTTTCTGGTTTATCCAGCAACTCATTTCCAGAAAAGGTTCTCTCGAGCATCTTGAAATAAGCGTTCACTTTTTCTTTGTTCATACCTTGACTTCAAGCGTAAGATATTCCTTCTGATTTTTTTTCAGAAACAGTTGCACCCAATCATAGCCCGCTTTCTCATCTGTAGTATTGAATCGATTTTGGATCTGTAATTGCTCAGCAAACCTGAATGCGATTACTCTCAAATCATCAATTGTCAAGGGAGACCCTTGAGACTCCATTTATTTAATATGTTTGCACAACTTTTTTTTTCATTATCCAAGCCAAACGTAGATGTTGAACCCTTTTTCTTTCTGTATCATTGTTCACTTTGATCCTTCTTTCCAAAGTCTTTCTTGGTATGTGGTAGGTTTTTTATTTGAATTTTCACTCGTTTCTGAATGGTAACCAAGAGCAAACTCGATGCCGACGGCCACACATGTGAACAGTATTGCGGAGGGGGGCGAATCTGAGTTTCGAAATAGAAAGACACTGTTGGGGTATGAAATGATTCTTGGCATAGGACTGGACCCCAAAATTCATAGACCAATCAATACAGCAGAAAATGGCAGATTCTGTCACAAAAATAGTACCAGGAAACCAACTATCATTGATTAATTTGTTATAAACATTTAAGAACAAAAAATCGTGTTTTTTTTCGTTTTTTGCTTGTACCATGAAAGCTTATCAAGCCATCTTGTGCTCTCATTGTACGAATTGTAGAGAATCAAAATTCAAAAAAATGAGGCCTAGCACGACTCGATCGAATTATTGATATCGGAGAAAAACCTGAAAAATCAGCGTTTTTTCGAGAAGTCTTAACACCGCCATTTTTTGAGTTGTAGTAGTGATTGATATATATAGTACCGCAATAAGTCTAAGATACTCATTATTATTCATTGCCGATAGAGCTCAACGGTAAACCGCCTACAAGCAGGGACGTACTCCATATAATGAAATTTTCACAAGATGATATGTTTTATTGACGGCTCGTTTTAACAAATTATTTCGCTGGTATAAACTATTATATTTACTAACAAGTGTGGGGAGTGGTGCTTTAGAGTAAATTCATAGACAATGAGTTTTTCTGAACAACGATTATTCAAACTGAAATATCCTTTTTATCTTGCAGTAGGCAACAAAGTACATTTTCACAAACACAAGTAGAAATAAGGTAAAAAATAGGAACTTCTCCTTGATGTATCTAAAAGACGTAAAAAAAATATATAAACGTAAGGATGATGTTCGATAACAAGTAATGAATGAACAGTTCGTATAAGTAGGGTGTTCAATAAATTCGTCAAAGAGATTTATATGAGTATTTATAACTAGCAGATCTCAGAATGTTCGACTTTACTAGCCTCAAACTAAGACTTTCCTCATTTCAAAATTATTGAATTATTTAGTTAGTTATTTTTATTTCACAACTCTGTTTAGAGATGGTATGAAGATTCACGATTCATATTTGAAAATATCCGCTCTCTAATGGCATTGGTTATTCACACATATATGTTATTGATTCCTTTATAGGTTCACAAGTGCCTTCTATGAATCAATTTGTAGGAATTATGGAAACAAGGAAATTTCAATAACGACCAATGCTGGAAGATGCACGGATGTTCGAGTAGGTTTCCACGGTAATGTATATTTTGAATTTGCAAATTCCAGTATTTTCTTTAGTAATATTTCATTTATGTTCTTATTTTTAATCCAATCGCAAATAAATTAGTATCGTTAGATACGTCAAAAAATCCTTTTATCGGAAAGTGGTTGTCAAAAAATGGTCACTATTTGAAAAATAATAGTTAAGATACGAAAATATAATTTTGCCAACTTGTCTTATTCCTATATATCATACTAGTCACTGAAACTTTGCCATTGTAATTTTCTGACATCACCTGAGGTTTTCTGATTAATTTACGTCCGATCATGGCCACCTGGATGCAATATTAAATGTGACTCTAAAAAATGAAGTAGGCGTAAAAACTTCTCAAAATGTCACATTGAATTGTCTCAGAAATCCAAAAATGTTACAATATACAGGGTGTTCCATTTAAAAACTCAAAACCGGAGCCATTTCTGGTGAAACCGGAAGTGACCAGGAAGTGAAAGATCTACGAAAACCTCTTCATTTATCATTTACCTAACCCAAATCTCATTTTGATACACTCAATATTCTAGAAGTTAGGATTTGTCTAATAGATTCGTTGACACGCGCCATATTTTTATTACAATTTTTTTTCCAAATGGCAACATGGTGGCTCATCTGGTTGGGAAAAAAAAGCATTTTATCACGATTGATTTGATACCGCACCCTATTAGGTTGTAAGAAAACTTTCGATGAAAAACTGAAAATATAACGTTAGAACTTTCGTTGAATGAAGAATCTTATTGAGGTTGAAATAAGATTTGAAATAATCGAGTAGCCTGTGACCAACACAACTGAAACAAAATCATTGAATTGTTGCGGTAAAAATTGACGTGTCGATATATTATTTCACATCTCGTTGAATGAAAATTATGGAAAATAACAATATTGACACAAGAACTAAAAAAGTTTATATGTTATTAGTTTTTGGAGAGTGTAGGCAGAATTCCAGCGATGCTGCACGTCTCTACGCACAGAGATATCCTGATCGGCGTCACCCGAACCGGCACTATTTTCCAAAACTGTTTGAAAAAATGCGTAATGAGCCTGATAATGATGGAAACGATTCGTTTGTTGTGAGTGGAGAAAAAAAATTGATTTTCCGGCAAACGTTCAAGTAAATATTAATACGTCACTCAGGGAGATCGCAAGAGGATGTGACATTCCGAAGTCTTCTGCAACTAACATTTTGAAGAAACATGAACATCATTAATTTGAATATTAACTACACCAGCACTTGTACCAACACGATAATACAAGGAGACTTGAGTATTGTAATTGGTTCTTTGGTAAATATTTGGAGGATGACATATTTTCATATGAAATTCTGTATACTGACGGAAGCCGTTTCACCAATATGGGACATTTCAACAGATATAATAAGCGATATTGGTTAGATGCAAATTCACACTTGATGGGGGAAGGAAATTTCCAAGCATGGTTTGGTTTCAATTGCTGGGTTGGGATTTTGGGAGAAAGAATTTTAGGCCCTATAATTTTTGACGGTTTTCTGACAGGGGCTAGATATCTAAGTTTCCTCACGCAGGAAATTGAGCATTTCTTGAAAGAAGTTCCATTAATGAATCGAGTTGGATTATTCTATCAACAAGATGGTACTCCACCACACAACCTGAGGGCAGTTACGGAATATCTGCGTGAAACATACAACGAAAACTGGATTGGAAATATGGGTCCAGTTAGGTGGCCGGCGAGGTAAAATAGGGTTGTTTTCAATTTATACCTTTATTTATTCCTATTCAAAAACTTTTCAGGTCATCCGACCTCACGCCTCTAGATTTTTTTTATGGGGATCTATTTAAAAAGAGGTTTATGATGTACCTTCTGCCACACTACATGTATGAGAGGACAAAGTAAGGGCAGCTTTTCATAGAATTACACCAAGACAGTTGGGAAACGTTGTGAGAGCAACAATAAGAAAAGTTCGCCTTTGTCAGAAACAAGATGGAGGTCACTTCGAACATCTGAAACCCTAAAGATATTTAAATAGGTAGTTTCAATATAATTATTTCATTTTCAACAGGTCCTTCATTTTAGAAAAATTCTAACGTTATATGGTTACTTTTTTATTGAAAGTTTTCTTACAACCTAATAGAGTGCGGTATCAAATTAATCGTAATTAAATGCTCTTCTTTTGTAACCGACAAGCCACCATGTTGCCATTTGAAAAAAAAATTGTAATAAGAATTTTAAAATAAAACGCCACATAGCTGAAACATTTTGATCAAAAACAGTAAAGTTGTATTTTTACAAACATTTCAAGACTGAAATTAGTTATTTGAACGTATTCATAGCCCTGTAAAATAAAAATGTATATCGAATAATTAAATAAAAAAACGGTTACAAACAGTAACAAATGATACATGGTTGTATTCTAAATGTCATATGGAGACAAAAAAACTGGAAATATATCAGGTATCCCATTTAAAAATCGAAAGGTTATGTCACTTCCAGTGAAAACGGAATTCGCATGGAGTTGAGTTACTTGTCAGAATATGCAGTTTTGTTCATTAAACAGATACTCCAAATTTCATTCCATTATCTCCGAAAACAAAAAAGTTACAGGGGCGACCCACCTTCCGTGGACATCTGGTATATATATATATATATATATATATACCGGGGGTCCACGGGAAGTGGCTCCCCCCTGTAACTGTTTTGTTTGCATATTTTGCAAGTTTCCTACCTCAACCCATTTTTTCATTTTTACCTACCTTATCTACTATAAAAACTTTTGAACAGAAAATTAAACTGAAGAAAAAATAATTTGGAAAGCAAAAAATTAAATGAACCTTTTCAGTCCTAATAACTAAGCTACTAATGGTTATTTATTCAACTAATAGAGAAATTGAACTTTAATAGGGATAATTAACGAGGTTGCCAGAAATAATTATTTAATCAACTAGTGTATTAATGGTGGCGTTTAATTATCGAGGTATTTAAACGAAGCGAGCGCGTTGAAGTTCGAGATTATTAATCGCCATTTCAATAGACGAGTTGATTACAAAAAAAATCCATCGACCTCGTTCCTGGGGTCAATGTGAAATTTTCACTAATAATCTCCCTAGAGCATGAATTATTGCCGGAAATTTTTTGAGTACATGAATTTTTTGAAAATTTTCACGAGTCACGAAGCGACGAGGGATAATTCTCTTTCAATTTTCCGCAATTAATTCAAGCACGTGGGGATTCGGTAAGAAATTTCATAAGTACCGGAATTATATTTAAATAGAAAACATTGAGTAAATATTTATTTTGACGTTATTCACAAATGAATAGAAGGCAGTGTGTGATGGGAGTTTTGGGGAAGATTTTTTCTGATTTTTCCCGTTCCTTATTGAAATGAAATATATAATATCAGATAAACTATTATGTAATATTATTTGATTTCATACAATTTTTTTTCTAGGTTTCAGGGAAATGTTAATATTCACTCAAAATGAAAGTGGATACGTTCGTATTGCGGAAGATATTTTTTTATTTT
Organism: Gonioctena quinquepunctata; assembly: GCA_018342105.1. Taxonomy (NCBI): domain Eukaryota; kingdom Metazoa; phylum Arthropoda; class Insecta; order Coleoptera; family Chrysomelidae; genus Gonioctena; species Gonioctena quinquepunctata. Next base: position 352,300 of record JAFIRS010000340.1, read on the forward strand.
CCCCTAGTAAAATAAAATACATAATATCAGATACATTTTTATATAAAATTGATTTTTTCCATACAATTTTCTTCGGGTTTAGGGAAATTAATTTATTAAAAAAAAGGTTTTTTGGAATTTTTTTTTTTCTCCTTGTCCTTGTAAAATGAACTTTATAATATCAGATACATTATTATATAGCAATAATTGATTTCATATAATTTTCTCACTAGGTTTCAGGGAAATGTCAATATTGACTACAAACAAAGGTGATATACAGCAGAAAATATATAACTATACCTATACATATATACTCAAATATTTTTCATATTCTTTTAGGTTTAATTCTGAGAAAAATTAATATCAGCGGTAATAATTTGTTTTTCAAATAATTCAGGAAATCGGGATATTTTATTCTTCATTCTAAATAGAATGTTGTTGGCGTATGTTGCCGCTTGAAAAAATATTTTGTAAAGTTAGCCATGGATTTGACATTCACTACTACTGTTAACCAATATTTTATTTGTGGCATTATAAGTTCCTCATAACATTGTATACAATCATAAGTTAGTAAGAATGTGATGATAAAATGAACTTTCAAGCGTATGAATTGTGTTTCTCCTGCAAAGAATCACAGCACATTAAAATGTTCCATAAAAATGTAAAATATCTAACATACCTAGTGGAAGAATCTGATTGAATCCTGAGCAAGAGAACTTATTTAAAGAGATTGGCAACATCCTACGTGGTATTGTGCCTTCGTTTGGACACAAATCTAATACTCAAAGAAATAAACTGCTGTCTCAGTATTATTTTCATTTCATGAAACACAGGCATATTGTTGAAAAAACAGCGGTTCTGTGTTTCATTCACCACTTAGGAAAGAGGAGGTAGAAGTGGAATTTTTGAATAATTTAAAATTAATTAATGATATTAGAGAATGTACACCTTGATAAATTGTTCCAACTTATGGAGTAAGTGAATAAAAAATATTGTCAATATTATTTAAATAGTATTTTTGTCTAATTATATGATAGCTGTCATATGCCGGGAAATTTCCAATTATTAATTTTACGTCTGCATGCTGATGTGGATGAAACATTTTAGAAAATTTGCTGGTTACCATAGTGACAATGTCGAAATAAAGCATCTAATTGGTTGAAAATGACTGGTATATAATTTTCAATATCAATTTTCTTCAACTAGGAGGAAACTTCGAATTCGTGTATGTTTAGTTCCCTATACCACAATTATACATTAATGGGCCAAATAGACTATTTACAGGTTATTAATGGTCAATTTTTGTGTATGTTTGGTGGCATATATCACAATTATGCACTGAAAGATAAATTGAAGATCAATAGGGGTCATTAACGATCAATTTCGTGAAGATTAAACAGACTCGTTGATACGAGGTCGCCGGAAAACTGATGTAAGAAACTAATTTTGAGTCGGCGTGTAAGTGTTGTTCAGTCTGGAAATATTAAACAAAGCTTCATTCATTCGGGCAATGTCTCGAATGGGCAATATACACGGGTCGCGAAATATATTCACTGCAACGACAAATTGGACTTAGCCAATCAGAGTGCCACTTGGCGCTTCGCTTCTTTTTGAGAATGGAAAAATATCAAGAGGTCAAAAGGGAGTCTGTTCGCGAACCTAGAGGGGATCGTACGGGTTTCGCCGCGGGCGTGAGTCCTTCGGGATCGGTCCAAGTTTTTGGTTTTACCAGAAACTATATCGAAGAAATTCGCCCTTCGATATATAATGGTTCCACGGCAGGAACTATCGCGGGTAGATGTCGGAAACTTTATTTTAATCGTCAGTTTGGAAGACGAGTGTGTTTGAATTAGAAATCCGATTGGAGTGTCCACAGACGGCTACGAGGGAAATGGGAATTATATTCGAGACTAGGAGAAACATGGGAATTACAGGGGTAAGTCGCTGGCTTAAGTAGAAAATCTAACTTGATGCATAGCTTTCAACTATTGATTCACGGGGTGAACCTCATGCACAATTGATACCAGATTAGGGTTATACATAACAGGGTATATTGGGAGTTCGTCTATCAAATTTGAGACTAATCGAAGACGATCAAAATTTTTTTCAATTTGGGAAAAACGGAAGTCAGTTACGCGGGTAACAATAAACCATGAGAGCCACGGGAAGAAATTGGTTCTATATTTCGATAATAGGAAATCACTATATATATATATCGGAAATATGAGCTCCCTTTTATTTTAGAAAAGACATGTAATATTTTCAAACTATTCGTTGTTGTTCCCTATTCTCTAAAGGAGATTAATTTTTTTTTTTTTACATTTTATCTTATGATTGACCATTTTTTTATTCGACAAGCGTCGAGCTGTACTACAGTTTTTAATTTTTTCGTTAATAGATGTATTGAAGTTAATTTTTGTGTATTATTTTCTCAACCGGAGTTGAGGAAAGGCAAATTGAATTCAATCAGATTATTTTAATCGAGAGGCACAAGTCAAATATTAAGTTATATTATCACTTGAATAAAAGTCCCTTGAGACAAAAGACAAAAAGTACTAATCTTTATATAAAGAAGTTATTCAAAAGCGAGACCTTCGCATACTAAGCCGAGGGCATGAATCCAAGTCCGACGGACTAGTGGTAAAACAAAATATCAGTGCCTTACATTATAGTAAAGAAACACTCTATCAAAATTGGTGTTGTGTGTAGAAAAATCCATTTTTCAACATACACCCTGGTGACAAAGCTGCCCTTATAATATGTAAATATTATATGTAGAAACATTTTTTTTTCCACTAGTCCGTCGGACTTGGATTCATGCCCTCGGCTTAGTATGCGAAGGTCTTGCTTTTGGATAACTTCTTTATATAAAGATTAGTACTTTTTGTCTTTCGTCTCAAGGGACTTTTATTTATGTGATAATATAACTCAATATTTGACTTGTGCCTCTCAATTAAAATAATCTGATTGAATTCAATTTCCCTTTCCTCAACTTCGGTTGAGGAAATAATACACAAAAATTACATCTATTAACAAAAAAGGTAAAAACTATAGTACAGCTCGACGCTTGTCGAATGAAAAAATGGTCAATCATAAGATAAAATGTAAACAAAAAAAAATCAATCTCCTTTAGAGAATAGAGAACAACAACGAATAGTTTGAAAATATTACATATTACATTCTAAAATAAAAGGGAGCTCATATTTCCGATATATATATAGTGATTTCCTATTATCGAAATATAGAACCAGTTTCGTCCCGTGGCTCTCACAGTTTATTGTTACCCGCGTAACTGACTTCCGTTTTTCCCAAATTAATAAAAATTGTGATCGTCTTCGATTAGTCTCAAATTTGATGACGAACTCCCAATATACCCTGTTATGTATAACCCTAATCTGGTATCAATTGTGCATGAGTTCACCCGTGAATCAATAGTTGGGAAACTATGCATCAAGTTAGATTTCTACTTAAGCCAGCGACTTACCCTGTATTCCATGTTTCTCTAGTCTCGATATATTCCCATTTCCCTGTAGCCGTCTGTGGACACTCGAATCAGATTTCTAATTTAAACACACTCGTCTTCCGAACTGGCGATAAAATAAAGTTTTCGACATCTACCCGCGATAGTTCTGCCCTGAACCATTATTATCGAAGGGCGAATCTTCGATATAGTTTCTGGTAAACCAAAACTGACCGATCCCGAAGGCTCACGCCGCGGCACGTACGATCCCCAGGTTCGCGAACAGACTCCTTTGACCTCTTGATATTTTCCATTCTCAAAGAAGCGGAGCGCCAAGTGGCACTCTGATTGGCTAAGTCCAATTTGTCGTTGCAGCGAATATATTTCGCGACCCGTGTATATTGCCCATTCGACACTCTGCCCGAATGAATGAAGCTTTGTTTAATATTTCCAGACTAAACAACATTTACAATGTTACATATCTGTAACTGGCAATTACTCCCAAAATGAATGAACTCGTCTGCTCGGCAGAAATATATCTTCTATATCCGCGACGACCCATTTATGCATATCAAAGTATAAGCTCCCTGTTTCATATTAATTCCATCCAAGAACTGGAATGATGAATCAAAAATTGAAATAACTTACCTTGGGACCAATAAAAAAACCAATAAATAACACCTACAGGATGTTACAGGCGCCGAACAAACAAACAAGCTAATTAATAACGTTAAGCGTTCAATTAGGGGGCGCGGCGGCGGTGCGTCCCTTCGCCGAGAATTGCCGAGCGTTCTCGAAGTCAATATCAGCGAAATAGCTACCCGATTGTTATTGTTTATCGCTGGATATTTGCATTTCTATGTTATTTCGTTTTGATCCTTCCTTCAAAGTAATTCAATGATCTTCGTTGATTGTTTGTTTGGCACTGACTCAAAATAAGTTTCTTATATAAGTTTGGGAGCTTAGCTATCAAGACTTAAAAGGTTCAATTCATTTTTGCTTCTCATTTCTTTTTCATCGTTTTAATTTTTTTTAAAAAGTTTTATTCTGTAAAAAAAAATTTGCAGCTAAAATCTACTAATTGCTATCTATTTGATTTGGATAACTTTCAAAATACTTACTTACCCACCTTACTCTAACTATTGACTTTAACTACGGTTACTACGAGCCCTTTCACTAATTCAAGAAAAGAATTTTGACGTGGTGAACCCCTTTCCTTGAAAGGGTTATTTGATTTTTCACCCGCTTTGAAATAACTGAATTTCAAGGGCAGTTTAACCGTCTGTATTCAATTTCGAAATCGTTAACAAAACAACCCACAAAAATGCAGAAAATTATATCTTTGACAATTCGATAAAAATTTAATTATTAACAAATTCGCCATAGTCCTTTCAAACATTCATAAACTGCAAAAACCGATAAAATATCAGAAGAATTTTCGCTCTCAAAAAATATGGCTTTTAAACCACAATCAAATAAGTTTCTGTATTTTTTTATTAAAATACAAGATTAAGATCAAGAGTTAAACAATCAAATTGAATTCTCTTAACGGTTTCGAGGATTTAACTTTTCATCTCAAATGATCTACGATGTATACCTCTTTTCCACCTTCCTTATTTAGTAAACATTTGTCATCGTGTTGGATTCAACTTCTTCGAAGTGCAGACTTGTATTTGCAACAGGCACCTCCTGGGTGACGGTGTGTGAGGCAACAAGAACCCATCTGGCAGAGTCCTGGATTAAGGGTTGTCCGTTTATTCGGCATTGTAAAGTATGAGTACTACGATGCGATTCAAAACCCAAATGCGTTCTGGTCAGGTGAAAAACAGCCTGAATTCAGCAGCGTAGTCATTCAGCGACTGCAGTCTTCGTGTGGAAAACTTGGCATACATGGAGGTATGAATTTTACAGAAGCTAATCTCCCATCTATATAATAGAGAGTCTGTAGTCAATTTTGTTGAGTTTGTGGAGTTTACGGTAAACCAAACGTTTTCAATAGATAAAACAAAAAACCCAATTTTCTTCTGATTCTTACAATTAATTGATTGATGTTGGAACATTTTAGATTTAAAACGTTTTATGATTGGAAGTCGGTATCGAAATTATGTATTTAACAGATCAAAATCATGAAAATTAGCCTGCATTAGATCTTCATGAAATTTTTTTAAATTCAAAGTCAATTTTCGCATTTGGGGGTTTTGCAACTTTACTGAAATTGAAGCCTGGACGGCAAACACACTTGAATTGTGTCTCAATGGAGTTGAAAATATGCGCTAGTAGATCAGGTGGAATAACCTCCAGAAATTAATTTGTGTGCGTCTTTCGCCAGTTATATACTTCATACCTGCCATGGTAATAGGACTTCGTCCATTTCTGACGGAATTGAAGCTACCACATATGAATTTTGAGTTGGTGAAATATTAATCCTCCTTACCGTTGAAAAAGGAGATTATTTGAGTTGATCTGGTCATTAAACAAATATTCCGACTTTCGTATTTAATAATGTCTGATCTTTCTAGTAGGTCGAGTTTATAACCTTTGTTTTCTGTATGTAATATTTCGAAATCGTTAACAAAACAATGTTTTTCAGTCAAGAGCAGAGTGGCAAAAGATAATTTTGAAACATAGGTTAATTAATATTCCGCTTTCAGAAAAAAATTTCGATAAAAAATTAAATATAATTTAATAAATTGCTATTAATAATGGTTATAGTCAAAGCCTAATAATAATATTCTTTCAAGAAAACTTAATAAAAAAAAACTATAATAGAAGTGTTTTCCATTCAAATCCAAACAAATATAAACTGCTAACTGAACTTCAAAACCACAAATCAGCAAATAAACTTAAGCATGTCCTAATTTTTTGAAGGAAACATAATCCAAACCTAATAAAAGAGGTTAAAAATCAATCAAATTAGTCATAATTCTCAAATTAAGTTGAAAAATTTCAATTCGCACATCAAATGATGATTTACGTATTTTTTAATCCGTACCTGTAGTTCCTCGAACCTGTCTTATGGATTATCACATCTCGACTAATAGACCATCAGTAGATAATGGGATCATCATTTATAATGAGTCTCTTAGATTTGTGGCAAAGGTATACTCCATGTGTAGAAAACTCAGGTGCTGTCGGATAATTAGTTTCTGCAAAATTGCAATTTGAATTTCTCAGTGCACTTCATTGAAGCAAGCCTGGATGGGTCAAGGGTTGTCCGATTTCAATTTTCCGAAAACTAATTGTAGAAGTATAGTACTATGGAAGTGCATTGAAAAATTCAAATTGCAATTCTGGAAAAACTAATTATCCAACATCACCTGAATTCTTTACACGTATAAAACATATCAATCACTAGTGTGTCGTGAAGCACCTGCCTACTACTTAAAAAAATGGTGGTGTTATGAATTTTCAACAACGCTAATTTTTCCGGTCTTTTCCGGTTTTTCTCTGTTATAATAATACGATCGAGTCATGCTAGGGCTCATTTTTTGAATTTTTATTCGTCCATTCATGTTACAAGATAAAAACAAATAAAACACCATATTGTTGTTCTTGAATGTCCATAACAAATTAGGCATTGACGGTTGCGAGTAGGAAACATAACAGCATATAACTACGGACAGTCTTCCGTATGATGGCACAGTCGGTTCCCTGGTATCATTTTTGTCACGAAAAATATCTGATGATTGGCCTGACTTGATCGTTCCATGGGAAAAGTATTGTTGATATAAACTTCAGTAGTACATTTTGACGATGGGGCGTTGATTGAGTACGTTAAAGAGGTAATAGTTGAATTGGCTTATCTGAAGGAAACACAAGCTTGGGACATAGTTGCATCAAATTCCAATTGGAAAGAAATTGAGAGAGAATTTGATGAGGCGCATGAAGTGAAGATCAGAAGAATGAATAAAACTTCCAGAAATATAATATTGTGTGCGTCTTTCGCCAGTTTTGCATATTCTTCATCATTCGCCATTTAAACTGAACCAAACATTCGCCATTCTTGCCCTGAACGAATGTACTCCACCATTTTCTTCTATACTGTTAGACTGGTATGTCTAAAAACCCTGGTCGGTGTATTTACTGATTCGATTTTGTTTAGAATTTTGGGAGTTGAATGCCGATATGTACTTCATTAGTTGTTATATTGAATTATTTTATTTCCTGTTGACATTGCATATTGTTGTGCATAAAGTTGAGAATTTTTCATATTGATAATTTAATGCAGTTGGTAGTTCAAATTCGTTGTTGTGAAAGTGGTGTGCGAAGGAATATTTACTTTTTGTGTAATGAGTCCCTTTTGCATTTCGTGTGGACATTCTGAAGATGCACATCCACATATTCATTTATATCTAGTAGGAAAGTTGGTGCAAATAATTTCCATAAATTGATAGTCACAGTAACTGGCAATATAACTCCATTATCTATCATTTTCCGTTCACTTCGAATTGGACTCCATAACAAATTTTTTTGAAACATGAATATGGGAAATTGCGATTTTTTCGGAAATGGAAGAACTTGACGCAGAAGAAATTGTGGCTGCAGGAAAACTATATAGAAAGATCCAAGGCGATACATCTCCCGAAGAAATAGAGAGATCGGAAAACCATGCTTCCCTAAGGAAAGAGAGTAGATTGTATACTCTATGTTTGAACGAAAATAGGGTCATATTGAACATTTAGGTTAGAGTTATGTCAACATCGTTCTCGTTCGTTAATTATAATTTGTCTTGTGTAATTTAATAGGAATCCATATCTTTCAATGAATTATTACAATTGTTTTTTGTTTCCATGACATAGTAAGGAATCTCTTGGCAAGATAAGAATTTCTTGCCTTTTATTGAATAAATATAATTGAAAAAAAATCAGAAAAATCGACATAATATGTCAAAAACTGTAAAAGATAAGTTAACAAAACTCAGGTTGCCTAAATCAGAATTGGAAGACCAATCGAACCATGTGAAAAAAATGTAAGTCTTCATTTAAAATAAGAAAGTTGGTATCGTTTTGGCACACCCTGTATAGCTGTAGGTAGAACTTAAATGATCGATTGTGACAGCATATCAGATTTCAAGTTTCGTATCCAAATTGAAAAACATAAATCATCAAAATATTCGAGATTTTCTGCTAGAATTCGTCACAACCATAAGAAAGTGCAATTTTCACAAAAATACTTATTTGAACTTTAAATATATCTTTTGAAATGGATTTTTTGCCCAATTTAAGAAAGGCTGAAATCATAGTATATAATTTCCACTTGTCTGCTGTTTTATCGATAATTCAATGTTGATGATATGGATTGCGACTGTATCATTGAATGCTAGTATTTATGGAAAATTGTTCCTAAACATCTACTATGAATTTTTAACAGAATCGATCTTATTCAGAATTTTAACACATCATAACACTATTTTCTACAGTATACGAGTAGTGCAAGATGTTTCTAGATGGTGGTATATTTCATGGAACAAATAATAGTTTTTTGAGTTAGTATTTTTTCAGGTATTGCTTTCAGGATCTTGGAAACCAAAGATTACTCGAAGATGACATTATGGATCCCAAAATTTTTCTTGAAATCGCTATTCCTGTGGCCAGGCACCGAACGAAGAGTTATCATTATTTTTCTGATCTCTGTCTGTGCATTTGTCAACTATGGAAAGATTGGTTTTATTTTCAGTGTTGGTGACTACTTTATTAAATAAAAAGGGGAATTGGGGTGAATATTCATGTCCTTTGTAGACATTTTGTAAATTTGTTCCCTTTTATGAATAATGTTTGGCCTAGGTTCAGTAACTGAAACCACAATTGATATTCTGACGGCGTTTTGTATTCAATTGGGTCATCTCTAAGACACTACAATATAAAATGAGGATTTAAAATTTTAATGTTGAAAGATTCTAATGCAAATAATGTGAAAAAATAATATAACAGATATCCAATATATATATATATATATATATATATATATATATATATATATATATATATATATATATATATATATATATATATATATATATATATATATAACAGGGATCCAATTCTCAAATTGACATTAGGTCACTGCTAGCAACATTTGATACACGTTAACTGGAATTTAGAGAGAAATTGTTTCTGGGTATCAACCAGAATTATATATATATATATATATATATATATGGAAAGCATCAGATTATAGATATGGACACCTTTAATCTGTGCGGCGAAGCTCAAGCCTAATATCGTGGAATTTTAATGGCACGAAATTTCGTGCACATTAACAGGTCGCCAACAAATGTGTCAGTTAGGCCAACCCACGATACCAATGTCGTACTCCTAATTGCGTTTAACGCAAAACAAATGCCATCCTGATGATTGGGAAACCATGAAACAGGCTGTAGACGGATGGTGGGCTCTTTTGGATTCGAAACAGATTTCTCTTATTCTCGACATTTGTTTTGCGTTTCGGGCTCTCGGCCCTCATCAGTACGGTGGAGAAGTGCAAAAATGAACAACACTTGGTGGAAACGACAAATCAACGGAGTCAACAAACAGAAGCCAGCCGCTCATTTGTGGTTTCGGTCAGCAGACCCTGCATTCCAAGGCAACAACCAACGTCACCACGGAGGCAGCTATAGCTACCTGCGTGTCATCCGAGTCCAGGAATATAAATATGAAAGAGTGGAATATCGAGGGGACTGTTAAAAACAAAAAGGAAGGAATTTAATGGACATAACCCTCAGAGAAGTGTTAACCGTAGACACGGGCTGGCTTCTGTTTGTTGACTCCGTTGATTTGTCGTTTCCACCAAGTGTTGTTCATCCTTGCACTTCTCCACCGTACTGATGAGGGCCGAGAGCCCGAAACACGTGTCTACGGTTAACACTTCTCTGAGGGTTATGTCCATTAAATTCCTTCCTTTTTGTTTTTAACAGTCCCCTCGATATTCCACTCTTTCATATTTATATATATATATTTATATATTTATATATTTATATTTATATATATATATTTATATATATATATATATATATATATATATATATATATATATATATATATATGTACGTATATTCAAAAACTGAACGTTAGAAAACACAAAAGCAAATTTTATGTTTTCTTTGAGTTTGCAGTCAATAGGAAATGGCCAATGGTAAAGAAGACTCTTCGTTAAATTGTCGAGCTTTCGAAAAACTTTATCCCATTATCAAGATATCTGAAAACAATAAAGTCACATTGTGAAGAATGCTATTCGTATATAATTGGAATGAACTGGAGGTTGCTAACAGGAAAATATCGGTGCACATCATAATAAAAATCGTATATATCAAATTGTACAAACTTCTTAGAAAAATTGTAAAATCTCATATTAACTATGATAATTTCAGTCGAAATTGATGGGTTGAGCACGTGGCTGTGGATCACAGAGAAAAGACCGTAAGGTGGTCAAACTAAAGTGACAAATTGTTCGAACCAATGGAGGGAGACCACATGTTTGATCCCACTATTCGATGACTGATTCACGGGGCGATTTGAAAGTTGTACAGGGTCACTTTAGCTCTTTTTATCAAAATTCAGTAATTAATTGTAAATCACGCTGAGATATGCCATATCAGATCATTTATTCATACAATTGGGTTGATTGTTTATATGAAGAGATTGTTTTCTTTGGCCAAAATGCTTGGATTATTGAAATTACCAAAATGTTTGAATTTGATAGGGTGCTCAGAAAGTTCACGCTGTTCATATTTAAATTGCACTTTTATGGGACGTAATGTAGCATGATAAATTTCTTCTAGATTGTCCTACATAGACTTTATCACAATTCAGACTGGCAATACTATATATATAAATATATATATATATATATATATATATATATATATATATATATATATATATATCTTGCAGCATTAAATGTTGTAAGAGAGATCTAGTTTTTGTAAATAGGATTGAAATTGTTTTTAAGATTTTTTGGTATTAATTCTGAATTGACTGTAACCTCAAAGAAAACTTGAAATTTGCTTCTGTGTTTTTCCAACTAGTCCAGTCAAAAAAAACCCTTCTTCTGGATACATATATATATATATATATATATATATATAATATATATATATATATATATATATATATATATATATATATATATATATACATATATATATATATATATATTATATATACAGTGTGTCTCACTTCTCATGGAAACACCCCCGTATCTTCCGTTATTATTGTAGTAGAATACTGTAATTTCCACGATTGATTAATATACTGGTGATGAGTCTAAATTATCTCATGGGGTCGGCCTGAGTGACATATACTGCGCGCCAGAAGCGATGGATATACTTATTTTTGCGAAAAATAATATAAGAGGGCAAGACCGTCTCAAAATTTATACGGATTCGTGATCAGGACATTATTTTCAGTACCAATCCAAATTTCCGTAATTATTGGAGTAGAATTCTGTAATTTGCACGATCGTTAAAGATACCAAGGATGAGTCTGAATCTCTTCTGAGGTTGATCTGAGTGACATACACTGCGCGCTAGGGGCAATGGATTGAAGGATTTTGCAGAGTTTATAACTGTAGGAAGTGATATCGAGTGATAATTATCACTGATAATGCATTATTATTGAGAAATATTTCTACATTGAGTTTATCTTACCGTTGTTTCTTCGATGAATATTAATGAACAGAAAAATAAAGAATCTTTTTTGAGATATGCTTCAATAAATAACATAGTCCTACTTGTTTTTAATTTTGAACACTTTTCTCGATTTTATGATGTTTTCGGAAATAAAGTTCAATACTTCCTCTAGAAAATCCATATTTTTGTACTCCCCTCTAGAAGCTCAGCAAATTTTGCTCCATATATTGATAAGACTCATTCCTTGAATATCTACATATCGTGGAAATTCCACACATAACTCTTCTCCATAATAACGATAGATACGGAGGTGTTTTCATGAGAAGTGGAAGAATTCGAAATTTTCTGAACTGAAATATTCTTCAGAAAAGATGCCTATCGGTTATAAATTCGATGTCCCAATCACAAATGAGTAAAATTCCGCTTATCTTGCTTCCTAGTATAATTTTGCGCCGAAATTAGCATTTCAATCGCCCCTGGCGCGCATTATATATCACTCAGGTCAACCACAGAAAATATACAGCATCATCTCTGGTAGACCTGATGATCATGGACATTTTTTAATTCTACTTCAATCATTATGGAAGATACAGGGGTGTTTCCATAAGGAGTGAGACAAATTCGGATTCTTGAGAACTGAATTTTTCAGCGCAAGAGGTTGCAAATCAAAACGCTTTTCAAGAACCTTATCTAGTTATTTTTTCGAGTTGCAGAACTTTTGGAATTTCCATCGGAAAATTAGGATTGACAACATTTCCGTTTTGTTAGAATGGTTGCAAATTCATCAGATGATGTTTGCATTTTCAAATTTTTCCGTTAGAGAATATTAATTTAAAAGGGTTGCAAAATCAAACTGAATATCATTTGAACGTACTCTTCACTCTACTGAATTCTAAAACTTTTGTAATTATTATAAAATTTTGGAAAGAGTAGGTCTATCTCTACTGGCCTACTAATTGATCCAAATGAAATGAAATTGCATCTCTATAAATACATATAATAATCATTAATTCTCCATTTCTCAAACATCTAGAATTATTATTACAATAATGCAATCGAAATATATAGTCCAGTACCTATGTCTACCAATTTCCATTGACTTCATTTCAAACAATTTTCCATCCCAAACCACAGAATGGGTAGAAAACTATTACAATATTTCAGTGATTACGAGTAGTGAGTTGAAGAAAATCAATCTACAAAATTCTCGACACATTTAGCAGCGATGGAAAGTATGCCATGGAGTGTTGAATTCTGTGAAGTTTGCTCGATGTCCTCACAGAACCTCCTCCATGCTTTCCTTCGCTCTTTGCTGATCGTTTTATTGTATTCTGTTAATCTTTCAGAGTTTATTCCTACTCCCCAGATTTTTTCGCTCCATGGAATAGCCTGCCCGTTTTTTTCCACGAGTTCGGTTTTCCACCGGCCACCTTATCAACCAATCGTCAGCCCATTGTTAACTTTCGATTTTTGGCGAATTTGAACTGAAATAATTTTCACTAGATTTATTTTTTGCTACATCGGCAGTAGTTTGTGAAATCTACTTTTTTTATTGATCAAGCCATTGTTTTTTTGTTCTAGTTTTCGAAACGTTATTGCTAAAAGTTCAGGTTATCCTTATATTTCGACCATACTTCATGTTGAGGAACAGGTGAGTTCGGGTATGCGGTCTGTGACCAATAAAAACCCGTTCGTTCGTTAGTTTTTCATAATTCTCAATATTTCAGCACGAGTTAATTATTCAAACAACATTGGACATCTTCAACTTATTTGATAACAACTTGAAATTCACAGTTGAATGTGAAAAAGATCGCAGTTTCCTTTTTTACACCAAACTTATGAGAACTGAAGACAACGGAATAATATTGGATTGGCATCAAAAAAACAACACAGTAATATCTGAATGTGCTGTTGAACAATCCATGAATGTATTCGTTTTATATAGTTGACTAACTCTATGTTTTGTAAGTAGTACCTATATTATTGTTCGTCACATTATTTCTAATGTTCTTTGTTTTTTCTCTTTTAGATTTCTCCTTATGAAGTTAATAACAATCAACGAAATATTGAGAATTATGAAGGACGAATGAGTTTTTTTCAGTCACATCCGCAAACCTCACCTGTTCCTCAATATATAGAGTGTCAGACAAAATCTTGGAATCATATGTGAATTTTTTTTATTAATAGTTTCTCAGAAAATTTGATTCTTCATGAAAGATGGCGTTTTCAATTAGACTGAATACCCACATAGCCTCTATTTTCACTGGCTCGGCTAAGCGGGAATCTGGCGAAATTCCAAATCCACTATGGAGTAGAGTGAAAATATCGAAAAATGTTATCGAAAAAAGTTGTTTGCAATTGAAAGATATTCCCAGTTATCCAGTTCAGTCTACCAATTACTTATTTCAATAACTGCTTGATGAGTTGGCTTCAATTTTTAATGGGAATCATCGACAATAATTTTCGCGTAGTAAATTACCAAATTAGCATAATTTCTGTCAAAGCAATTAACAAAATCTTAAGATGAGTCCAAAAAAACAGTAAGGAAGATAATGGATGAAGCCAGGATCCTTGAAAAAGAGGTCATCTTTATTAGAAAAATATTTGCAATTATTCAGCAAATATCATTACATATAATATTTTATAACCACAACATGATATTTAAATTAAGACTTGGTAGGAAGGTGTACCTACCTACTGGATAAGTGGGAATATCTTTCAATTGCAAAAAACTTTTACTGATATTTTTCGATATATTCCATAGTAAGTATTCCCGCTTGGCCGCACGCCACTGATAATAATGACGTTGCGCGTATTTAGTCCAATTGAATGCACCAACTTTTATGAGGAATAAAATTTTCTGAGAAACTAATGATAAAAAAAATCCCATATGATTCCAAGATTTTGGCAGACACTGTGTATATATATAAATATATAGTGCTTTCATAAAGTGTGGAAACGGTCCATCGTCGTACGAGTTAATTATTTCCGGAGTTGAAGCTTGGACAGGTCGATTTGGTTTTATTAATTTTTACCCCCAGAACCTTAAAAGATAGGACGTCATCATATTCTTGTTTAATTAAAAGGATATATTTTCATATCAAAAATAAATCAATAGCCTATATTTTTCTGAGTTCAATCATACCACATATGTCAGATGTAATACTTTGAGTTACAGTATACTGAGTATGAAGGAAACAGGTGGTCATATTCTTAGCAATTATTTCATTATTTATTTTGTAATGGAAATTTTAAAAATAAAAAAATAACATATTCACAACAAATGCTCAAATTAAGCTCCTTGGGTAAGTTGACAATATCCAAGACGTCTGATGAATTCTTGGCAGTCAAATCTGGGGAGCTAGTAGGCCATTTCAATGTGACCGCGTTGTCCAATCCAGCGATTGAGAAATATTTCATTGGAAAATATCTAATCAGTAGAGCATAATGTAGACCCACTCCATCCTGATGGAACCAAATGAAAAAATCTATTTGACCAGGTTGATTGATGTCTGGAAAGGTTGTAGTTGAATATGGAACTACATAAGTTTGCAACATTTCTAGATACTATTCACTTGTCACAGTACCGTTAAAAAATATGGTTCTACAATGGTATTCCTAAGAATCCCAGCCCAAACAGTTACTTTTTGTGGATTTTGGGTATGAGATTCCATCGTTCAATTGGGATTTTATGTTGCCACTAACGACAATTTCGCGTATTCACGGTAATGTTCATTCAAAAAGTTGATTCGTTGGAAAATAAGACTTTAAATTTAAATTCATTATTTTGACTACACACTTCTTGCATATGTAGAGTGTCTTCGGCAACGTTGGGTCTGCCACTCTCAGGGGCTCATCCTTAACATTGCCAATCTCATTAAATGTATGCAATATCAATATTTATTTGCCTTTGCGTGAAGATTTTGTATATTTTCACTCCATATGCCAATTTTGCTATACCACATGGGGCTACTCAACTCATGGCATACATGATAGATAGAAAGCACCTATCATGTTTGAATGCAATAATCTGAAATGTTTCACAATGTTTAGGGAATGGTCAGGGTTGCTATGCTATGGTTCTATTTGGGAAAACTCAAACTAATCCTTGATGACATAATAAGAATTTCTGGCCTTGTGATCTACTTGGGAAAAAGAGTTTCAACAAATTTCAAAGAAGTATATATGATTGTATCCATGTTGGCGATTGTGCTGGTTACTGATGGCATGTATGCATTATTCTCACATCACCCCTTCGCAATGGAGAAAGGAGTTTACCAGCATCTGTTTCATTTCCCTTCGATTGAAGTTCGCCTCCTGCATATGAATTGATCTATTTCCTACAGGTTCTATCTCTCGCCTATGTTACTATTTTCTCAAATTTGGGAACTGATTTCTTGTTATTGGCATTGTGCTCATGCGTTATAATACAATACGAAATGCTCCAGTATATGTTTTCAAAATTCCGTACCACCGAAATGTACGATATCAACAGGATATTCCGAGACCTAGGCGAGGAAGTTCATCCGACCTACGATGAAGATAAAATATATTATGTGAGGTGTATAAAACATCAGCAGCTACTGCGCAGGTAAAACCTAGCTACATATAATATAGAAAAATGAACGCTTTCGGAATTTGAGTATAGGTGAATTTTCGAATAATGTCCAAACAGCTCTCTATGTTAGTACTCTCATCACTTTGGAATGCATGATAAAATATTTTAGCACTCTTTCAAGTGATCACCTTCAGGGTGTCTTCTAGTTTCAGCCAAATTCGCTTATCCTCAATTTGAAAGTTCATCTTCAATTTGTAAGAACATCTTATAGTTCAGTCGGCAGCGAACAAAAATGGCTGCCGTTAAGCATGAGGTTACAGTAGCGATTCCACGTGATAGGGGGGTTGATTCTGAGTATAACTGAGTTGGCGTGGCTCGGAGAGGTGTACGTAAGCGGCCATCTTGGAAAACGCGTTTTGTCATATACCTCCAAAATGGTTTGTCGGACGCAAAAATACAAAAGACATTTTTGTGAAAATTAAATGTTATTCCATTATGTCCGGAAAATGTATTCTGTAACATCAATATTTATGCAGTTTTTGAGTCAAAGTTGTAACGCATGCTTCTTCTGCAAATAACTCAAGAAAATTGATCCTACATGTGGAATAGTTTTATTTCAAAGTTGTAGAACGGAATATATCTACAAATTTTTCCTTAACTTTTTTTTTCAATCTACTATAGTTCTTGCTCAGTAGATAGCCAAACGAAACTCCTCCACATATAATGAGAAAGATGCCCGAAACAGATAAATTGATGTTGTGGTGGAGTAGTGTCGCCATATTGTAGAAGCTGTAAGGAATGTACGTTGAAACCTAAATTCCTCTTCCGTGCAGATGTACTCAGACTGTGAGCGGCAGACCATTTTGATTATTCCATTGAATAAATGTCACCAGACAAACATAATACAGTTGTCATCTTCATAGCTTACCTTCGAAAATGTTAACTTTCATTCCTAGCTTTTTGCAGTGACAATTAGTCTGAGTAAGTTATTCGACGTTCAATAACTCAAAAATGGTATAAGATAGGGAGGGGTAACATATGGTATATTTCTGAAATCAGAAAAAGAAGGATTACTCCAAAAATTCATTTATTTACAAGGAATCCCATTTAAAAAAAAATGGTGTCCCCTGAAATCTGAATTGATAAGGAAAAATGCACCTTATGCATATTTGTCGATCTTTCCAAGGCATTTGATACTGCCTGCCACCAGAAACTCTTGAAAAAATTATTTTCCTATGGACTGGGAGGAAATATGTATATAATCTTCCAGAAAGTTATTAATCTGGAAGAGAACAAAGGTTGAGTACCGTCAAGCGGGGCTAAGTGGGCCATAACCTCTGATACATGCTACAATATGAAGTTGGTGCGACGTGCAGTTGTCTGACGAGACTTGTAGGAGTGCAAACGGACACGTGTATTTATTGTTTATTTTGTATCTGCGTTATGTATTAAGTTTCCTTGTAAATTGGGTTAATAAATAAAATATTTTTGAACAATATGTAAGTATTGAATGTGTTTTCTGAAAATTTCTTTGTATGGTTTTCTTGTGTTGATTGAATAAACTGCAAAACTCTGGGGTAAGTGAACCGGTCCACTTCAGCCAGAGGAGTGAGTGGACCTTTAGCCGCAGAATAGGTACTAATTTTGTATTTTATTGTTATACTTGACTCAAAATGGTCCGAAATTATAAAAAAAGTCAGGAAAAGTTCCTAACTGCAACTACACAAAAAAAAAACTTAAGTTTGGCAATCAGATAGACACGATCAGGTGGGCTATCTAGAAAAAAAATATGTGAAGAATATTCCATTCCAAGAGAAACCTTGAAAGTAGTAGGAAAATAATAAAAAAAAAATAGAATATCGAAGTGCAAGTCTTCTTCACACGAAATATTCAATATACATTGAACCAGAAAATGGTAGATCACAGGGGAAAAAAAACAACTACTTTCCTAGCAAATACCACGCAGAACGTTGAATTATATTCACCTGGAAATCCATGCAAGCCTCCATATAAATGGAAATTGATTGCAAATATTTTTTTCTGATAAGCTCGATTATGTTTAATTCATGTCGTGTTCGCCTTACAATCCACATACCGGTTTCAGGCTTTTTGGCCCTCATCAGTACGTAGTAGTCACCAGCCAGAGGTCCGAAGAGCTCTGGCCGAAGCGAGACACAACATAAACAAAATCATCATCGAGTCTATAACATTTATAGGTACGCCGAAAAAGAAAACTTTTAACTGGTGGTACCTAGTGACAGAAAGAAACACTCCAAACATCTCCTCGATAGGATTCTAAATAAAATATTCCTTCTCAGTAGGAGTGGCAAGCCCGACTAGCATATAGGTTCTCCTCAAGCTCATGACGAGTGCCTTATAGATTCTGAAGATATCGTGGAAAAAATTGCAGTTAGGAACCATTGTAGAGGCAGATATACATTTAATATGAAAACCGACACTTCCTCGTTATCTTGAAACCATTTATAAGTTCACCACGTTATATTTCATTTTTAGAGTTCAACTGTTATTTCCTTATACTCATTACATTGCATTAAGAGTTTGTTTTTTGTTCAAATCGGATTTTGTTTTACTATCAACTACCATGTGTAATATTTCGTTTCAACTATTTTGATTTCCAAATATTGATTCATAATAAATGGAAACGTTTTTTGTGGACCACTTTCCCAATGAAAAGTATTCAAATAAGACCGTTATACCTTTTTTTTTTATGAAAAAGGATATCCTGTAATGTTCAGAGAACATCGTGGGAACCAAGGGAAAGAAGGTAGGAGTTGGTGTTCTTCTTAAATTTCTGGAGGTTGTATGCCTCGGGGAACACCTCCCTAGGCAATGAGTTCCAAAGCCTCGCTGTTCGTTGGATGAACGAGTCTTTGGAAAGTGATGTTCTGCAGGTCTCCAAAGTGACCACGAAGGGGTGTGATGACTGAACTTGACGGGTTAGTCTCGAAGAGACTGCCGAAGCAGGAACGATTGTTGATATTTCAGAAGAGCATCGCCCATGAAAATATCTATAAAATAGAGACAAATCGCCAACTTTCCTACGGTGTTCCAGACAAGTGAGCGAGTTTGTAAGCGAGGCATCACCGACGAGACGAATTGCCCTTTTTTGGACAGAATCCAATAGCCTCAGGATATGTTTAGGTGCCGCGCTCCAAATATGGGAACAGTATTCCAGGACAGGTCGGATCTGTGCCTTATAGATCATAAGCAGCTGAGTGGGGTGAAATAGCTCTTGGCACGAAACAAAACCAAGTTTTGGGATGCACTTTTGGCAATGGACCTCACGTGATTTTCCCAGGAAAGGTTATTGCTGATAGTAATACCAAGCATCGATATGGATGACTTCAGTGGTATGGTTACTCCTGACAAAGTTATGTTAGGCACAGTGAGATCGGCTTTTTAGAGAAAAGACATGCTTGTGTTTTGTGTGCATTGAATTCTACCAAGTTATTAGATCCCCACTCGAGAATTGTTGCTAAGTCCATATTTATATTATTAACATTTATTCCTCGTTCATTTCTGGTTTCACGGGCTGATATAGGGGCCCTGGAAGAGAAAGCGGTATGGAGGGTACTATCATCGGCAAAGCTGTGTACTGGACATGAAGTTGCTTTCAACAGGTCGTTGATGTGAAGTAGAAATAGTGTTGGTGCGAGAATAGATCCTTGCGGAACACCAGCATTTATGAGTAGAGTGTCAGATGAAACTCCATCGACCACTACATGGAGAGATTTGTTTGAGAGAAAACTAGCAAGCAGAGAACACAGCTGAGGGGGCAAGCCATAAGACGGAAGCTTGGCGAGGAGTCCCTGGTGCCAAACTCGATCGAACGCCTTGGAGATATCTAATGCCACAGCTAAAGTTTCTCCATACTTGTCAATAGATAGCTGCCATATATGTGAGACGTAAGCGAGCAGGTCACCAGTTGATCTCTGATGGCGGAAGCCATATTGCCTATCGTTGACAATTCCTGAGTCTTCCAGATATTTCATGAGCTCGATGTTGATGGCTTTTTCCATGACCTTTGGAATAATAGATAGCAGTCTGTAGTTGCTAGGTAAGGCCTTTTTGCCTTCTTTAGGGACTGGCTGTACTCTTGCAATTCTCCAATTGGACGGAAATACCCCCAAATTGTAAGAGTGGTTGAACAACTTGCAAAGAACAGGTGTTAGTTCGGGGGCACATTTCTTGAGAACAATCGGCGGGATTCCGTCAGATCCACAGGCTTTGTTGGTGTTGAGTCCCAGCAAAATATTTCTGATAGTACGTTGGCGAAAGGTGATCTCGGGCATGTGACTGTCAATAGGTGTAATGTTCGGGGGTTGTTTTCCCGATGAATCCAGAGTGGAATTTCCAGCAAATAGGTGCGCGAAGATATTGGCTTTTTCCTGGGCAGTCGTTGCTAGTGTTCCATCTTCTTTGGTTACAGGAGGAAATGAGCTGGAAGTGAAGTTTCTTCCCACAGCTTTGGCGAAAGACCAAAATGAACGGGATCCGTTAGGACATTCAGCAAGTTTTGATCTTATTTTGGCATTGTGGGCATCTTTTGAGGATTCTATTGTCTCTTTGCATATGCCTCTAGCCTCGACATATGCTGCTCTGGTCTCAGGGCCCGGATTTTTTAGCCATCGATGGTATGCTGCTTGTTTGGAAGCTCTAGAGCAGTTTCTGTTAAACCAGGTCTTATCGGATGATGTTCTTCTTTCGGTATTCGGTATGTAGGTTTGCATCCCCAACATGATGATTTCAGAAATTGTCTCAGCACATCGTGTTGGATCTACTGAAGAGAAACAAACTCTCTTCCATATTGGTGGTCCTCTCTGTCCCTTTCTGCGGACAAAGTGTACCACCTTTTGAAAAAATTATATATTTGAAACTAAACTTCCTAGAACTAAAATTTTTCAGAATTGAATCACTGAGGTATGGAAGATTTCATATCCAAACTTTCAAAGCAAAACTTTCATCAGTTGAAGAAGAAGGAAAAATCGAAAAATTTGGTCCACTTAGCCCCGCCCGACGGTATCGATGGAAGAATCCGTGAGTATAGAACTGTTTCATACGGAATCCCACAGGGAACAGTACAGGGGCCACTATTATTCACAATATATATATATATCTATATATATATATATATATATATATATATATATATTTATATATATATATATATATATAAATATATATATATATATTATTATGTTATGATGAATTGAAAAATATTATTTTTTTTTTATTCAATTTTGCTTTCAAATATTATTTTTGCACCTCGTTGGGCGACAATTGATATGGTTTGATATTTTGAAAAATCTATAAATTGTTAACTTAACATGAAGATAGCTAATCATTTTTGGTATTCTTTGAGAGCCAAATTTATATGATATAAATAGATATTTCTGACCCTGTAATAATAATTGTCAGCGAACGTCACTGTTCTCTCGTCACGCTACCAACAATTATTATTTTCTTCGCCACAGCTAACAACAGTCGGTACGCCCTTGTCTTATATAGTCGGTTCGAGAGGAATTTGGCCACTGGTGGCTAACTTCAGTTTACTGAATGATCTTAGTTATGTTAGTTGATCATTGTGAGAAAATAAACAAACCAAATATCAAAAACAATTATCTCCTTTATTCAGGAAGACTTAAAAATACCTGGCCTACGAGAAATAACTTATGCTAGAGTGAATCAAACAATTATTCACGGATACTCATAAAATGCATATCATGGATAGATAAACAGAACCTCACTTTCTCTGTGAGAGTAATTTTCTGTTATTGTTCATAAGAAGGTGACATAGAGTTCATCGATTGTGAAAATTTTTATTTGTGAAATAGTTCAGGACCGGGAAAGCACTATTAATGGTTTTATACCTGGTTGGAACTGTTGGTGTTCACAACTATACCATAAAAACAGGAAGTCTCCTCTCTCCAGCCTTCGTTAGGACTGCAAAAACCATGTGTCAGGAACGTATCGATGCGGGACTCAGCTTTTGGAATCGTGGATATATGATATCATTAAGGTAATCTTGTTTTGTTAAGCAAATGATGGAATTATTCCATTTTTCTCTTAGTGAAATTTTGTGCGTGCTTCCGCTTTGGAAAATATTTCCGATCTCCTCGAAGCTTTGTTTTTCCGTCGCTTCGCAACATCTTGCCCTTGTTATTGTTCCATTTGAAATCCCGAATTCGCGCACCAAATTGTCACTTTGCACTGTTTATATTAATGTTGCACAATTTATACACACAATTAAATTCCCATTCTTATCATTAATTACAAGTTTGAATAATAATTGCTTATGATACCTTCTCTTTGCCATTCTCTCACAATTTCCAACTTTTCATTTGATCATCTCTTCTCTGATTGGCTATCTTTCATAAAGACGTTTGCTGTTCTCTCATTGGCTAACTTTTAGTTTGCTACAATTTCATGTACAGAGTGTTTCAAGTTTATAAATGTGTTGATTACTTTTTATTCATGATAATTTTGTAAATCTTGACTTTTAGTTGTCTTTTGAGCAATTATGAGTTATAATAATTTTGATAGTGTATATAATTGACTGTTTTATAGCACTTTGACATTTTTATCTATCCACATCATACCTAGGCTCATGAAATACATTGAATTTTAAAAGCTATTTACAAACAAACTCTTGAAATTGATAATTATTTATTATTTATTCTTTTTGTGGCTTTTTTGTCTTTTAAAATTCACAACTGGCATAACATAACATAACAACATATATATATATATATATATATATAAACGCGAACTCCTTGAAATTGATACCGAAGGAATAATTTTGAGTTTCGCCGACGACACAGCTATTCTCTATGAATCGGAAAAGGACTTTCTGAAAATGGAGAAATCGTTCAGATAACATTGAAAGTCAACAAAACGAGATACCTTCCTTTTTCTTCCTATTCCAACGGACCACCAAATATAGGTCCCCTGAAGATGGGAGAGAGTTTTGAAATCCCCGAGGATAGGACAATGAAATATCTAGGCATAGTAATGGATCGTCATTTCCGATGGGATATGCAAATTGATAATATGGTCAGAAAAATCAGAGGCTTGCTTACAGATTTGAATACCTTAGAGATTTCCTAGACATTCAACACTTGAGAATTTTTCATCGTGCATTAGTCGCTTCCCAATTGCAATATGGCATGATAAGATGGAAAGGGGTAAATTATTGCTACTGGACATGATACAACTTTTTTGTTTGAGAATTTTAAAATATACAAAAAAGGACGTAGTCTACAAATTCAAAATTAATCATCATAATACTAGAAACAAAGAGAGTAATGTAGTGTTACCTCTTAGTGAGAAAACAATAGGGCAGCAAAAGCATCTATAATATCATACGCGTTTCTATGAGTATCGGAAACAGTTATAACAGAATGGATAACAGAAATGGAAAAGTCATTCTTCGGAGATTTTATGAATCAAAGTGAAAACACGTGATTGAGACATAGAGCCATGATGAGTTTGCAAAAAAAAACGAAAGTCGGCCTCATATGGGTACCAGGACACACAGGTGTTCCTGGGAACAAAGAGGCAGACAGAGTAGCCAAGATCAGATCAGGAAAGACTCCAGTCGGACCAAAACCAATCTTGGGAATACCCAATAGCATGGCCATCTCAAACATGGAGGGACTGCTGCAGAAGCAGTTCATCGAAACATGGCACGAGGCGCCATGTATGAGGCAATCAAAGTTCCAAATGAGGGGCCTCTGAAGAAACTGTCAAGAGAGATCCTGTCACTCAACAGACGGGTCATCAAGACTGTGACTGGGCTCCTTACGGGACACAATCACCTGAATAGGCACATGGAACTCAGCGGGATCACAGACGATCCCATATGCAGATGATGCCTAGAAGATGACGAGACATCGTCGCATATCCTTACTGAGTGCCCCGTTTTGGTGCACCAGAGGGATATCAACCTGGGGAGCTTAATTTGGAATCCAGAAGATGTCAAGAAGATTCAGCTGAGGAAACTGCTGGTTTCGCCAGAGAAATCGACATACCTGGCTGGCCTACGTGCAAGGAGTTCTCTGGAACCAGCCCACCATATGCATAGAAGGAGAAGAGACATATTCTAACTCGCCAGTATATGCTATTCGTATCAATAATTTCCATATACACGTTGCGTGTTATTAATTCGTTAAAATCTATATCAATTCTTCATTGATAATATTTTTATAAATGTATCGGAAACTTATTTGAACTGAATATTAGCGTCTTAATTTCAATATTTTTTCCTCATTATACATTTTTTTTAACAATATATGTTACATATATATTGTGTTTATGTTATCTATTATTTATACAGGGTGTTTATTGAGAACGTGTAGAAAATTCAGGAGCATGTTGCTGAGATGCAGGGTGTCGAAGTTGAATACTTATTTTTATTTTTTGTGAATATATTTCAAATAATTGTGATTTTCCGAAATAGGTTTGGTATCTGGGAGTATTTTTCAATGACAAAATCAAATTTGATGTTAGTTTGTCTCTTTCGTGGGGTTGGCGCCACCTACATGCCTTTTCATTCATTTGAAATGTCATAGCTTTTTTGTACGAACCTGTATCACGTTTTCTAGTGAAAAATCGATTTTTCCAGCATTTTTTGTGAAACATATATTCCTGGTAGAGGTCGCTGCGAGCAACTGTTTTCGAATTATTGGGATTTGAAATAATCGATGTATTTGAAATATTTCCGAGGGGCTCGTAAGTCGTCTCTAAGTAGTGAATATCGAAAAAGATACGCCAATGCATTCGTATTCTTTCCTTCAACGGTCTTCTACATTCAACACTTGTACTCAAAAAATGATTCTTGTTTTTTGTTACATCGTTTTTTTGCACTCTTTTCCGATTTGGATAAATAACATTCAGGTGAGTACTTGTTATGTCTTCTCAATCCGTTCTTATGACAGTGAAAATGTTTTCTGTATTTGTGTTCCAATCTTTCTCAAATGGCAGCATACATGAATAGCAAAATGGCTGATATGATTTACGTATACGGTCTTGCCGATGGCAATTGCTACGAAGCTAGATTTACTTATAATCAGAGACTCCCTAATCATCGAGCGTCGAATCACCAGACATTCGGTAACCTTTTTCAGCGACTTATGAAGTCTGGATCCTTTGAAGAAGCTTCGATGTCAGGCAGACACGTAACTACTAGGATACCAGAAGTTGAAGAAGCTGTTCTTCAGGCAATCGAAGAAGATCCACAGACAAGCACGAGAAAAATTGCACAAAATCTGAACGTACATCACAAAATTAGTTGTATCCTTATCACATACAGCGTGTCTTAGCATTGTTGCCCCGAGATTTCCTTTCCTGTGTTGAATTTTGCCAATGGATACTGCAGAAAATTGCACAAAACCCTCAATTTACTGCAGAGAGATTATTCACTGACGAGGCACATTCTTCAAAGGACGCCATAATGAACTTTCTCAATGATGTGACGAAAACCCTCACGCAATAGTTCGGTCCAGGTTTCAACACCAGTTTTCATTGAATGTGTGGATTGTATTGTTGGGGATTATTTGATAAGTCCCCACTTTTTTCCAGGGACTCATAATGTGAATTCTCATCATGGAAATATTCGAAGACATTCCACTTTCATTAAGACTGAGAATATGGTTCATGCATAATGGAGCGCCAGCGCATTTCAAATATATAGTTCGTTAATTTTTGAATCAACGATTTAGAAACAGATGAATTGGTCAAGACGCTGGAGTTCCTAATCAATTATGGCCTTCCGAGGTCCTCGGATTCAAATCCAATCGATTTTTTTTGTGGGGTATCTTGAAGGCCCCAGTTATACGGTGCCAATAGAAACCAAAGAACAACTTCGTCAATGAATCATTCCTGGATGTGACGCTATCCGAAATACACCAGGTATGGTGGAATATGTACGTGGGTCCACGGGACGACGAGCCGACGCATGCATAATGGTGCAACTTAGCATTTTGAACAATTACTTCAATTATTACCCTCAACTTACTGTTTCAGTATTGAATTGGTCTTCATTACTGTTATTATTATCAGAATTAAATTGTAACACCCGATTCCTATTTTAAAATGAAATTGAAAAAAATAATTTCTTCAACTGAATTAATTTTGAATTTAAAAATCTTGTCATTAAAATCACTTGCATCGATTATTTCAAATCCCAATAACTCGAAATCAGTTGCCCGCAGCGACCTCTACCAGGAATGAATTTTCACACAACAATGTTAGAAAAATCGATTTTTCCACTAGAAAACGTGATACAGGTACGTACAAAGAGTTATGACATTTCAAATGACTGGGAAGACATGTAAGTGGCACCCCTCCCCCACGGAAGAGACTATCATCAAATTTGATTTTGTCATTGAAAAATACTCGAATATTAAAATTATGTTGAAATGTATTCACAAAAAATTAAAATAAGAATTCAACTCAGAAACGAATAATTGCTGACATATATTTTAGGAACTTTTCTTTTTAGTTTGACGTCAGCAACATGCTCCTGAATTTTCTACTCGTTCTTAAGAAACACCCTGTATATGTATATATGTATGTATGTGTATGTATAAAGATTTCAATACTTTTTTCTCTCACCATTTCCCATGTTTTATGAATTGTGAATTAATGGTGTGACAGTCACGCACAAGTGATATAACGGCTTACAGCTGCTATACACACTTCAGTAATTAACAACACATTTATTTGCTGTATTCTCTGCATTATTTGTTGAATTTTATTCTGGCAAATAAACGTGTTTATTACCACTGCATTTTTGAGAGCATTTTATCAAAATTCAGTCATAACTTTTACAATCAACGTTTTTTTCTATAGGCAAGAATAACGATGATAAGAGGTGGGTTATTTCTAATGTCTTTGACTTGTTTCATTTTTGAATAAAAAATGTTATTATTATTATTATTATCATTATCACCATTATTATTATAATTAATATTTATTTTTCGTCTTGAACAATTTCAGTCAGGCCCTCACTTCCGAAGCTCCGTCCCATTCGGAAGGGCGTGCTGGTTACAAAAACCAATGACCTCTCCCCACATTGGGTCCGAGAATCATGTGTCCTGAGCAGACGTAACGATCCGAAAATGACTGCCTTCTGCATGCGGCCGGCTAGAGATTCTGCCGATTTACGGCATGTCGGTATAATTTCCAGGTTCGAGAGTAGCGTTGGCATCATTCCACCAAAGGCCCCTATAATCAGAACCACTATCTTTACAGAATGGTCTGGATATAGTCTGCGAAGCTCGAAGAGTAAATCTCGATACTTCGTCCGTTTCTCATCCTTTTTCCGCACGATATTCGTCTCGCCCGGAGCCGAAAACTCTATAACGTATATCGTTTTCTGCTCGCGGTCGAAGAGGACTACATCAGGCTTGTTGGCTTGTATTTGCCTGAGGGTGGGGAATGAGTAGTTCCAAAACATTCGGCACCTCTCATTCTCCACAACGGACTCAATATCCCCCGGAGCGTATGGCAGCACTGGTGCCTCATCAATACCGTACGAGTGTCGTGAATGGTAATACAGCACTCGTAACGCTGCGTTATGACGATGGATATAGGCTGAGACCGCGTATGTTGTACATGCTGACAGCAAGTGCATGATGGACTCAGGCGCTCCACGGCAGGCCCTGCATCTCGTGTCGAGGGACCTCTATACCCATCACGCGGCTTCGGTAGACGAGAGTGTTGAGAATACCGTTCTGGCGAACCATGATGAATCCCTCAGTCTCCACCTTGAGTCCACCTGACCTAAGGAAAGCAAAGGTCAGCCTTTCGGATGGCCGTGGTCTTCAATATGTTTGTAAAGATTCCATGCATCGGCTATCCTTGTGGAGCTGCAGATGTACAGTACTCTCTGCAGCATTAATGTAGACTCTCCGTCAGCAGGCTCCAACTCGGTGAGAGGGTCTTGTATTTTCCGCTCAATGTCGAATACAAGACCGAGTTCATCGGCTGCACGGATTGCCTTGAAGAGAAACGCTATTCTTCCCGTAATCTCATGGTCTTTGACCATGCAGAGAAGGGAATCCAAGCTCCTGATGGCTTTACAGGCTCCATTCAGCACCATCCTGTTGTGCAGACACTTTAAACTCAGAAGTCCACGGCCTCCTTGATTTCGGGGGAGGTACAACCGTGGAACGGACGATTTAGGATGCAAACTACGATGTAGGGTCGAGAGTCTTCACGTCAATTCCGCGCAGCTCTTTCACTCTTCAATACCCCAAAGGAGTAGATTAGTATTGGAACAGCAAGCATGTTGGTGGCAGAAACTTTGTTCATGCCCAACAGTTTGGATAAGGAAGGAGATGAGGGCATCTCTTTGGAACACACCTCTCCTGAAGATAACCTGCGCCGTTTGGACTTTGACTCCACCTGATGTTATGGTGAAGCGAGTCCCCCAGAGTGGTATCAATTGTTCAATGCATCTCACCATTTGATCGGGTACCGCAGGGCATCTGAGCAAATGCAAGATCAACTCATGCGATGTTGAATCAAATGCCTCGCGGTAATGAGTCCTGCATGATACATCTTTCGATCAGCAGATTCTCCTTGCAGCCAGCTACACTTTTCTTTGACCCCTTCTGCTCATATACCCGGTCGTACACCGTGTCAACCGCGAGGAGTATTCGCGTGTATAAAATGCGGGTAAACAATTTGTAGCACGTGTTCAAGCATGTTATCGGTCTGTAATTCTTGGGATCAGACCAATCTCCGTTTTTGGGGATCAGCACGGTTCGCTCTTCGACAAACCAAGCCGGAATCTGCTGCTCTCCACCAAACCACGAGTTGAAAACTCTGGCTAAGTGGTGGTGGTTACTAGGGAATTTTTTCCACCACAGGTTGCTCAACCCTCTGGGCCTGGGCAGCAAAGTTCTTCGAGCCCTGTAGAGCTTTCCGAACTTTTTCCGTGTTTATCGGTTGATGCAGTTTTCCGAGATGAGGCTGCTGAAACCTCCTACAGAAGGCTCCAAACTGCGTCAGGGCTGGAGTGTCTATGTTGAGTGGCTGCGGATATTCGTAAATCTCCTTCCAGAAGTTTTCCACCTGATCAGCGTGTGTATTCGTGCATACATTTTTATCTAAATTCTATACCTCAAATTATAAATTCCATATATTACTGTTCCAATTTTCATAATATTCATTCAATATACGATACTCAATCCCTAGCAATGCCTTGGTTGTTATTTATTCATTCTCATGAAGAAATATTTTTCCTGTACAGCTTTTCTAGTACTTTCTGAATTTGACGTTCTTTTCACTTCAGCAGGAACCTACCGCCCTATCTCAATCCTCCATAGTTATCATGTACCTTTTCGGAGTCTTGGCTTTACTCTGGATATATTGTGCCATGGGGAATGAGATGCATTATCAGGTATATAGATAATCAGAAGTTTTAGTTACCTAGTCAATATTATGTCAACATTTCAGGCCAGTATTCTACCGGACTCTATTTTTACGAGCAACTGGACTGATTCTACACCTTCTTTGAGAAGCGATATCATTTTCATTTTGGCTGCATCCCAACAAGCTCCTGAACTAATTTCTTATAATCTTTTCAGGATGGACTTCGATCTTTTCATTCGGGTAATTATACAAACATTTTCTATTGGAAAAAATCATTATATTGAAAGATTTCCTGTAAGGCTGGGAATTGTACGTGTTCCCTCTTTTAATCTGAGAAAACTTGAATCAAACAGCCATAATTTACTTAGTAAATAAAATCTGGCTAATAATCGTGATAAAACTGCAATTTTTTCCTAAATATTCCAAATTCATCATTTTGCTGAGGAACTAACAGAAAATTGAATCTATTAGTAATATAAGAATATAATGAATGCACATGGATTTACATCTTATAAAAACGATGTTACCCGACCTAGTAGTGGATCTTGTATAGACCATTATTTCATAAAATCTAAAAAAAGTGTTAATTTCAAATCCTATATTATACAAAATGGAATAACAGATCATTTTCCCATTGCTTCGACATTCAATCTGGTAAAACAAAAGTCCAATCAAATCGAAAAAAAAAAACAGAAAATTTATCAATTATAATAAACT
This sequence comes from Gonioctena quinquepunctata, assembly GCA_018342105.1. Taxonomy (NCBI): domain Eukaryota; kingdom Metazoa; phylum Arthropoda; class Insecta; order Coleoptera; family Chrysomelidae; genus Gonioctena; species Gonioctena quinquepunctata. The sequence continues at coordinate 383,041 of JAFIRS010000340.1, forward strand.
CAGGCAGGAATTGGGGCATGAACTATGGGTCGATATATACAATCAAGATGATATAGAGTCAATGGCCGGTGCATTTATTAAAATATTACAATTCTACATTCAAAAAAATACTGTCACTGTGACTGTAAATAACAACAATCGCCCGAGAACCAAATGGATAACACCTGAAATAATAGCAATTGTTGATGGAAAGAATGATTTATATAAAAAAGTGGGAACAGATCCAGATAATATAGAGCTTTGGGAAGAATACAAACATCTTAAAAATCACCTGAATAAGATGATACTAGCAGCTAAGAAAATATATGCCAATCAAATAATAGAAAAAAATAAAAACAGTACAAAAGGCCTCTGGAAAACTGTCAATGAAATCTGCAACAAATCCGGAAACATTACAAAAATAAAAGGAATAAAACTTAACAATGATGTAATCATACATGATCAATTAGAAATTTGCAACAGATTCAATGAATATTATAACAAATTAGGCGAAAATCTTGCAATGAAAATAACGGAACCTTCAGATTTTTATTATTCTGAAAACATAGTAGACAGCACTATGTACGTATTCCCAACTGATGAAAATGAAGTCAAAGAGATAATATTGCAACTAAAACCAAAAAAATCTCCGGGTGATGACGATATTCGATCTGAAACTCTTAAAGAAATAGTAAATGAAATCAAAGGCCCACTAACCCATTTAATAAATCGGTGTTTGGATACAGGGTACTTTCCGAAAATCCTGAAAACAGGACTAATCAAACCACTGTATGAAAATTGAGATAAATATGGAATGGTGAATTACAGGCCACTATCACTTATCTCTAACATATCTAAAATTGTAGAAAAGATATTGAAAAAAAGAATATTGTCTTTTCTGAATAAACATCAAGTTCTCTCGGATAAACAATGTGGATTCAGAGAAGGAAAATCGACGGAAGATGCAATACTCGCTTTATCATCCTATATTTATGAAGCACTGGATAAAAAAAAGGCTACCTTGTGCATATTCGTTGATCTTTCGAAAGCATTCGATACTGTTTGCCACAATACATTATTAAAAAAAATATCCTCATATGGACTAAGAGGAAATATTTATAGAATTCTTAAAAGTTATCTGACTGATAGAAAACAGAGGGTAAGCATCAATGGTGAAACCAACCAATACGAGAATGTTTCCTATGGAGTCCCACAAGGTACTGTACTGGGACCATTATTGTTTACTATCTATATTAACGGCCTACTCGACATGAAAACACAAGGAAGTACAAATCCAATACATGGCCGGAACTGAAGGATCTTGTAGAAACTGATTTTCTGAAAATAGAAAAATGGTTTAGAGGTAATAAATTAACACTGAATTTACAAAAACTAAATACTTGCCTTTCTGTTCCTACACAAATGGACTACCAAATATGGGACCTATAAAAATAGGAGAAAGTTATGAAATACCAGAAGGGAAGTCGATGAAATATCTCGGCATCATAATAGACCGGCATTTGAGATGGAACCTGCAAATTGACAATATAGTAAAAAAATTGAGGGGAATGCTATACAAATTCAAATATATGAGAGATTTTCTGGATACCCCAAATTTGAGAATATTATATTTTGCATTAGTTGAATCGCAATTACAATACGGTATAGTGGGATGGGGTGGAGTAAGTGATAATTATTTGGAAAAATTGAATGTCTTACAGAAATCTATAATAAAAATTATTTATCATAAGGTTCACACTTACCCAAGTGATAACTTGTTCAAAGAATCCAGTTTCCTCGATATCAGACAACTCTTCTGTTGGAATATTTTGAAAAATGTCAAAAAAGGAAATATCATCTTAGAACATCCAAACTACAGTCATAACACAAGAAATAAAAATAAAAGCGTAATACCGTGCTGTAACAAAACCATAGGTCAGCGGAATGCAACGGTCGAAACTAAATGCAATTTTTGCTTCTACCTACCTACCTAGGTTATATAATATGGTACCGGATTACCTGAAGAATAACTATAACATGTCCAAATTCAAAAAAAAGGTAAAAATGTGGATTGTGGAAAATGAGAGATCACTTTTTCATGAACTTGTTAATCAAAAAATGTATTCATGATTGAAACATCATTTATACCATTGATAACAATGTATGTATGTATGTATGTATGTATATATGTATATATATATATATGTATATATGTATATATATATATATATATATATATTTATCTCGTCATGATGCATAAGTCTCAGTTACTCATCAATTGTGCTAGTTTGGTATTTATAATTTTTTCCCACAAAAACTTAGTGAATGTAGGTATATTAACACAATTTCAACATGGTGAATGTATTTCAATAAATATATCCATTTTTAACTGACATTTATTGTTGGATTATTTTATATGATTTCAGCTTAGTTTTTTAACTGAAATTCTACATTTATTGTTAAATTATTTTATATAATTTTACCTTCGTTTTTGAGATTTTATTACATTTATTATATATATTTTTGGATATTTTTCGATTCAATAATCTTTGATAGTGTCATTCCTAATTTTAACTGTAATCTATATTGTTAGTTCATTTACATATATTTATTTTGATAATTTATATATTATGATATTCCTCAACTAACAATAACCTTCATCATTTTTTTCTGTAATAATATTTTAATGTGTAGTAGCATATATAGTCACGCACAAGTAGTATAACAACTCATAGTTGTTATACACTTCTGTGACTCAACCATGTTTATTGCATTTCACCTGAGTGTAAACATTTTTTTATTTATGTCAATAAACATTATAATTATTATCATTATCTCGAACATCAGACAAGGTCCAACGTAACCAACGCGATATACATCCGCGCAGTAGTAGGGATATTGGTTGGAGTTAAAAACAAGATTTCGAAGAGTGTAATCCAGTTTATATTTGAAACTTGTAGACGATGGGGATGGGGTTACTTGATTGCTTTCATTTCGAACGTCCATCGACTTAATGGGTTCGAAGGAAAATGGATACTTCAAAAAACTCCTGGGAGAAAAATTGGACCGCTTTTTGCTATTGTGGCAACAAGTGATCTCATACGGAGACGGTTTTGTACATGCTTGGATGTGTCAGGAAAAAAAAGAACCATCCCTCAAAGTAAACATGTAATGCCATCTATTGAGTGAAGGACCAACATACATTTGATCACAAGCAGATGTCGACTCTTACAGAATAGATCCAAGTGGGATGGATATAACGAAAAACTCCTGGGAGAAGAGTTGGACCTAAACTCACACTGCAGTATTGAACAAAGCGTTTTTTGCAGCTAAATACAGCCAAATTAGATTTTTATGTATGTATGACATCAGGACAATAGGCAATTTTAGTTTTCAACTCAAACTTCGACGCTTGTTTTCTCATTTACTTGATTGCTCTCATTTTGGACGTTCATCGACTCAATGGATACCTCCAAAAACTTCTGGGAGAAGAATTGGCCGCTTTTTGCAGAAGGAACCAATCCCTCATCGTGGCAATGAGTGATTCATACGGAGACGGTTGTACATGCTTGAATGTATCGGAAGAGGAAAACCATTCCAAAAGTGAACATGTAATGGCATCTATTGAGTGAAGGACCAACATACATTCATTCACAAGTAGATGTCGACTTTTACAGAATAGATCAAAGTGGGATGGATACCTCGAAATACTTCTGGTAGAAGAATTGAACCGCTTTTTGCAGAAAGTAACCCAGCCCATATTCTGGCAATAAGTGATTAAATACGGAGACAGGTAGTTCATGCTTGAAAGTGTCTGGCAAAAAAAACATCCCACAAAGTAAACATGTAACAAGTTAACATGTGATTATTATCATTATGTAAACATGTAATGCCATCTACTGAGTAGAGGACCAACATACATTTGTTCACAAGCAGATGTCGACTTTTACAGAATAGATCCTTCTGCATTTTCACCTATACTTTCACTTGCAGTATAGAACCATCGCAAAAATACGTTATTTCTACAGCCAAATACAGCCAAATTGGAACCATTATGCTGAGAACATATTTATGACATCAGGGCAATAGAGAATTTCAGTTTTCAACTCGAACTTCAACGCTTTTTTCTCAGTTATGACTATAATGGGCTTGGTTAATTTTTGCAAAAAGGGTTTTCATTTTCAGAATGGAACCAACCCACAAATACGTTATTTTTGCAGCCAAATATAGCCAAATTCAAATTATCATGCTTCTGTTCACTGCAAAAGCATCAATCAAATACATATGTATGTCACTGACTGACATCAGGGCAATTGGGAATTTCAGTTTTCAACTCAAACTTCGAATCCTGTTTTCTCAGTTACTTGATTGCTCTTATTTCGGATGTCCATCGACTTGATGGATTCAAAGGATAATAGATACCTCGGAAAACTTCTAAGGAAGAGATTGGATTGCTTTTTGCAGGAAGGAGCCAAGCCATATATTATGGCAACAAGTGATTCCATACGGAGACGGAAGAACATGTTCGAGTGTGTCAGGACAAAAAGAACCATCCCACAAAGTAAACATGTAATGCCATCTATTAAGTGAAAGATCAATTACATCCGTTCACAGGCAGGTGTCGACTTTTACAGAATAGATCCTAGTGAGATGGGTACCCCGAAAAATTTCTGGGGGAAGAATTGAACTGCTTTCTGTAGAAAGGAACCAAGCCACATATTCTGGCAACAAGTGATTCAATGGGGACGTGATACATGCTTGAATGTGTAAGGCAAAATAGAACAATCCCACAAAACAAACAAGCACTGCCATTTACTGAGCGAAGGACCAACCCACATTTCTTCACGAGTAGATGCCGACTTTTACAGAATAGATCCAAGTGAGTTGGTTCCCTTCTGCATTTCCACCTATACTCACACTTGCAGTATAGAATCAACTCACAAAGACGTTATTTCCGCAGCCAAATACAGCCAAATTGAAATTATCAAGCTGAGAGAAAAATTGGACCGCTTTTTGCAGAGAGTATCCCAGCCACATATTATGGCAACAAGTGATTTAATACGGATACGGTAGTACATGCTTGAATGTGTCTGGCAAAAAAGAACTACTCCGGAAAGTGAACATGTAATGCCATCTACATACATCTACTAAGCAGAGACCAACCCACATTTGTTCACAGAATAAATCCAAGTGGGTTGGTTCCCTCTGCATTGCACAATAGAACCAACCCACAAAGACATTATTTTTGTAGCCAAATTGGAATTATTATGCTGAGAACATGACATCAGGACAATAGAGAATTTAAGATTCCAACTCAAACTTCATCGCTTGTTTTTTCAGGTATAAGGGCCTGGTTTCTTTTTGCAAAAAGCAATCTCATTTGCAGAATTGAACCAACCCACCAAGACGTTATTTTTGCAGCATAATACAGTCAAATTCGAATTATTATGCTTTTGTTTTGCTGCAAAAGCATCAATTAAGAACATATGTATGATACTGAGGGACTTCAGGGTAGTGAGGAATATCAGTTTTCAACTCAACCTTCAATGCTCTCAGTTACTTGATTGCTTGCATTTCAGACGTAAATCTGGAAGGAGAATTGGACCGCTTTTTGCAGGAAGGAACCAAGCTACATATTCTGGCAACGAAGATGGTAGTACACGCTAGAAATTTGTCAGGCAGGAAAGAACTATCCCACAAAGTTGATAAGTAATGCCATCTTCAACTAAACGACCAGCCCACATTTTTTTACAAGCAGATGTAATTTTTTACAGAGATCCAAGTGGGTTGATTCCCTCCTGCAATTCCACCTAAACTCACACTTGTAGAATACAACCAACTCACAGAGACGTTATTTTTGCAGCCAAGTACAGACGAATTGGAATTATTATGCTTAGAACATATGTATGACATCACGGCACTAGGAAATATCGGTGTTTAACTCAAACCTCAACGCTTGTCTTCTCAGTTATGAGTATAAAAGGCTTCGTTCTTCTCTGCGAAAAGCGGTCCCATTTGCAGAATATATTCAACCCACAAAGCGTTATTTTTGCAGCCAAATTCGAATTATTTTGCTTCTGTTCACATCAACTGAGAACATATGTATGATACTGACTGACATCAGGGCAATTGGAAAGTTTTGCTTTCAACTCAAACTTCAATGCTTGACTTCTCAGTCATGATTATAATGAGCTTGGTTCCTTTTTGCAAAAAGCGGTCCCATATGCAGAATAGAACCAACACACGGAATGTTATTTTTGCAGCCAAATACAAACAAATTCGAATTATCATGCTTTTGTTTACTGCATAAGCATCAATCAAGAATATATGTATGACACTTACTGTCATCAGGGAAATTGTGAATTTTATTTCTTCACTCAAACTTCAACGCTTGTTTTCTTGGTTACTCGATTGCTCTCATTTCGGATGTTCATCGATTCAATGGGTTCGAAGGGAAATAAATACCTTGAAAAACTTCTAAGAGAGGGATGGACCGCTTTTTGCAGGAAGGAACCCACCCATATATTCTGGCAACAAGTGATTCCATAGGAGACGGTAGTACATGACTCAATGTGTCAGGAAAAAAAAACCATGCCACATGTAATGCCACATGTAATGCCACTCACACTTGCAGAATAGAACCAACACACAAAGACGTTATTTTTGCAGTCAAATACAGACATATTGGAATTTTTATGCTATAGTATGACATCAGGGAGCTAGGAAATTTCATTTTCAACCCAAACTTCAACGCTAGTTTTCTCAGTTATGAGTATGATAGGCTTGGTTCCTTTCTGCAAGAATTGGTCTCATTTGCAGCCAAAAATTCGAATTATTAGGCTTCTGTTTACTGCATGGGCATCAACTAGGAACATATTTATGATACTGACTGACATCAAGGCAATTGGGTATTTTAGTTTTTAACTAAAACTTCAACGCTTGTTTCCTCAGTTATGACTATAATGGGCTTGGTTCCTTTCGACAAAACGCGGTCTAATTGAAACAACTTGAAGGAACCAAAATGTCTGATAAACAACAAAGCCCAGTTATCCACTGTCTATACATCAGTGGTGTCTCCGAAGAAATCGAGAGCACCGAAAACAAGTACAACATCAAGAGCTGCTTTCAATCTGGCAGTACTTTCCGAAGTTTTCATCAAAGTTTGACCATTAAATTTCCCAGTTTACACCCTTCCAGAACTGAACGGATCCATTCTTACATGTTTCCACGAATCCCAAGTGCATTTATTTTGATTTGAAAGTTCAGAGTGTCAAACGGACCTGTTCCTTTCATACCGAATAACTGACTTCTTTTAACATTCTCTCTCTCATTCATTTGAATTGAAAAACTTCTTGAGCATTTCAAACAGCTTGGATTCAATTAGCTCAGTGGAATGGATTATCTGTGGCTTGGTCTCTAGTATAACTAATGAAATAACAGAAAGAATATCTATACGAGAAATATTAGCATCAAAATGTAATGAATTTTATCTGTTGAACTCATTCTGAATCGGACTATCACTTATTGGAAAGATTAGAAATTGAGAGGTGTGTATCGTCTAAGATTTCGAACCGAACTACTCTCCTCCGGTCAGTATATGAATATCCTTACTGTATTATCTGACATCTTTTTTTTTGTAGGGGAGAGGAGAATTTGTATGAGATCTTGTCAGATTCTTACTGACTAGAAACTTCTTCCTTGCGTCTTGCCGACCACACTGGTAACCACTCTCGCATTTCTTCAGGGTGCCATTTCTGTTTCTTCAATCATATCTCCTATATCTCTTTCTCTTCGGTTTCTATTATTTGTCGGATGGTTTTATACGCTAGTTTCCAACCTCCTTCAGATATCACCAGGCTTCTCATCATATTTTCAGCATTAAATGCCCTTTCTGCATTCCTCATATACTCATCTCTCTTCCGGTGCCATCTAGGACACTCGAAAAACGTGTGTTCCACGTCTTCCTCTACCCCGCGGGGAGTACACCTACCTCCGTTCTCCTCTTATCGAGAGATATCTTATAAAGCATCGGGGTCCTGAGAGCGCGTGCGTTAGATGATAGTCCACTTCTCCGTGTGGTCTACCCAACCAGACTGCAATATCAGGTATCAGTTGGTAGGTCCAGATCTCCATTCTTCCCACAATTCCTGCAATATTCAAGCTGTGCTTCTTGCTTCACTGTTATAGGTTTCTTTCCATTGTTTTATAAGGAGTTTTATCGGAGGAACTACTGCTATAACTTCCACCCCTTCTGCCGATATGCTTCTGTAGGCGTGGGTTTTTTCTGCTTTTTCTATAACATTCTTGACGTGTTCGGCGATAGTTAGCGTCGTGTCGATCCATACTCCCAGATACTTTATGGCCTTACTTGGTTTCACCGTGGTGTTCTGAACTTTAAATTCTATTGGTGCAATTTTTTTTTGTGGCCAGAAGAATAACCTCTGTCTTTTCGGGCGCTAGCTGCAGATTTCTGCTTTCCACCCATTCCGTGATTCTAACGAGTACGGTGCCGTATTCATCAGTGTTTGTTTCTCTTCGGCAGTAACTACCATTGGTACATCGTCTGCGAAGCAAATAGTTGCCTTGTGCGCGTTAATTCTCTTCCAAGCCTTGTCAGTATCAGGTGTTCTTATAGTTTGCCCTCTACATCCAGAATCTTTAAAGGACTAACTTCGCTTTTTTCCACTCTACTGGAAAGCTTGTTCCATTTGCGAGATTATTGTAGTCTCTCAGTACATCTTCTGGCCAGTCTATGACAACTTCCATTACTTCCGGTGGGATATTCCCAGGTCCCAGTGCCTTGTTATTCTTCAGCTTATTGCTTGCAGCTAGGGATTCTTCAAGTGTAAAATTTAAAAACTCAGCATTTATATCACGGTCAAATATCACACTTTCGTGCGTCGGAAATAGGGTATGTGAGACTTTTCCATCTTTGGCATTGTTAGAATAGGTCTGGGAGGATATCCAATTGTAAAAGATGTCAATTGACTTTTTCTATTTAAATTTTTTCAAGAAAAAATAAATTCTAAAAAAAAACTATTTTGCCGATGTCACGAGTTGTATAAGTAGTAGCTATTGTTAGACCACACTCTTTGTTTCTTATAAACAATTATCGAAAAAAAATATATGAATAAATTCTCATATTACTTAGAAAAATGTATGCTATACTTTTTCAATCCCGCCACTGGTCACCAGTTTGAAAGTAGTCAATAATATACCAAACTTTCAAACAAAAATTCATACTTATTAACACTATCTTCCTCTTATGTCCCATATAATCTGTTTTGTTTTTGTTTCTTATGAGTCCAAAAGAATACATATAATATTTTGAATATTATACGGGCAGCTGTCACCAGCGAAATGGCCAAAAATAGATTTTCCGACACATGCCACAAATTTTGAAAATAAATTAATTAACCAGATTTTTTTCAAAATGTTTGTAAGGCACTGATTAATTTTAGTCACCTGTCCTTCAGGACAATAAATTCAGCCTCGCTCAACATGCGAGGTATTCTTTTGAATAACTTTTCTTTTCCAATGAATCAAATATTAATTTTCCCCTGAAATAATTTTTTTCCTAATATTAAGATTATATATATATATATATATATATATATATATATATATAATCATATCTAGCTTCAACCAAAGATTCAAACCATAAATTTGAAGACATCGATCAACACCAAAGTAATTTCAATAAAAGAGCTTATACAAATAAAATCCATATTTCTTGTAAAACCCGCTAATTTCGTGTTAACCGTTAATTCTCCATATTTAATAAAACTTTTTGTGCACTGGCGTCAATTTGAGAACAGGTAATACACCTGCATAAATACGAACGTGTTTTGTACATGTGGTTCACCCCAAGGATAAAATTAAAGCCAGCGTTAAACTACTTTTCTCCTGAAAGCTTTGAACTTACCCTGTAGAACAATTGTTGCCTCCAATAACCAATTTTTCCAAATAGTTGTCCAAGTTTTCTTTGTTTCATAGACACTCCTTTCGATCTATCGATACGATAAAAAAAAATCCCATACTTAAACACCACCCATTTTGACTCACGGAAAACTCACTTTAGCCCGAAATTTCATATAAATATTTCTCGATGCTTCAAAATTTTAGTCAAATAAAATATTATTCCCCACCGTCGTATAAAAAAACCCGAATCTGTTACCAAACATTCTCTAACGAACCGCTGCGCCCGTGCCTGTTCAGATGAATCCCACCGACCGAATTCTTTGAATTTCATCTCATTTTGTTTTCGCTTCCAAGTTAGCGTCAAAGCGTAGTCTCATTTTGAAATCCCTGATTGGCCTTTCATTCAAGTGGTACTTTTGCATATTCGATTCTTTTTCCGAATAATTCTCTAAACTCTAAACCGATTATAAATTATTTTTCGAACTCCCATCGAAGATTGATGGTTGGTTTCCAGTAACCACCATATAGAGAAATATTTCACTTACAATAAATTCAACTTTTATGAATATTATTTCAATGAAAGAAAATAAAATTTCTAAATGACTAAGATATGAGCTCTTCCATTATTTCTTACAATAATACAATTTCAATTTCATAATTTACCAGAAAAAAAATTGTAACTTTCACTAAGGTCAAAAAAATAAAGAAAACAACGAAAACATAACACCTTACAGGGTGTTACAAAACTCCCTTAAAAAAAGGATTGGCTACACCTGCCATAACTTTTTCCCAAAGTACAAAAATTATTGATCAGGTCCGATATATTTCAAAGTTAAATTTCCAAAATTGAAAAACATATTATTATCAACAATTATAGGCCCAATTCCCCAACACGATCCCGTTCAATTTTTGGAGGTCATATTTTTATCAAACTTAACTCTAAGTACAGCCTACAATCTAAACACAAATTTTTTTTAAGGTGTGGTTCCGTTCTATTCGGTTGAAAATTGCCTTTTTGTTTTACACACACCCGATTATTTGGCGGCTCTATTAACGACGCTGTAAGTGATGTTGGAAGGTAACTTTTTCTCATAAGGCCCAAGACAGAGTACTTGCTGCTGAAACACTGGAACAAGTCGACTGATATTTCAAAATCATAGCTACTGGTACACTGGATAAGTTCGACGTGCCTAACTAGCTACAGGATCGAATCAACTAAGACATTTCAAAGGGTTACGTGAAATACATGGCTAAACTACCATGCCACCATATTTCTCCGATTTATCAGCTCCCATGGTTCACTCCATAACTTAGTGACCGCCTCTGCTTTTTATACCCGATTCATTCCAGGGCTCACTATTTCGCCGTCTATATGACTCATTCAATTCAGTCATCATTCAGTAACCCTATTTACAACAGCCTCATTCCATTTATTCAACTATTCTGCTTCTGTCCTTTGAGCTGAACTCTAGCTCATACTAGGACACCTAATTTGTCAGCTTCTATACTGCCAATACCTTTTGCTAGTTGCTAACATCAGCTACTTCTAATAAACCTTGTCAATATTTACACCATTTCGTTCGCTGCTTCCAATTTGTTTAAAATACATTGGCCTAAATACAAGAGAGAGGAAAGTCACCATGCTTCCTGATGATCGCCTACTATATCCGGAACCTCTCTATTGCATTGCTTCCTACCAATGTAACCATAGTTCTTTCGAAAGTTTCAACCCGAATCGCGCACTAATGATATTAAAATCAAGTCCCTAAAAAAATCCAAACAGGTAAAATAAAAACAGATCAAATTATCTTCACTATGCAGAAGTCCATTACAAAATGATAAAAAAATACTCCATCATAAAAAGTGTCCATTTTTCATCCCAACAATACAGAACAAAATGAAACAATAATTAATATAAAAAAATTACAATTTCTCCCATTAAAATCCTTACAATTATAATATAATAAAATCAAATCCTTATCAACAACCAATTCCACATTTTTCATATACAATTCAGTCATGGTTGTGTTTCCGTAAAATCGAAAGAAAAATATATTTCACCAAAAATTAATTCATCAAAGGAAATAAATATTCAGTACATCAAATCAAAATAAAATAAAACATAATAAATTGCAAGAAAAAATATCAATATAACACTATTCAATTGATTACCTATCCGTGACCTCAGCAGATAGCCAATCAAATTTTTCCTGACAATTCCGTGAAGTTTAAAGGTCCTCCTTCCTCCAAAATTTAATAAAATCAATTTATCATATATCAACATTTTTCTCTTTCCGCTAGAATCTATTTATTTGTGTCAAACATGAAATCACTAGCTTGACTTCGGGTACAAAATTACCCTTAGTAAAAAATATATCCCGTAAAAATTATCTTGCAATTAGCAAAACATATCTTTCAACACTCCATCTATCCCATATCGCCTTTTCAATGGAACTCATTACCTGAGTCCTTTTTCGTATGCTACTGCATATTCCGAAGTATTTCCAATACCCTTGTATTCAAAACTGAACATAAGCTGCTTTTGCAGAGTCTTCATATTCTCCCAACGCAACGGTCAGGAGGGCCAATGTCTCGCTCCTGGACCTATCCTCCGAAGCAAAATGAACATAAGCTGCTTTTGCAGGGTCTCCAAGCACTCCCAATAGTCAGAAGGGCAAATGCCTCGCTCCTGGACCTATCCTACGAAACAAAATGAACCTGAGCTGCTTTTGCAGGGTCTCCCAACGATCAGGAGGGCCAATACCTCGCTCCTGGACCTATGCTACAAAAAACATTAATTAGAGCTGGTTTTGCAGTGTCTCAACGTTTCCAAGGTCAGCCTCACTCCTTGACCTATCATATGGCTTAGTAAACCATACCCCCAAAGTGGCACTATTCGACGGCACTATTACCGCCTGGGTACTGCACTGGCCAGGCAGAAATGTTCTATCTACACCTCTGCATTTACAATAAAAATAAAATAAAATTCCAAAATTTATTATATTACCCTCATAGCTAAGCTTTTAATCCCACATAATTATTGAACCACCCCGGTAACAATAAAATTATTAAACTGCCCTGGTGGCTAATTTTTATTTTCATCAAGAACAAACTTATAAAACTTTTTCGGTAATCCAACCCTTTTTCATTCCTAAAAATTATAAAATTTTCTTGCTTTTTCAAATAAAAAACCATTTTGTCGGGCATAGCTGTATCCACAGTATCCTTTCCACAACCACAGTGAAATTGTGTAAATATCCAAATTTAATTCTCTGGCTCAGATTTGCGCATTCCTGCGCACTTCCTTACCCATACCAAAATGTAAGGCAATTCAGTTAGGACAGTTATACAAATTTTTTGCGTACAAGAGTATCATTGCATATCTCTACAATCGATGATCCATATTAATCAAAACCGAACAGAAACAAATCGAAATCACAAGACAATTGGTCCTGTCCTCGTTTACCTACCCAACAATTAATCACAAAAAAATCCTTTTTATTTCCCACAAATATTTCTTACCAAGCTCAGCATCTCCCCTTCTAAACTACACAATCCTTCTTCACCATTCACAATTTCCATTCAACACAACCATTCTTCAAAAAGATATTATTTCTATATACACACATATACAGGGTGTAACATAAGTACGTTAAAATATTCAAGTGACGTATTCCTGAAACAATTTTAAGAAAGAAAGTCCATATAAACTTGCGTCCGGAAATGCTTTGTTTCGGAGATACAGGGTGTTGAAATTGAATTTTTTTGTTCGCTTTTAAAAAATAACTTTTGCAAAAAATAAGTTATTCGCACAAAATTTGGTACCCAGGGTTTTTTTGACGTGGGAAATCATAATTTCGTATTAATTTTCATGTAACATCTAGAGGGCGCTGCGTACGCCGTCATTATTTATTTCAAATTGCCCTAACATTTTTGACAGTAAATTTTGGTACTTTTCATGAAGAAACCTCATTTCCACACCTTTTCAAGTGAAAAAGGTACAGTTCCTCAACAACGCTGGAGGTGATCGTTTTCGAGATATTTACAATTTTCTATATCGATGCATGTTACTTAGCTCCTAGGGCGCTAAGTGAAGTTGCTGAAAACATTACAAAAACTAAGTATGTGGTAGGTCTCGTCAAAATTAACTACTTTTTTCTTATGAAATGTTTCTCAAAAAATGATTCGTTTTCAAAATACAGATTGTTGAAATTTTTCAAAACATGGTTGGTTTTTGTCATGAGTTATTTGCAACTGCAGTTATTTTCATCAAACTTCATACGTAGTATACCCGGACAGACTTCTTCTAAACTGAGCATTATCAAACTGCTAATCAGTATAGCCTGATTTGATTTCAATAATTTTTGTCACTCTCCGCTTGCAAATTAAATTAATTAAATCGAATAGGCTATGAACGTTCGTTTATAAAAATAGAAGTTCGCTGTCACATTTTCAATTATTCATTGACAAATTCACAGTTCGGAGTTTATAAAGTGACTTCACGAATGCTGAAATGACTGATATGGTTTTTGCATACGGCTTGGCTGACAGAAATTCAACCAAGGCCAGACGCATCTATCAGGAAAGGTATCCCCAAGGCGTCACTCCTTCTGCAGCGACATTTGCGAATCTTTTCTGGCGACATTCCGATTCCCCACGTTGGGCGCCACTTGTGTAGCACTCCTTTGTTCTTGAACCCCAAATTTGAAGTATTCGACTCAAATTTAAGAAGGTAAAATCACTTTGCCGATAGGCTGCTCAGATGGATACGGTTAGGTTCAATTAATGACTTTTCCTAGTTTATCAAATTGGGCCACTAAAAAAATTAAACGTCAATTAACTTGACTAGTTCAAGAGTTGGGCGCCAGGCTTGCTGAAGACAAAAGCCAAAGATAAACAAAAATTTACTAAACGAATGTCACCTAGCTTGTATGGGAAGGCAAATAAATATGCAGGAAATCAACTTAACAAATTTATTCCAGACTGAATCATAACATCGACTGGATAGAAAAATTATAAAAACTCTCAACAATGTTACTTGAAGAGCAGAAGAAGATTTGATGAAAAAATTGAAAAATTACATGTATATGAAAAATTTTTGACGCCAATAAAATTTGAACATTCACAAATAGTCAAGATTCCTCTAGACGTAGGTGATACGGTATATTCCTGCGGAGGCCTACAATGGAGGGAGATGAAGAAGGCTGGTTTATACGAAGATGATCTCAGCGGTACGACGACAAATCTAGTCGTGAGTGGTTATCTATTGATTTGTAGACCCCCTTGTTGGCGTGAATTGGTTTGATCTTCACGTACCAGGCTGAATTTGACGTGCTGTATGACCTCCTAGGGTACCATTCCTTCTGTCTCAGTAGGTGGCTTCACTCCGTGATATATATCATGCGAAGAAGATGATATAAATCAAAATTTGTACAAAATGGGGGAGAACGAAGGATATCCTTTGAACCTCAAATTTTTATGATTCAAATTTTAATCTAGAGTCAAAAGATAGATGCAAATGATAGCATACAAAAAAATATGCCTCAGTCCATATATAAGACTGGAAGATAATAGGAAAGAAAAATTTAAGTAGCAATAAAATATGCTATTCTGGTTTTAAATTCCCAAGTTAATTTTAATCATTACAAAAAATCAACAATGAGAAAAATTCAAAACAGAACTAAACAAACCCCACCCCAAACGTTATGTTGAAATTCAGTTAAATTTTTAAACAAAGAAGCTTCGATAAGGTGATTGAATGTACCAGAAGAGCCAAAAAAAATTGAATGAGTAAACGTATTCAAAAAAATATATAAAATTTCCTTGAGACTTTACCAGGAAAAAAAAAAGAATAGTATTTCAAAACGAAAATACTCTAAAGTTGCCAGAGGAAAAATATAATATTTTCAAAGAAAAAATACTCTAAAGGTTGCCAGAGGAAAAATATAGTATTTTTAAGCAATATATTTAAATGTTGCCAGTGCAAAAATATACTATTTTAAAGCAAATACCAAAGGAGAATATAGCGTTATGAACCAAAATATTCAGTAAGCTTAAAAAAATTAGTGTTCATGAATCAAGATATTAATCAGGCCCTAGGGCAAAAGTATACTATTCAGTCAAGATGAGAGGGAGAGACCACACGTCTTTCAGTGGGCACAACTCTCTTAGATAAAGATAAAGTTAAATAATTTTTTTTATCAAAGAATTTTCAGAGATATTTCGAAACAGGGCGGCAAATTCCCTTTTCAAATCGATAGGCCAGGTAATTCTCAAAAAAATTGAATGAAACTCTCTGCTCTTGGCGACAAGGTAATAACTGAAATGAATTGATTCTACAACGATCAAAAATCGAATAACCCTCACTGTGAATTGAATGAAGTAAATCGATAAAAGGAACTTATTAAATGTGAATCAAATTTTATGCTTGGGGAATATATTAAATCGAGTGTTCTGAGACAGAGTAAGCAGAGGTACAATCCTCTCCAGGAGCAATTCTTCTTCAAGAGAGAACCAAAATAATCTCATAAACGTATAGTTATGAAATTAAATAAAAAAATTCTCATCAGAGTACTGTCCTATAAAATACTGCAGAACTGTCCCAGAATAGTCGAATACACCCTTTGCAATCGGAATCCTTGGAATAATCCCCTGGTAGTGTGAGGTGAGCACTAGTCCACTCGAAATTACCAATTATCTGGTACCTAAAAAACAGAAGAGCGTAGAACTGATTTCCAAAAAAAATTAGTCCCCAATGGTCTGAACGGATACTACGTCAGCCACATAGACATGTGCAATTAATGCTTACCAAAATAGCCAATATATATATATATATAATATTATTCCTTAACTTTAATCCAACAAACAAATCAACTTCGATAGAAATCAGCCAATATGTAAGATATAAAATAATATGTCGATTATTTCATCGGAAATTTACTGATAATTCCAAAGGTGACGAACACCTGACAGTATAGAATTTATACTTGACCTTCAAAAATTTCCATGCAGTTACCATCAGAGAATTCGAATATTACAAGCATGAAAGAAGCGGAAAAATAATGTTAATCAACTACAACATTGATTGCAAAATGAAAATAATTATACTCCACCAATATCAACAGCGATAGCCATTCAATTTAAAAATCGTAACGTACCTGAATCAGTTCATTCAGCACACCCGCCTTAGTCGAGGTTCAATCGAAGAAAGAGAACGATCATCCTTTCGGTTCGAGCAAATCACCACTTCACCTGGTGTTTTCCAAACCAACCTCGGTTTTTTTCCTATTTAAAAACAGTTATGGAAAAAACAGGCGATCACTTGACATGAAATATGAACTGACATGATCCATTTTCAATGGTCAATAATGAAGAGCGCATTATTGCAGTTCACGACCTAAGCAGTGACTACTGACCCGTACCACCGTAAAGATAACCGGAAAAGTTATAAGAAATTGGTTATGTATAAGGAAGCAATGAAAAATTCGTTACAAGCTCTGAAAGAAATTCTGCAGTAGGACAGCCACGGACTACAAGAACTATGGAATTGGAGGAGGCGGTTCTCGAAGAAATTAGTGAACATCTAGAGACAAGTACAAGAAAAATTAGTCAAACTTCAAATGTGAGTCACATGACCGTTTACAGAATTTTAAAAGAACAGCAATTATATCCCTATCATACTCAGCGTGTCCAGGCACTGACGCCACGTGATTTTCAACCACGTATCAAATTTGATCAATGGCTTCAAAGAAAAGTCGAACAACATCCCCAAATTTTATCGAAAATCCTCTACACAGATGAGGCTAATTTTTCAAGAAATGGTATCATGAACGTCCATAACAACCACATCTGGGCGGAAAATAACCCACATGCGATATCGCAAACTCATTTCCAAGACAGATTCTCTTTTAATGTATGGGTAGGCATAATTGGGGTTTATTCAATTGGGCCCTATTTTCTCCCCTTACATTTGAATGGAGATGCTTACCAAAATTTTTTGGAACACGAGCTTCCCCAGCACATGGAAGATGTTCCCATTGGTGTCCGAAATCACTCTTGGTTTATGCACGAAGGAGCCTCTGCTCATTTCAGTCTGATAGCAAGAAATTTCTTAGACGTAGCATATCTCCAACGATGGATAGGAAGAGGAGGCACCCAGCATTGGCCCTCGAGGTCACCGGACCTCAATCCCGTCGATTTTTTTTTCTGGGGACACCTAAAATCACTAGTTTATGCTAGCCCCATTGAAACCGAGGAAATGTTGAGGGATCGCATCATAGCTTGCTGCGAAACGATAAGAAACACTCCCGGTATTTTTCAACGGATGCGGAATTCTTTGATGAGGAGAGCAGGAGCTTGTATTACTGTTGGAGGTCGTCACTTTGAACAGTTGTTGTAATAGTTGTTTCGTTCAATTTTTATATGTTTAATTGCCTAATAAATAACATAGTACTTCTCCGAATTGTTTTTTTAAAAACTCCGAAATGTAGCACTTTCTAATTGAATAAATGAACCTGACAAATTTTTTCAATTTGGATTGATAAAGCAGTTTGATAATGATGAGTTTGAAAGAAGTCTGTCTTTAAAGTTTGATGAAAATAACTGCAGTTGCAAATAACTTATGATAAACACCAACCATGTTTTGAAAAATTTCAACAATCTGTATCTCGAAAACAAATCATTTTTCGGTGAACATTTCATAGAAAAAAAGGAGTTTATTTTGACGGGACCTACCACATACTTAGTTTTTGTAATGTTCTCAGCAACTTCACTTAGCGCCCTAGGAGCTAAGTAACATGCATCGATATAGAAAATTGTAAATATCTCGAAAACGATCACCTCCAGCGTTGTTGAAGAAGTGTACTTTTTTTCACTTGGAAAAGGTGTAGGAATGCGGTTTTTCCATGAAAAGTACCAAAAGTTCACTGTCAAAAATGTTAAGGCAATTTGAAATAAATAATGACAGCGTACGCAGCGCCCTCTAGATGTTACATGAAAATTAATACAAAATTATGATTTCCCACGTCGAAAAAACCCCGAAAAGTTTCGTGCAAATAACTTATTTTTTGCAGAAGTTATTTTCAAAAAGCGGACAAAAAAATTCAATTTCAACACCTTGTATCTCCGAAACAAAGCATTTCCGGACACAAGTTTATTTGGACTTTTTTTCTTAAAATTGTCTCAGGAATACGTAAATTTTTCCAACGTACTTATGTTACACCCGGTATATCTACACAATTACTAACCTAACTAATTACAATCCAATAATATAGTAGGACTTCCGAGTCGCAGAACTTTCACTCCGCCAGCTGGTGTCCTTCATCCTGTTAGAAATATTCTGCGGCCCCTCCTACAGAGCCATAACGCATAAATGGCATCCAATGACACAGAAAAAAATTGCTACAAAAGGCACGTCGTGCAACGCACGAAAATCACATATGAAACCAATATACAACCAAAAAAAAAACGGTAAAATATCGCTCATAGAAACTTGACCTATAGGTCCAACCTAGTGGGGGCTACCGTCCCACCAACTCCGCTTACGCTCTTTCCTCAGACCATCCCCATAACACGGCTGCTGCCTCTGAGCAGATCAAAATTCCTTTGTGTTTGGTCCAACTCCAGACTCCTTCCTAAAACTCATCTGCTTCACCTAGCAGGCTACAAAACTCTCTATATGGTCCTCTTCCAGACCTTTCCTAAAAACACATTTGTCCTTCTCACCTAGAGCCTTCCATCTCTAGAATAAACGTCACATACCCGACCAAACCGACGAAAAAGGCCCCCTCTGCAGAGCCATAAGAAGAAGAAAAAGATAGACAAAAAAAGAACGAGACTCTCACGTTGTGAGATTTTCACTCACCAGCTGGAGTCCAATCAACCCTGGTAGAAGTATTCTTAGCCCCTCCTACAGAGCAAAAATGAAAGAAGAAAGAAAATAAAGAATAGGACTTCCAAGTTGTGAGACCTTTACTCACCAGCTGGGGCCAACAACCCTGGTAGGATTCGCGGCCCCCCTACACCAAAAAAAACGCATCAATAGACGCAAAAATCGGTAGAAAAGAAAATGTCACAGTAGCACAAAAATCACCCAACTGGAAACATACGTTAAGAACTCAATCGGGCCTACAAATCCGATATGCCAGGGACCATCGTCCTTCCATTGCACCTGAAGTGCGAATCCCAATACGCACCCAAATTGCATCAGTGAGCACTTCCAAATCAACCAAACAAAAGAAAACCATCTCACAAAAACGTATCGTAGGGTCTATCCTCAGATAGCCCTCAAACAACATCTCATGAGCTACTATCAGCTGACCACGCCCCTTTTTTATAGAGCCTTCTATTTTTTTTTTTTAAATTTCCCAATAGGGTCCCACTTCGACCTCCTAAAACAATGTCTTCTCTTCTCTGGTCCTTCACTCGACCTCCTAATTCTCCAAAATGGTCCTACCTCGACCTTCTGAAACAACATCATGTCTGGTCAGACACTCGACCTCCCCATTCTCCAAAATGGTCCTACCTCAACCTTCTAATTCTCACAATAACCCTGTTTTTTTTTCAGGAGAACTTTTCTCTGAGCCCACCCTTTCGCGACGCCCACTTCAACTTCGAAAAAGCAACCTACTTTATCTGCAGACTTCCATCACCATAACAACAATCATATATGGTGACAAACAACTACTTTCCGGGAAAATACCCCTGCAACATTGAATTACAATCAACAAATACTCATATTTTCCACTAACTTCCTGCTGCAATCGCCTTCTCAATCCTTCGGAGCCTTTTACTCCATTTTGCTCCAAAAATCACCTATCTCAACCTTTTTCCTTCTTCCTACAACAAACTTCCTCAGTTGCTTCCTTCGAGCAACCTACACCGACGAAAAACATACTCAGTTGTTTTCCTTCAGCAACCTACAATAACCAAAGTCATCCTCAAAGGTCACCAATCTCTGATACGCCCCTGCTACACCTTTCTATGCAGGTGACCCATTATACCATCAATAAAGACCCACACCCAATAACTGCTTCTCCCAGCAGCCAAAAATATTCATCGTAGGTCTACAATTCTTTCCAAACGACCCCTGACACTTCAATCCTGCTTTCCTCGGCAGCTCACAAAATCGTCCTTGATCAGAGCCAAGGTGAAACGAAAAAAATCCATGACAGCTTCTTCCGGCTGCCAGAATTTCGAACACAGGCAAATTGAGGGGCTCACTTTCTCCTCAATACGGTCGTTACCACAATTTTCTAACCCTCACAATATTATTAGCATTTGAGCCTGAAATTTTTCCCTATATTAAATTTTCCATAAATACGCAAAATTTCCAAAAAATTCTCTTTCTTCGAACCAACGAGCGTCTCAACCATTTTCCCAAAACAAGTTTTATTTCATCCTGGAGAAAACATGTTTTCCACAAAATTCCCAGGAAGAAGTCTTCTTTCTCCACTGTATAATTAATCTCCAAAATCTTCCCGTAAACAACAAAATTCTATAACAAAATAACTCCCCAAGACCTGAAAAAAAAAATCCGCTCCTAAAATATAAAATTCCTAATAAATTTTTAATTGAAATTATTCTTATAATTCCTCAAATGAAACCAAAGGTATTTAGCAAAAATTCAATTTTAATTTACTTGAATGTAACAAAACTGATATCTTAAATTTTTGATTTCCTTTCATTGTTCTATCTTGAACTTTCAAATGAACTTTTTCATTTACCTTTTTCAGCTACTAATCTAATCAAATATTTTTTTTCCTAAATTTCATTCGAAACACCACAAAGTACTTCAACAAAAATATATCTTTAAAAATTAATAAAAAATAAAAACTTTTTAACAAAAAATTAAACCGACGAAAAAATCACCTTCTTAGTCTAAATGATAATTGAGCTCCTAAACTAATGTAAGTAACTGATTTTGAGTCGGCGCCAAACAAACAATTATCGAAGATCATTATCTATGAAAGAAGTCATCAAAACGCAGCCGTGCATCTCGCTGCCATCATTTTACGCTTCACCTAATTCAATTGCTAGTTTGTTTGGCGCCGACTCAAAATCAGTTTACTATAGTTTAAGGTCAATATCATTTAATAAATTTATTTTTGCTTTTTTTATTACCTTCAATTTTTTTTTCACTTCTCAGTTCCGTATTTCGTCGGTTTAATTTTTTGTTAAAAAGTTTTTATTTTTCAATTTTGTGGCTAAATTACCAATTACTACCTACTTGTTTTTTTATTACTTCCAAAATACTTACTCACCCACCTTACTCCAACTATTACCAGTTAAATAATATGATTATCTACTTTTACCATTTGTTGTAATATGAATTATTTTTGTTGTTCTGGTTAGTTTATATCATTACTTTGTATATTAATCCATCCTCTCATAAAATAAACTGATTTTGACGGAACAAGAATAATGTCAGTAGCGATCTGTCATTGTCAACTACGTATGTGTGTGCCAGTGTTCACTAGTGAAAAATCAATTATCCCCTATTTTTCTACCCGTAAGGGTGACCAACTCCTTTCGAAATCCAAATATAAGGTATACCCTATCTATTAAAAAAAGAATCATCCAAATGGAAGAACCCAGTACAAAGTTATGCCTGATAGAATCGGTTAACGGACCAGAATTCAGAGGGTGAGTGATCAATATCCTTCATTTCGCTACCCTTAGGGGTGGATTTCATCTTTGAAATTCAAATGGGACCAAATTCAAAGTACACCCTATCCACTCAAAAAAGATTTATCGGAATCGGACGCCTCAGTTAAAAGTTATGCGTGATCATACATACAAATTTTTTATGGAAAAACATAAAATATACGGGTCGAATAGAGAACCTCCTCCTCTTTGGTTTCGTCGGTTAAAAAAAACATTTCACCAAACATTTTCCAATTTTTTTTCATCACCTATGGTTTCTCTGCTTCCCTCGATGGCTCCTTCAATATCATTACAAAATGTCTTGGGTTAGTAGGTATATAGGGTGAACTGGACATGCACATATAAAAATGAAATAAATAACCACAAATATAATCAATTGCTACAAAACGAAAAAACCAACCATATTTCTCTCAGAACTCATCCAAAAAAGCCCGCTTTTTTCCTTCAAAAGTTATTCAAACATATCCCGACGTTTTTTTTCTGAAAAGTTACCCAAATTATCCCACCGTTTTTCTCTGAAAAGTTATCCAAACATCTCGCCGCTAGTCACCATTGTATAAGAAATCAATTGACTACTGACAAATTTTTTTATTTTAATTTTTTTCAAGAAAAAAATAATTCTAAAAAAATATTTGGTTGATGTCACCAGTTGTACAAGTACTAGCTATTGTTAGACCATACTCCTTTTTTTTTATGAATAATTATCGGGAAAAAACTTATAATTAAATCCTTATATTACTCAGAAAAATGTATACTATACCTTTTCAATCCCGCCACTGGTCACCAGTGTGGAACAAGTCCATAATATACCGTACTTTCAAACAAAAGTTCATACTTACTAACACTATATCTCTCTAATATCCCATATAGTCACACTATCTTTTTTTTTGTTTCTAATAAAACCAAAAGAATACATATAATATTATGAATATTATACAGGCAGCTGTCACCAGCGGAATGGCCAAAAATAGATTTTTCGACACATTCCACAAATTTTGAAAATAATTTAATTCACGGGATTTCTGCAAAAATTCCTGTACGGCACTGATTAATTTTCAGGAAAATAAATATGGCCACGGCTTGACATGCGGGGTCTTCTTTTGAATAACTTTTCTTGTCCAATAAATCAAAAAGTAATTTTACCCTCAAATACATTTTTTCCAAATATGAAAATATAAATATATATACTCTTATTCTCGAATGAAATGACTTCTACATTGAATTCAATTTATCTTTTGCTCTACTCTGTTTTCAAATAATACACGAAATAACTTCAATACTTTTATCGAATAAAACCACAAAGAAATATAACATTGTTGAAAAAATTCATCGAAAAACAATAACAATATAATGAAATGAGCAAATGAAATCATATCTAGCTTCAACCAAAGATTGAAACCATAAATTTGAAAACATCGAATAACACCAAATTTATTTCAATAAAAGAGCTAATACTTATATTTTTAAAACAAATAAAATCCATATTTCCCGTAAAACCCTTATATTTTATGGTACCGATAATTCCCTTATTTCAATGAAACTTTTTGTGCATTGGCGTCAATTCAAGAACAGGTAATACATCTACAAAAATACGAACGATTTTTGTACATGTGGTTCACCCCAAGAATAAAATTAAAGCCAGTGTTAAACTGAGAATTCTTAACACAACGTCCAAACTTAAAAAACCAATTGAACTCCAAACTGATAATAAATTATTTTTCAATATCCCATCGAAGATTGATGGTTGACTTTCAGTTACCACCATATAGAGAAATATTTCACTTACAATAAATTCAACAACTCAACAACTTTCATGAATATTATTTCAATGAAAGAAAATAAAATGTCTAAATGACTAAGATATGAGCTCTTCCATTATTTCTTACAGTAATGAAATTTCATGAAAATAGATACTTCCACTAAGGCACCGTACAGAGTGTTACACAATCATACCCTTCATGACTATTTTGAATCCGTCCTCCCAGATATCATCATCGATTTTTTAGCAGAGTGGTTTCCAGCTGGCTCTTTTTACAGTTTTAATGGAGTTCCTCAACAGCTTCTGACCAACCCTGTAGTCTTCCCATAGTTGGAGGTTTTCTTGTGGATGGTTTCTCTTTGCATTCCAAGTATAGAGCCTCCTTTATCATCAAACATCTGCAGAACAACTGTGGAAACATTACTCGCTTTACCCAAGCCGTACTCATAAATTCTCTCAACCCACTGCGGATTTCCAAAAATGATAGCCCAGTCATTCTAGATATATTTCTATCTACGATATACTTTCAACAATATTTTTTCAATTTTTCCAAGCTCCCGGATATTACTAACAATATTTTATTACTTACAGACGAGGAGATCGAAAAAACACATATTGTGGCATGAAACATTTCTCCTTGTCTATCTAACAATATTTTCTGTTCTATAACTATTCTCCCAGGAAAATATTTCATGACTAATCATTTCATATATGGAATGGCATTTATGACAATAAAATAATTTTTCCTCATATCTACCATATCCATATATATATATATATATATATATATATTTATTATATATATTTGTCGTTTTCTACCAAGTGTTGTTCATCCTTGCACTTCTCCACCGTACTGATGAGGACCGAGAGCCCAAAACACGTGTCTACGGTTAGCACTTTTTTCTGAGGGTTATGTCTATTAAATTTTCCATTATTATTTTATATCTATATATATATATATATATATATATATATATATATATTATTTTCAACGAACAAGTCATAACTTCTAGAATATTGGGCGTATCAAAATGAGATTTGGTATAGGTAAATGGTATATTTTTAACTTTCTGGTCATTTTTAATATTGCATCCAGGTGGGCATGATCGAACGTAAACTAATCTGAGGACCACATGTGATGTCAGAAAATTACAATCGCAGAGTTTTGACTAGTATACTAGATAGGAATGAGACATTTATCAAAATTACATTTTCGTGTCTATTATTTTTCGAATGGCGACCATTTTTTTATAAGCACTTCCTGAAAAAAGGTTTTATGACGAATATAATGATACTAATTCATTTGCGATTGAATTAAAAATAAAAATATAAATCAAATATTACTAAGGAAAATACTGGATAATATTTGTTTCACTTTTGTCGAGTGTGCCATGAATAATAATGTATTTACTTTCACTGCGATAAATTTTCAAAGTGTATTCATCCTTGTTCAAAACACATTTCAGCTCGTCCAATTGTTTCTCCCAACATGTTTCGTAACATTTGAGGCGTTATACTTATAAATGCCCGTAGAATTCTTTCTTCTGAGATTTCAAGAGTGGCTGGGGCTGTTGCATGGTAAACCTTTTCTTTAATATATCCCCAAATGAAGAAATCGAGAACAGTAAGATCCGGTGAGCCACCGTACCGGACTATTGGTTGCAATAACTCGATTAAAATGCTCCATTGAGTAATTGAGAATTTTTCTGGTATTATGAGGGGGTGCTCCATCTTGTTGGAAGTGAATTCGCCACTAAAGGTAGATCATTAAGATGATCCTCGATTTCATTTCGAAGGAAACCTGAGTACCTAACCCCTGTTAACTGACCTTGAAACAATATTGGCCCAATTATTCTGTTTCCAATGATACCAGCGCAGACTTTGACGTCAAACCTCACTTGGAAA
This sequence comes from Gonioctena quinquepunctata, assembly GCA_018342105.1. NCBI lineage: Eukaryota > Metazoa > Arthropoda > Insecta > Coleoptera > Chrysomelidae > Gonioctena > Gonioctena quinquepunctata. The sequence goes on from JAFIRS010000340.1 coordinate 409,268, forward strand.
TTGCCCTCTCTCATCACATGTTGATTTTGTTTGGCCCAGTACCGAGTATTTATACCATAATTTGTAAATCGTTGTTTGTCGGAAAATAGAATGAAGTTGATGAAATTTGAGTTAAATATGATTTCAAAGCAGCTAATCACAAAAAACTACCCGTCTATCGCCGACGTCAGCATACAAATGTTGATGTAACTGATATTTTAATGCTCGATATCTGTGCTTTTTTCAGTATTTTTCTTGCTGATTCGTGACTTATCTGCATTTCCTGACAAATTTCTCCTAAAGAACCCGTTTTATCAACCCCAACCATATGAAGAACGTTAATCTCAGTCTCTTCATTTATGATGAGTCATTGTTCCGCCTCTCGATTTCATTCTTGCCTAAAACGAATCATAACATACGGAAAATACTGATGGGCTGGATGTTGCCGATGGGATATATCTGAGCATACACTCAACAGCTTTCTTTGAATTTCTATGACATTCTTCAAATATCAATAACATATCCACTAAAAATAAACTGAAATTTAACGAAAATTAGGAAACTTTTACTGTCTGCTCATAAAGTTTATGTCACTGTCATTAACTAAGTGAGTGCTTTATTTTCCAAAGAAGACTTGATGAAAATAACTGCAAAATATTATGCATCATGGCTATCCATGGCACACTTTGACTAAAGTAAATAAATTATCAACCACCATTTTCCTTAGTAATATTTGATTTATGTTCTTATTTTTAATCCAATCTCAAATGAATCAGTATCGTTAGAATCGTAAAAAAATCCTTTTTCCAAAAAGTTCATGTAAAAAAATGGTCGTTATTTGAAAAATAATGGTTGGACACGTAAATATAATTTTGCCAATTTGTCTTATTTCTTATGTCTAGTCCCTCAGATTAGTTTACATTCGATCATGGCCACCTAGATGCTATATTAAGAGTGACTCTAAAAAAATCGTGTACGTGTAATAACAAAATGTCACATTCTGATCCAGAACTGTCTGAGATCTCCAAAAATGTTACAATTCACGGGGTGTTCCATTTAAAAATTCAAAACCGGAGCCATTTCCGGTGAAACCGGAAAGTGAAAAATATGCGACAACTCTCCTCTTCACCTACTATCAATATATATATATATATATATATATATATATATATATATATATATATATATATATATTATATATATATATTGGATTTAGTTATTAGATACGATTAGATTAGTTATTAGATTCGAAAGTTTTGTTTTGCTCCCCTAACGTTTTGGTAATAAGTTTATTCAGAATGTTTGTATTTATTCTGGAGTTCAATATAATTCAAATATTGTTGGCCCAAAGGGCAGATTTTCTTGAGGTTTATTCATAAAATATTTTGGAAAAGAAGTTTCGAATGCAAATGAGAAAAGTTACACTGAGAAATGAATTGAATACCCCCATAACGACGAAACTTCCTGGGAAAAATTGCATCAAACTGATTTCCAAAAAAGTCATTCGAATCATTCTTAATAATTCCCATGGTTCAGAAAATTCTATGGATAATACCAATAAGTAGAAATAGCTAATTCTTTTTTTTTTTTCAGATTCTCAGAGCATCATTTTCATGTTATACATTGATGTCAAAAATATCCAGAGAGTGATTTTTTTCCAATTTTTGCGAACATTCAGTTCACCTCGATTCGTTGAATTCAGTTTCGTATTATTTTGCACATTAATTGGAGTTCACTTCTACTTCATCAAGACAGTGGCAGATCGGATCTATTATCCACAAAAAATGAACTCACATTTTCCAAATAACTGAAAAAATTATATAAAAAAAAATATATTTTTAAAGACAAGCTTTTATACAAATGCACTCAAAAGGTAAAAAATGATTTATTTCATTGTTTGATCTAAGTTATTCTGTGAGTAACTGATTCAAAATCTCGCCACGCAAGATTACCTATTTTGAGTCTTTAAAAATGTTTTTTTTTTAATTTTTTACTTTTTTGTTCTGTTATTATCAACAACTAATAAAAGCTTGTTTTCAATTTTTTTTTTCGGTAATTTATTATTTTTTTTTAGTATTTATAATGTTTAATAACTAGTTTAGTAATTTCTATCACTTTATTTCTGAATTTTGACAAAAAAATCGTAACTTCCGATCCCGAAAACCCCTAGATACTAATTTTGAATAGAATTGGACCATAATAACAAAAATTGTCCGCCATATTGAGGCCGCCATTTTGTGGATTTTTTCCTAAGAATAATTTCATAATGCATTATCACCGGAATTGTGTACACCTGCCAAATTTCAAATCAAACTGACCACTTTCCAAAATTGGCAGTTACTTGGAAATGATAAATTATAGACCAGTCTCACTACTATCAAACTTTTCTAATTTATTAGAAAAAATCCTCAAAATCAAAATCCTCAATTTTTGTAATAATTCAATTTGTTCACTAAATATCAGAATGGATTTAGAGAGAAAAAAATCAACGGAAGATATTGACGTTTTTCTTATATTTATAACTCTGGATAAAAGTAAACCATCTTTAAAGCATCTTTGTTGACCTCTCTGGAGCCTTCGATACCGACTGCCATAGAAAACTGCTCGATGAATCAGACAACTATGGGAAAAGAGGAGATATTAAAAAGTTGTTCAACAGATCGTGAGCAGAGAGTTAGTATTGATGGGGAGTTGAGTGATTGTGGGTATGCAACATACGGAGTTCCATAAGGAACTGTACTCGGTCCACTCTTGTTCACTCTGTATATACATACAGTTCACTTACTGTAGGAATAAGAGGTAGAATTCTGAGCTTGGCAGACGATACTGCTATATTCTATAAGGCGAATTCATGGGACACCTCAAAATCAGAATCGTTGGCGACTTAAGAGTAATAGAAAAGTGGTTCAGACATAATACAATAACTCTCAACTTGGAAAAAAACGAAATATCTTCCTATTTCTTCACATTCCAGCAGATTACCAAGTATGGGGGTCCTTTGATAATTGAACCAAACTTACAAATCCCTGAAGCTGACTCGATCAAATATCTAGGTATTGTAATTGACCGACATCTCAAGTGAAACCTACAAATGAACAAAATTGGTATAGAGGTATATTATATAGATTCAAATATTTGAAAGATTACCTTGATATTAAACACCTCACAATATCACCTGATGCATTTGTTCAATCACAATTGACATACGGTATTGTTTGAATGACACGTACTTGGAAAATGATTTTTCTTTCATTGGATAGGGTGTACTTTGAAGTTTGCCCCTTTGCAATTTGAACAACAAAATCCATCCCTCAGGGTAGCAAAATGAAGGATATTGATCGTTCACCCTCTGAATTTTGGTCCGTTAACCGACTCTATCAGGCATAACTTTGTAGTGGGTTTTCCGATTTGGATGATTTTTTTTATTAGAAAGGGTATACCTCATTGTTGATCATATTCCAATTTGGAATGGAATGATCCACCTCTATTGGTAAAAAATAGGGGATGATTGATTTTTCACTTGTGAACTTTGACACACATATGTAGTTGACATTGACAGACCCTCCTACATCCGTCAAAATGATTACATTATATGAAAGGATGGAATTATATACAAAGTGATTAAATCAACTAACCAGAACTTTCAGAATAGATTTATATTATACAACATTAAATAGTTAAAATAGAAAATCATATTATTTAATAGTAATTAACCGACGAATCCAAAAAGGAGGAGGTTCTCTATTCGACGCGTATATTTTTTTTTATGTATGATCACGCACAACTTTTCACAGAGCGGTTCGATTCCGATGATTCTTCTTTCATTGCATAGGGTGTACTTCGAAGTTGGTTCAATTTCAATTTGAACAACAAAATCCATTCCTAAGGGTAGCAAAATGAAGGATATTGATCGGTCACCCTCTGAATTTTGGTCGGTTAACCGATTCTATCAGGCTTAACTTTGTAGTGGGTTCTCCGATTTGGATGATTCTTTTTTTATTAGAAAGGGTATACCTCATTGTTGATCATATTTCAATTTGGGATGGAATGATCCACCCCTATGGGTAGTAAAATAGGGGATGATTGATTTTTCACTTGTGAACTTTGGCACACATCCGTCAAAATGATTACCATCTATGAAAGGATGGAACTATATACAAAGTGATAACATCAACTAACCAGAACTTTAAAAATCAATTTATAGTAGGTAACATTAAATAGTTGAAATAGAAAATCATATTATTTAATAGTTAATAGTTGAAGTAGCTAGGTAAGTAAGTATTTTGGAAGTAATCAAAAATCAAGTAAGTAGTGATCAGTAGATTTCAGCAACAAAAAATTGAAAAATAAAAAAAATTTAACAAAAACTTAAACCGACAAAAAAATCAACTAAAAAGCAAAAAATGAAATGAAACTTTTCAGTCTAAATGATAATTTAGCTCCTAAACTAATGTGAGTAACTGATTTTGAGTCGAGGCCAAACAAACTAGCAATTGAATTAGGTAAAGCGTAAAATGATAGCAGCGAGATGCACGGCTGCGTTTTGATAACTTCTTTCAAAGTAATATAATGATCTTCGATAATTGCTTGTTTGGCGCCGACTCAAAATCAGTTACTCACATTAGTTCAGGAGCTCAATTATCATTTAGACCAAAAAGGTTCATTTTATTTTTTGCATTTCAGTTGATTTTTTCGTCGGTTTAATTTTTTGTTAAAAAGTTTTTATATATAGTAAACCACTCAGATTCCCTAATGATAAATTACATGAAGAATCAGGAATATTAGACATCTTTTCTGTGTAAACATATTAATCAACATCAAGAAAAATAAGATCACCTCCCACCCTATCACACACTCATACAGCACAAGGAATAAAACCATCGTATTGAGTGATCGTCGCTGTGACAAAACCATAAGGCAGCGTCACTGTGATTTTCTTGCACCAAAACTTTATAGTTTGATGCCTATTGAAATCAAGAATACAAAGTGCATCAATTTATTTAATAGAAATACAAAAAACTGGATTTTGGCTCATGGAAGGCGAAAACTACACGATTTCGTCAATCAAAAAATCAATTAATAACTGTAACATCAAATTCAATTCAAATAATGGTTCAGTTTATTATCTTACATTCCTCAATCGAACCAATGGATGGTCTACTAGTTTACTTTATTATTCTCTATTTATTATTCTACTCATTCTTATATTAGTAAATAGCTAGTTAATATTGTATAGGTCTGGATGTGTCTATGTTTATACGTATATATGTAAATGTTATTATACTTATATGCATATCACTTGATTAGATATTCATACTTAGAGTTAATTCATTATAAATTATGCTTTTTTTATGTTCATGTCTACTTAATATGAGATCACGTACAATCGATGGTTCACTGAATCTGAAGCTTCTGTGATATCCCTTGTTTATTAACATTATCACCTCAATTATATACACTTTTGAACTTTTTTCTTGTTGAATGAACATTATTATTATTATTAAAAATAGGTCAAATTCAACTCGCACGATTTGATTACAGACAGATACAGACCGACAGATACAGACAGATAGATACAGACAGACAGATACAGACAGATACAGACAGATACAGACAGATACAGACAGATACAGACAGATACAGACAGATACAGACAGATACAGACAGACAGATACAGACAGACAGATACAGACAGACAGATACAGACAGACTCAACTTGAACTTCTTCAACATAGATGACAATAACGTTCAACAGTTTAAAAATTTCATAACCATCAATGGGGTTGATCAACTAGTTAATGAACCTACCCGAGTAACTAACACTAGCAGCTCATTGATCGATTATGTTTTAAGTAACAGAGCTGACTGTTTTTATAAGGTACATAAAACACCAAAAATAACTGACCATAGCATTATTTCAGTGTCTATCAGAAATACATCCATATCTAATGATAATTCCATCAGAACATATAGAAATTTTTGTACAAGAAATCTAGATTTACTGAATAATCAATTGATACTTTGCAATTGGAATTTAAATTCAATAGAAGTTGATGTGATTTACGACAACATTATGGAAAATATTGGGAGGCAAGTAAAGATCATCTCTCCATTAATCTCATATAAAATTGAGGGAAATCAATTGCCTTGGTATGACCATGAAGTTGTTAAACTAAGCAAATCGAGGGACAGGGCTTATAAAGCATTTAGAAATGGTGATGATGTGAACCTTGAACAAATGAACTGGATCACATATAAGAATTGTAGAAATGAAGTTGTTAATCTTCTCAAAATAAAAAAAAATGAGTATTATAAAACAAAAATTAACAATTGTTCACACAACCCAAAAAAAATGTGGGAAACACTAAAAACTCTAATAAAACCAAAAAATCCCGCTATCCCAAATCAAATAATTTTTGAAACAGGTCAAATGACAACAAAAGCTGTAACAGATCATGATAAAGCTGAAATGTTCAACTCATTTTTCATTGAAAGTATTGTATCAATTAGAGATGGAATTCCACCTTCTCTCCCGTGGTCTTATACCAATTTACCCAGAATTCAATGCAAATTCCCATCATTTAAATCACTGACTTTAAAAGAATTGAAAATCATAATAAGTAACTTAGACAATAAATGCAATTCGGATATTATCAACAACAAAATTTAAAAAAATGTGTTTGATGTTATTGGTCCTGTTATTTTGAACTTTGTTAATACCTCTCTGGAAACCGGAGTTTTCCCGCAACAACTCAAGAATAGCACAGTTGTCCCAGTACCCAAAATTGCAAATACTAGTGAAGCTATTAATTTTCGACCAATTAATACACTACCATGCTTGGAAAAAGTACTTGAACTAACCGCTTACAGCCAACTTTTAGACTATATTAATGAAAATAAACTCCTAATGGAATATCAATCTGGTTTCCGATCTAGTTATTCCTGTGAAACTGCCCTACAAGTAACATTGTCAAAATAGAAAATAGATATTGATTCAAACAAATATGTAGTAGCAGTATTTCTGGATTTCAAGAGAGCCTTTGAAACCATAGATATTTCTATTCTACTTTTGAAACTTCAATATTATGGATTAACCGATTGTACCTACAGCTGGTTCAAAAGCTATTTGGAAAATAGGTCGCAATGTACCAAAATAAATAATACATTTTCAACTAATAAAGTCATCAATACCGGTGTTCCGCAAGGGAGTGTACTGGGACCACTGTTGTTCATTCTATACTTGAATGATATCAATTATATTCAGGAATGTACATTTATTAATCTTTTCGCAGATGACACCCTACTAACAGCAAGTGATGTTGATCTACCAAATGCTATTCAAAAAATGAATAGAACACTTGGCAAAGTCTCAGAATTTCTCACAATTAATAAACTGAAACTCAACATAAAGAAAACAAAATCAATGATTATAACCACTCAGCATAAAAACAATTTGTTGGATAAAAACTTGATAAAAATTGAAATCTATGGTGAAACAATTGAATTGGTGGAAGAGTTTAAATATCTTGGATTTATGATAGACAACGCACTCAACCTAAAAAAACACTTTCAATATATTAACAAAAAAATTGCAAAAAAAATTTTTTTTTCACACGAATCAGCAGATATCTGTCATTTCAAACCTCCTTAACGGTTTACAATACGATAATCAAACCTCACTTTGATTACTGTCCTTCCTTATTATTTCTTCTCAATTCAAACTGTATCTCATCATTGCAGAAACTGCAAAATAGAGGAATGAGAATATTGTTGAAATGTAACAGATACACTCCCATAATATATATGCTGCAGGTTCTTGATTGGCTATCAGTTAAGGACAGAGTGTTTTATTATTCTATGATTTTTATTTTCAAAATAATATCAGGAAAACTACCAACTTACTTCAATCAATTCATCATTTATCAAAATGAAATTCATGATTACCCTACAAGAGGTAACATGAATTTTTATGTGACTAGAACAAATTACACGGGATCAATGAATTCACTATTCCACCGAGGTCTCATTGAATATAACAAGCTTCCCAAAGACATTATAAGTAGCAGTTCTATAATATATTTCAAAAAATTACTTATAGATTACCTGAAATTAAAATATATTTAAATCAGTTTAAGGTTTATTTACCATATTTACACCATTTCATTTGTTTATGACTATAAAATATGTAAAATAATATAATTTTCATTTATTTTCTTTTTTTTCAATATTATTTCATATTCTTGCCCAGCGAATATTTTACTACAATGTTATTATTGTTAAGATGTAACATTTATATTTATATATTGTAACATTTATATTTATATATTGTAACATTTATCTTTATATATTGTATATTAGGATACCTATATTAAATAAACTCACTTACTTACTTACTTAGATACAGACAGACAGATACAGACAGACAGATACAGACAGACAGATACAGACAGACAGATACAGACAGACAGATACAGACAGACAGATACAGACAGACAGATACAGACAGACAGATACAGACAGACAGATACAGACAGACAGATACAGACAGACAGATACAGACAGACAGATACAGACAGACAGATACAGACAGACAGATACAGACAGACAGATACAGACAGACAGATACAGACAGACAGATACAGACAGACAGATACAGACAGACAGATACAGACAGACAGATACAGACAGACAGATACAGACAGACAGATACAGACAGACAGATACAGACAGACAGATACAGACAGACAGATACAGACAGACAGATACAGACAGACAGATACAGACAGACAGATACAGACAGACAGATACAGACAGACAGATACAGACAGACAGATACAGACAGACAGATACAGACAGACAGATACAGACAGACAGATACAGACAGACAGATACAGACAGACAGATACAGACAGACAGATACAGACAGACAGATACAGACAGACAGATACAGACAGACAGATACAGACAGATAGATACAGACAGAACAGATACAGACAGAAAACAGACAGACAGATACAGACAGACAGATACAGACAGACAGATACAGACAGACAGATACAGACAGACAGATACAGACAGACAGATACAGACAGACAGATACAGACAGACAGATACAGACAGACAGATACAGACAGACAGATACAGACAGACAGATACAGACAGACAGATACAGACAGACATATACAGACAGACAGATACAGACAGACAGATACAGACAGACAGATACAGACAGACAGATACAGACAGACAGATACAGACAGACAGATACAGACAGACAGATACAGACAGACAGATACAGACAGACAGATACAGACAGACAGATACAGACAGACAGATACAGACAGACAGATACAGACAGACAGATACAGACAGACAGATACAGACAGACGGATACAGACAGACAGATACAGACAGACAGATACAGACAGACAGATACAGACAGACATATACAGACATACAGATACAGACAGACAGATACAGACAGACAGATACAGACAGACAGATACAGACAGACAGATACAGACAGACAGATACAGACAGACAGAACAACAGACAATAACTCAACTTGAACTTCTTCAACATAGATGACAATAACGTTCAACAGTTTAAAAATTTCATAACCATCAATGGGGTTGATCAACTAGTTAATGAACCTACCCGAGTAACTAACACTAGCAGCTCATTGATCGATTATGTTTTAAGTAACAGAGCTGACTGTTTTTATAAGGTACATAAAACACCAAAAATAACTGACCATAGCATTATTTCAGTGTCTATCAGAAATACATCCATATCTAATGATAATTCCATCAGAACATATAGAAATTTTTGTACAAGAAATCTAGATTTACTGAATAATCAATTGATACTTTGCAATTGGAATTTAAATTCAATAGAAGTTGATGTGATTTACGACAACATTATGGAAAATATTGGGAGGCAAGTAAAGATCATCTCTCCATTAATCTCATATAAAATTGAGGGAAATCAATTGCCTTGGTATGACCATGAAGTTGTTAAACTAAGCAAATCGAGGGACAGGGCTTATAAAGCATTTAGAAATGGTGATGATGTGAACCTTGAACAAATGAACTGGATCACATATAAGAATTGTAGAAATGAAGTTGTTAATCTTCTCAAAATAAAAAAAAATGAGTATTATAAAACAAAAATTAACAATTGTTCACACAACCCAAAAAAAATGTGGGAAACACTAAAAACTCTAATAAAACCAAAAAATCCCGCTATCCCAAATCAAATAATTTTTGAAACAGGTCAAATGACAACAAAAGCTGTAACAGATCATGATAAAGCTGAAATGTTCAACTCATTTTTCATTGAAAGTATTGTATCAATTAGAGATGGAATTCCACCTTCTCTCCCGTGGTCTTATACCAATTTACCCAGAATTCAATGCAAATTCCCATCATTTAAATCACTGACTTTAAAAGAATTGAAAATCATAATAAGTAACTTAGACAATAAATGCAATTCGGATATTATCAACAACAAAATTTAAAAAAATATGTTTGATGTTATTGGTCCTGTTATTTTGAACTTTGTTAATACCTCTCTGGAAACCGGAGTTTTCCCGCAACAACTCAAGAATAGCACAGTTGTCCCAGTACCCAAAATTGCAAATACTAGTGAAGCTATTAATTTTCGACCAATTAATACACTACCATGCTTGGAAAAAGTACTTGAACTAACCGCTTACAGCCAACTTTTAGACTATATTAATGAAAATAAACTCCTAATGGAATATCAATCTGGTTTCCGATCTAGTTATTCCTGTGAAACTGCCCTACAAGTAACATTGTCAAAATAGAAAATAGATATTGATTCAAACAAATATGTAGTAGCAGTATTTCTGGATTTCAAGAGAGCCTTTGAAACCATAGATATTTCTATTCTACTTTTGAAACTTCAATATTATGGATTAACCGATTGTACCTACAGCTGGTTCAAAAGCTATTTGGAAAATAGGTCGCAATGTACCAAAATAAATAATACATTTTCAACTAATGAAGTCATCAATACCGGTGTTCCGCAAGGGAGTGTACTGGGACCACTGTTGTTCATTCTATACTTGAATGATATCAATTATATTCAGGAATGTACATTTATTAATCTTTTCGCAGATGACACCCTACTAACCGCAAAGTGATGTTGATCTACCAAATGCTATTCAAAAAATGAATAGAACACTTGGCAAAGTCTCAGAATTTCTCACAATTAATAAACTGAAACTCAACATAAAGAAAACAAAATCAATGATTATAACCACTATAAAAAAAAATTGAAATGGGAAAAATTAATTGGTGGAAGTTTAAATATTTGGATTTATGATAGACAACGCACTCAACCTAAAAAAACACTTTCAATATATTAACAAAAAAATTGCAAAAAAAATTTTTTTTCACACGAATCAGCAGATATCTGTCATTTCAAACCTCCTTAACGGTTTACAATACGATAATCAAACCTCACTTTGATTACTGTCCTTCCTTATTATTTCTTCTCAATTCAAACTGTATCTCATCATTGCAGAAACTGCAAAATAGAGGAATGAGAATATTGTTGAAATGTAACAGATACACTCCCATAATATATATGCTGCAGGTTCTTGATTGGCTATCAGTTAAGGACAGAGTGTTTTATTATTCTATGATTTTTATTTTCAAAATAATATCAGGAAAACTACCAACTTACTTCAATCAATTCATCATTTATCAAAATGAAATTCATGATTACCCTACAAGAGGTAACATGAATTTTATGACTAGAACAAATTACACGGGATCAATGAATTCACTATTCCACCGAGGTCTCATTGAATATAACAAGCTTCCCAAAGACATTATAAGTAGCAGTTCTATAATATATTTCAAAAAATTACTTATAGATTACCTGAAATTAAAATATATTTAAATCAGTTTAAGGTTTATTTACCATATTTACACCATTTCATTTGTTTATGACTATAAAATATGTAAAATAATATAATTTTCATTTATTTTCTTTTTTTTCAATATTATTTCATATTCTTGCCCAGCGAATATTTTACTACAATGTTATTATTGTTAAGATGTAACATTTATATTTATATATTGTAACATTTATATTTATATATTGTAACATTTATCTTTATATATTGTATATTAGGATACCTATATTAAATAAACTCACTTACTTACTTACTTACTTACAGACAGATACAGACAGACAGATACAGACAGACAGATACAGACAGACAGATACAGACAGACAGATACAGACAGACAGATACAGACAGACAGATACAGACAGACAGATACAGACAGACAGATACAGACAGACATATACAGACAGACAGATACAGACAGACAGATACAGACAGACAAATACAGAACAGACAGATACAGACAGACAGATACAGACAGACAGATACAGACAGACAGATACAGACAGACAGATACAGACGGCAGATACAGACAGACAGATACAGACAGACAGATCAGACAGACAGATACAGACATTGACAGATAAACAGACAGATACAGACAGACAGATACAGACAGACAGATACAGACAGACAGATACAGACAGACAGATACAGACAGACAGATACAGACAGACAGATACAGACAGACAGATACAGACAGACAGATACAGACAGACAGATACAGACAGACAGATACAGACAGACAGACACAGATACAGACAGACAGATCAGACAGACAGATACAGACAGATACAGACAGACGATACAGACGACAGATAATACGAAGACAGACAGATACAGACAGACAGATACAGACAGACAGATACAGACAGACAGATACAGACAGACAGATACAGACAGACAGATACAGACAGACAGATACAGACAGACAGATACAGACAGACAGATACAGACAGACAGAATACAGACAGACAGTAGACAGACGATACAGACAGACGGTACAGACAGACAGATACAGACAGAGCAGATACAGACAGACAGATACAGACAGACAGATACAGACAGACAGATACAGACAGACAGATACAGACGAGACAGAATACAGACAGACGAAGATACAGACAGACAGATACAGACAGATACAGACAGATACAGACAGAGACAGACAGACAGATACAGACAGATACAGACAGATACAGACAGATACAGACAGAGACAGATACAGACAGACAGATAGACAGATGCAAGATACAGACAGATAGAGACAGACAGACAGATACAGACAGACAGATACAGACAGATACGACAGACAGATACAGACAGATACAGACAGACAGATACAGACAGACAGACAGACAGATACAGACAGATAGAAAAATCATTGGAACCTTTCAATAATGTTTCTGCAAATGAAATGTCTTTTCTCAATTATGGACTTAAATATAACATTAATAAATACAACAATAAACAAAATTAAAATCTCTTGGCAGTTGAATGTGAAAGGGTTATTGAAACATACAATCTCCCTAATAAAGATTTCATTAGAAGTGATATTTCTAGATCTCTCAACTTCTCAATTCTGGCTCTAATTTCAATTCTGACATTCAAGTTGGCAAAAACATTTCCAAAAAAAATTTGAGAATCGACTAGTGGTCACTAAGGCCGATAAAGGTAATTGTATTGTTATTTTAGATAGAATTGATTATAATAACAAAGTTACTTCATTCTTAAGTACAAATAGTTTTTCCAAATTAACATTAGACCACACCAATAGATTTTTCAATAACATGAAGGTTACTTTGAATGTCTGTATCGATACGATCAAATTTTACAATTCTTCCAAGTTTGAACTTACCCCTATGAACCCCGCCACCCCATTCTTTACGGTTTACCCAAAATACATAGGATGATATTCCTTCAGACCGGTTGTTTCATACTGCAACTCTCCGGTTTCTAAGTTAGCTTCTTGGTTGAATTCCCTCATTAAAGATATCACCCATTTCAATAATCCTCGTTCATTGTTAAATTCATTTGATCTCACTCAAAAAATCAAAGATGTGGTGGGGGCCACCAATCTCAATTTTGTTGTCTTTCGACGTGGTTAATTTGTTTCCTAGTGTCCCTCCAGAAGATTGTATCAGGTTAGTAAGAGAGCTATTATTTAAGGCAGATGTTCTTTCTTTTCATGTTCAATTTATGTAGTTTGTTGAATACTGTTTCACAACAAAACTCCTTTCAGTTTAATAATGAATATTATACACAAAATTCTGGCCTAGCTATGGGTAGTAACTTGTCCCCCCTTCTGGCAGAGATTTTTATGTCTGATTTAGAACATAACCTCAAATGCTTTCCTTTATTTAATCAAATATTGTTGATGATTGTATCGTTTTTTTCAATGGGAATTTTCAAGAAGTAAATCTTTTATTAGAATTTAAAATTCCTTACACCCCTCTATACAATTTACATGGAAATAGCAAAAAACATGTATCTTCTTTTCTTAGATTTATTGATAAACACTTACGATTCTAAATTTAATTTTTTGATTTATAGGAAACCCACTCATACAGATACAGTAATTCCTTTCTCTTCATGCCACCCCAATTCCCATAAATTCGCAGCGTTTAATTCTCTTTGCCATAGACTATTTGATATCCCGTTGTTCCCTGAAAGTTTCAACAATGAATGGAACATCATTAGACAAATAGGTTACAACAATGGTTTTCCCACTTATTTAATCACCAAAATTCGTGATAAACATTTAATCAAATCCCTCAATCGTAGTTTAGTTCCTATTGATAAAGCCAATAAATATTGTTCTATTCCTTATTTAGGTGAAGTTTCTCTTGATATCTTGCATATTTTTGGACGTTTTGGTAATGATATCAATTTCTCCTACGGATCCGATTTCCAAAATGATAGTTAATACTGAAGATAAAGTACCTCTCGCCCACAAATCAGGCGTCTACAGAATTTCTTGTTCACAGAATGATTGTGTTGCTCAATATGTCGGTCAGAGTGGTAGAAAAATAAGAACAAGAGTTTTGGAACATGTTAAACTAATTGAGGGTTCTAGAAACCCACACATAGATGATTATAATACTAAAACTTCATTTCACCACCCACGTTTGCCAAAAAGGTTCTCTACTTAATTTTCTTGAAATTTTTCAGATCAGTTCTGTTATAAACAATCCGAGTGTTGTTTCTCCAAACGAACAAGTACAATTTGATTGCCGAGAGTTTTTTAATTTCCTTACATTTCATTAGAATTATTTATTGCCTTGATCTCTGATAAACCGATTGTTCTCTGTCATAGTAGATGAGTTCGTTTGGACAGGTGTTAGTCCGGTTAGCTCTGTGTTGTGTTATTCCTTTCTTCAGTATAGGTCATACTTCATGGCGTTTGTTGGAATAACTAGTCTGTCATATACGCACTGATCTTTAATTTGATACATAAATGTGCTACTCCGAGATATTAGATATTTGTTATAAATATGGATAGGTGACACCTGAGCTCTTTGCACGGAATACTATTTGCTTCAGTTGGATTTGCTTCTATTTCATCATTGTCCCGTGCATGTTGTTCTCCTGTCATCGCTCCATGGTAGGGTTTTGACAATTCAGTTTGCTTGATGGATGGCTCCTTGTGTGCTGTCAATCACCATTCATTACTGCCATTGTTTCACGTTCCACATGTAGTCGAGTTATTTTGTATCGGCTAATGTCTTTAGCCTACCTTAATTCAAAAAGGGGAAATTGTTTCTATTATGAACTCTTGACTATAAATTATAACAATTTTTCACCCATAATTTTTTCATCTCCATGTAAGTAACACATATTGTACTGCACTACCTATGGTTTTACTTCTTTGCTCTTCTTTTATTGTAGAATTTTAAACTGCGCTGATGATGAACCTATAGAGGTTCGAAACATGTCTAATCGATGGTTTTTTACCTTTTCACCATCATTCAACTAATCGATTGCATTATTGAATTGTGGAGACGACTTTGAGTTTTTCTACTTCGTTTTATCATTAATGTATTGAATGGATTATTGCATTAACCAAATATTTTTATTTAACCTTTCTAACTAGATTTATAATGTAGATATTCGTTGGAATTTATCATTAATGTATTGTATGGATCATTGCATGCACTAATAGATGTTTCAAATATTACTGTAGCAATACTTGTTTTAACGAAATTTGAGATGTAGATATTTTAGATATTACGATTCATCATGAATGTATGGAATGGATCATTGCATATATCAATAAATGTTCCAAATATTATTGTAATGATACTTTTTTATTTGAACTTTTTCACAAAATGTACAATGTAGATATTCTCGATGTTCTGTAATTGTTTAGATTAATCACAAATAATTAAAATAAATTCATTTTCTGTACCTGTTAGTGTTTCTTTCATGTGATGAGTCATATATTTATTAAGTTTGAACTACGGAAAATATAATTAATAATTCAGAATGAATAGACTGGATGTATGTTCATACAAATTTCTTACATTTTTTGCAAAATTGTTATTAACTTATTTCACACCAACTGTCAAGGGATACTAATTCAAAGATAAAGACGTTTACTCATAATTTTTTTTACGAATACAGGTTTACATTTTCTATGGCCAAAAATTTCCCTATGGTTACAAAGCTATAGAAAAAAATTTCAATTTCGGAAGATATTGGCATTCATAAAGATAATGTGACAATAAAAGTCAGAAAACTTTGACATAATACTGCACATTCTAGTTATTTAAAGTATTTTTGAATTTCAATCAAAATAGAAGAAATTAATCTTATCGACAAAGCCGTTAAAGAATTCGTCCACCGTATGCTCCTGAAATAAATTGTATTGTGCCATTCGGCATAGCAGATATTAAAAACTTTACAGTATTGCATTTTTGTATTCTGACCAAGTCATGGACAGACGAACAGGATCAGAGGGTTTTTCAATTTACAGACCATTAATAATCGAAATAACTTTCTTATAGCGAGCTCTGAAAGGGATCGGCAAATTTCTTTTAATTTCAGATATGTCAGGCCAATATATAAGCTCTTGTAAACACTTGATATACTCGAATCAAAGTCATCAGCCAATCAAAAGTATACATCCCAACCCGTATCATCCATATCTTTGATTTCTTCTAGTTTGGTAATGAATTTCAGAATGTGGTAATCATTTTCAAGGAGTCCCGAATAAAATCTACTCTTTTTTCTATACCTGCAATAAATAAGAGTTGGCGCTGCTGTCCTTCGATATTTCCACTATCAGGATCAGATGAAGACTGACTAGGAATATACTCAGAATTTTCTTTGTTGGTGTTATTTTTTGGTGAATCGGATAATATATTAGCTTGGCTACTGCTAAAAGAACTATTCGAAACTCTTGAGTAAATATTTCCCATGGATGTAATCACTCACTCAACACAGTTTTACTAGCTGAAGGAGTGATGTTTTCATTTGGTTGGGTTTCTCCATCGTTGGTAGGTCATGTACTTGTGATGAAACATTGTCAGACCAAAGCCGTTTGTTTATGTGAAGTTAGCCACACTTTTCCAGCCACGGTTTCTGACGTGTAGACTGTCGAGTGTGGGTTAGCGTGTTTTTACTCACACTACAGATTGATCATATAAAATCTGAATTCGATAAAACAAACCCAGCCACACTTTCTGATTGAATGTGCAGGTATAGTATCCATCCTTTGAACTCACCATGGATTCGCCTCAAAAGATAACAATCTCCCCTTGCGAATGAGTGGGTGACGCTGCCACGAAAATAAAAAACCATTGGAAAGAGGGCAACAAAAATGAATGCAAGGCACTATATGCATTTTTTGGACGTTCGTATATATGAGACACAAAATTCTCTGGCTGGAGAACAGTCTAGAAAGGAACGGGCTGCCATGAAACGAAAAATACTACGGGAAACAATCATCAAAATGCAAGGAACACAAAAAATTGATTTCTTTGGAGCCGTTTATAACAGCGATTTTTTTTAAATAATTTCTCGTATTATAAAAATTCAAAAGAAGTCGCGCTGTCACGAAAAGAAAAATACCATTAAAAAGAGGACATCACAATGCATAAAATACGATGAATGGAATTCTGCGGACGGCCGTTTGTAACAGGGAAAAAAATTAAAATAACTTCTTGGACTTTAAAAGTCAAGAAAGACTGGCGCTGCCACGGAAAAAAAAATACCATCAGAAAGGGGACATCAAAATGCATAGAGGATAGAAGATGGCTTTTTTTAGACGGCCGATTATAACAGATAAAAAAATAAAATAATTTATCGGACTATAAAAAGTCAAGAAAGCGTCGCGCTGTCACGAAAACAAAAATACCATCGAAAAGAGGAACATCAAAATGCATAGAACACGATAAAAAGGTTTCTTTGGACGGCCGTTTTAACAGATAAAAAAATTAAAAAGTTTCACGGACTATAAAAAGTCAAGAAAGAGTTGCGATGCCACGAAATCAAACATACCATTGTAAAGATGACATCAGAATGCATAGAACACGATGAAAGGATTTCTTCGGACGGCCGTTCATAACAGATAAAAAAATTAAAGTAATTTCTCGCACCACAAAAAGTCCAGAAAGGGTTGCACTGCCAAGAAACCAAAAATACCATTGAGAAGAGGAGATCAATAAGCATAGAACACGATGAAAGGATTTCTTTGGACGGCCGTTTATAACAGATAGAAAAATTAAAATTATTTCTCGGACTATAAAAAGTCAAGAAAGAGTCGCGCTGCCACGAAAACAAAAATACCATCGGAAAGGGGACATCAATATGCATAGAATGTTATCAATGGCTTTCTTTGAACAGCTGTTTATAACAGAGAAAAAAATTAAAATAATTTCCTGTAAAAGTCAAGAAGGCTCGCGCTGCCACGAAAACAAAAATACCATTGGAAAGAGTACATCAGAATGCATTGATAACGATAAGAAGATTTCTCTAAACGGCCGTTCATAAGAGATAAAAAAATAAAAGTGATATATCGGATTATAAGAAGCCAAGAAAGAGTCGCGTTGCCACGAAAATAAAAATACCATCGAAAAGAGGACATCAATATGCATAGAAGATAATGGTTTCTTTGGATGGCCGTTTATAACAGAGAAAAAATTTAAATAATTTCTCGTACTATAAAAAGTCAAGAAAGGGTCGCCCTGCCACGAAAACAAAAATATCATTGACAACAGGATATCAATATGCATAGAATGTGATCAATGGCTTTCTTTGGACGGCCGTTTATAACAGGGATTTTTTTTTATCGGACTATAAAAAGTCAAGAAAGAGTCGCCCTGCCACGAAAACAAAAATACCATTGACACGAGGATATCAATATGCATAGAATGTGATCAATGGCTTTCTTTGGACGGCCGTTTATAACAGAGAAAAAAAAATTATCGGACTATAAAAAGTCAAGAAAGAGTCGCCCTGCCACGAAAACAAAAATACCATTGACAAGAGGATATCAATATGCATAGAATGTGATCAATGGCTTTCTTTGGACGGCCGTTTATAACAGAGAAAAAAAAAATTATCGGACTATAAAAAGTCAAGAAAGAGTCGCCCTGCCACGAAAACAAAAATACCATTGACAAGAGGATATCAATATGCATAGAATGTGATCAATGGCTTTCTTTTGGACGGCCGTTTATAACAGAGAAAAAAAATTAAAATAATCTATCGAACTTTAAGAAAGAGTCGCCCTGCCACGAAAACAAAAATACCATTGACAAGAGAATATCAATATGCATAGAATGTGATCAATGGCTTTCTTTGGACGGCCGTTCATAACAGAGAAAAAAATTAAAATAATTTATCGTACTATTAAAAGTCAAGAAAGAGTCGCGCTGCCACGAAAACAAAAAGACCATTAAAAAGGAGATATAAATATGCATAGAATGTAATCATTGGCTTTCTTAAATTTTTTCTTATATATTTTGATAGATTTCGATGAGAAACACATTTTCTTCCCTTAAAGTTTTGCGGTCCGAACGACAGTTAATGAGTGATATGATGATGTAATGTCGCGTTTGCTGCTTTTGTGCACCTCAGAAGGCCCGTGCCCGTGAACACTGTTAATTCGTATCGTGTCAGTCTGTTGGCGATACACAGCGTATCTTCCATTTCCTCATAATTACTGTAAATTGTTTTGAGTTTATGGTTTTTCTGATGTGTTTCATTTTTTATATTATGAGTATAGTTTTGATTCTATTGTATATATGCATTATTTGTGAATACTTTAAAGTTTATCTAAAATAAGTTTATTGCGCGTACTCAAAAGAAGCACTGGCAATATATGGGCAATGACACCGACTTCTATCGCACCTAAATGGAAGCGAAAGCTTGAAACTTCGGAAAATATTCGAAATGAAAGAATACATAAAATATTAGATTTTCTCAGAGAAACGAATAATTCGACCGATATTTTCGATCGAGAGATCTATCGTTCACAAAATTCAGTTTTTGGAAAAAATTTGTCAATTTGTACATAGAAAAAATAATGTAAAAAACCGAAAGGTGTTTTTCACCTTCTGCAATAAATATTTTAATGTTATAAGACAAAAAACATACTTTGCATCTGGATGCAACAGGATCTGTGATTCGAAAACCAGATAAATCTACCACACGAGTGTATTATTATGCTGGTGTTGTTCAATTAGCCGGAAATGACCGAGTATACCCGGTCATCGAAATGGTTTCCTGCAAACATGATGGCTGGGTCCATCGCTTCATGGCTTTTGAAATTTAAATCATTCTGTCCATCTTCCAGTTCAAAGAAATGGCCTATTTTCGAAAGTATTGTAGTTGATTTCAGTTTCGCATTTTTAACGCCATATTCTTTTGGGTGTGTCAAACACCAAATTCAACGAGCAATATTACGTTGAAAAGGTATTCAATTCACATTCGAATAAGTCATCACACATTCACATTTCAGATTTCAAGGGTTTGAACAGAGGGGCTGCAAGACAAAAAATTGTCTCGTTTTAAAAACTAACGTTCATGTGTTCAAGCGTATTTTTATTTTTTTATTTAGGAGAAATGAAAAGTTTTAGGTGGGCCACTCTGTATTTAAAATGCATGCACATCAAATGAGTACTTTC
This sequence comes from Gonioctena quinquepunctata, assembly GCA_018342105.1. Classification (NCBI taxonomy): domain Eukaryota; kingdom Metazoa; phylum Arthropoda; class Insecta; order Coleoptera; family Chrysomelidae; genus Gonioctena; species Gonioctena quinquepunctata. Next base: position 430,319 of record JAFIRS010000340.1, read on the forward strand.
GAATCACATTTGACAGTTAAACTTGGTATTGTGAACAGAACTTTTCTAGGAATTTTTTCAAATTTATATTCTTTTAGCTGTAAAAGGAGAAAATATTTTTTTTAAGTACATCTCATCTCTCAATTAACTTTTATGGGTTGTCCACGAACTATAAATCTTGGAATTCTATGAAACTCAAAGATTACCTCGACCTTTTCTTCGACGTTGTTTCCAATTCGAAACCATTTCCACGAGATAAAATAAAGATTTTTATATGTTGCTTCCATATGTTCCGAATAATGTCGAATGATATAAAAGAACATTACTCTGACAATATAACTCAGACTCACATCAAAGAAATAATGGCTGCCGCTTTCAAAATTAATGGGTGGGCGAGATTTTGCCAGTGGTTCAAGAATTTGTAGGTCGTTTTGAACTCGCCAACGGTAACACCCCATGATGAGTCTTGCCTCAAATCATTATGGGATATATGCTGTGATGTTGGAGATATTCTGAAGTACGATAATTCTATACAGTCCAAAAGTAATATTTTCAGATTAGATTATGGCTCCACCGATAATGCTTCATTTAGAATTAGTCCTTTTTTCAGATTCCTCCAAGGGGTTGCGATGAAAGAAAAAGAAAAAAATATTCCAGGTATGATGAGTATTCCAAAAATATGTATTTCAACGCGGAATTTTTCAATGTGGTAATGGAAAAATACTTACCTATGTCTCACTTTGGAGTACCTTAATGTTAGAGAATAACAATCGAAAAAGTAATGCCCCTATCGAACGATTTTTTGGTATTGTAAAAAACAGTATGCTTAAAAAACACATGCGACAAAAATGCAGCAGAGTCATAAGAAAAATAAGGAAGTATGTCCTTTTCATATATAAAGAGGAGAAATTAGAAATGAAAAATGAAAATGTAGGTTCCAAGAGACGCATAAAACAAAAGAGAAATACGCAGATGAAGGTTTGGTATCACAAGAGCATTGGCAGAAAAAAAGGAAGAAGAAAGAAACTAATTTCAATGGGTCAACATTGACGAAAATATTGAATTCTAGGAATGAATCCAATGGAACCGTTGATCCTTGCCTCTATTGTGGAGTTGGACTTTTAGACCAAACAGCAATTTGGTATGGATGTGATAAATGTGAAGGCTGAGTTCACGCACTTTGTGAAAATAACCCTCCCGAAAATGAAAGCGATAAATATTTTTGTAAATTCTGTTTGGCAGCCAAGAAAAGTATCGAACAGCCGTTGTCAACCAACACCACTTCTTCGAAAATCCATTGCATAGAGTTTTTCGATGAGGAATACAAGAAATCTCTCGATGGATTACTGGATATTGAAAGAGAGACCAGGAATCAGTCTGAGTGTCCGCTTTGGTTCGAAGAAAGACACAAAATGATAACGGCATCTTTTTTTGGGAAGTTGTCAAAGCTAGCCGAAATTCCACACTCGAGAAACTGGCATTGAAAATCGTTACCCAGCCGAAGGTAACGTCGGAGCCAATAAGTCATGGAAAAATCAATGGAAGTTTTTTTTTTTATGTTCGGGTTCCCACGAAAAGGGATATCCTGTAATGTTCAGAGAACATCGTGGGAACCAAGGGAAAGAAGGTAGGAGTTGGTGTTCTTCTTAAATTTCTGGAGGTTGTATGCCTCGGGGAACACCTCCCTAGGCAATGAGTTCCAAAGCCTCGCTGTTCGTTGGATGAACGAGTCTTTGGAAAGTGATGTTCTGCAGGTCCCCAAAGTGACCACGAAGGGGTGTGATGACTGAACTTGACGGTTAATCTCGAAGAACTGCCAAGCAGGAACGATTGTGATATTTCAGGAAGATCGCCCATGAAAATATCTATAAAGAGACAAATCGCCAACTTTACGGTGTTCAGACAAGTTGCATTGTAACGAGCATCACGAGAGACAATTGCCCTTTTTGGACAGAATCCAATAGCCTCAGGATATGTTTAGGTGCCCGCGCTCCAAATATGGGAACAGTATGCCAGGACAGGTCGGATCTGTGCCTTATAGATCATAAGCAGCTGAGTGGGGGTGAAATAGCTCTTGGCACGAAACAAAAACCAAGTTTTTGGGATGCACTTTTGGCAATTGGACCTCACGTGATTTTCCCAGGAAAGGTTATTGCTGATAGTAATACCAAGCATCGATATGGATGACTTCAGTGGTATGGTTACTCCTGACAAAGTTATGTTAGGCACAGTGAGATCGGCTTTTCTAGAGAAAAGGCATGCTTGTGTTTTGTTTGCATTGAATTCTACCAAGTTATTAGATCCCCACTCGAGAATTGTTGCTAAGTCCATATTTATATGAGTAAAATCTTCTCCTGTTGCATTTCTTTTCAACAGGCTTTATGTAGGGTAGAAAAGTGTTGGAGGAGTAGATCATCGGCAAGCTTTACTGGACATGAGATGACTTACAACAGGTCGTTGAGAGAACTAGAAGAAAAGTGAGGGAGAATAGATCCTTGCGGAACAAGCTTTCGAGAGAGTCCTAGTGAAACTCCATCGACCACTACATGGAGAACCTTATGAAGAAAGCTCCATACTTGCACAGATAGCTGCCATAGAAGTTGGCGAGGAGCTGAGCAGGCTATCCCCTAAGTTTTGATCTCATGATGGCATGGGAAGCGGCATATTGCTCTATCGTTATCTAAATTCCTGAGTCTTCCAGATATTTCATGAGCTCGATGTTGATGGCTTTTCCATGACCTTTGAAATAATAGATAGCAGTGCGATAGGTCTGTAGTTGCTAGGTAGGGCCTTTTGCCTTTTTAGGGACTGGTGTACTCTTGCAATTTTCAATTGGACGGAAATACCCCAAATTGTAAGAGTGGTTGAACAACTTGCAAAGAACAGGTGTTAGTTCGGGGCACATTTCTTGAGAACAATCGGCGGATTCCGTCAGATCCACAGGCTTTGTTGGTGTTGAGACCCAGCAAAATCTTTCTGATAGTACGTTGGCGAAAGGTGATCTCAGGCATGTGACTGTCAATAGGTGTAATGTTCGGGGTTGTTTTCCCGATGAATCAGAGTAGAATTTCCAGCAAATAGGTGCGCAAAGATATTGGCTTTTCCTGGGCGGTCGTTGCTAGTGTTCCATCTTCTTTGGTTAGAGGAGAAATGAGCTGGAAGTGAAGTTTCTTCCCACAGCTTTGGCGAAAGACCAGAATGAACGGGGTCCGTTAGGACATTCAGCAAGTTTTGATCTTATTTTGGCATTGTGGGCATCTTTTGAGCATTCTATTGTCTCTTTGCATATGCCTCTAGCCTCGACATATGCTGCTCTGGTCTCAGGGCCCGGATTTTTTAGCCATCGATGGTATGCTGCCTGTTTGGATGCCACAGCTCTAGAGCAGTTTCTGTTAAACCAGGTCTTATCGGATGATGTTCTTCTTTCGGTATTCGGTATGTAAGTTTGCATCCCCAACATGATGATTTCAGAAATTGTCTCAGCACATCGTGTTGGATCTACTGAAGAGAAACAAACTCTCTTCCATGGAAACGCTTAGAAAAACATACGAAGACCTTCCCAGTCGGCCGAATTGTAATGCCACATGAGACGGGGTGGTATTGTGCAGCTCGATGGTAAATGGAAAGAGCATGTTGTGGAGATGAGGATGTGATCAGAGTTTCCAAGTGGGGCACACACTTCTATTCTATACGGGTCAGGATTGGTGGTGAGGAAAAGATCTAGTGTATTGGCAGACTGGTTGTTGACATCAGGGATGCGGGTTGGTAGCTCGACCAGTTGTTCTAGACCAGGAGGGATGGCAAAGGCCTCGGCTTGACGACCCGCATCATCTGTTTTGTTAGAGAATTTGAGCCAGGCAGCGTTATGTACATTAAAGTCTCCCATGATTATGGTTTCAGCTGTTGGATGGTTCTCCTGAATGTAGTCCAGTTTGAGTGATAAAAACTCAAAGAGGTCGTTAAATGAAGGTTCATTAGGTGATAGGTAAAGGCAGCAGAGGAACTTAGTCAGTTTAGTATCAGATAGCTTGAACCACATCACATCAAAGTCTTTTGGTTCCAAACTCTCTTCACGCTGGCATGAAAGGTTAGCCTTAGCGTAAAGGCAGACTCCACCTTTGAACCTGAATCGAGAATGGAGTTCGTAACCAGGACAAAGCATATGGACCTTGTTGGTGGACGAGTTTACTTGTGTTTCTGTTAGAGCCAGAATATCCGGGTTTTTTTCGTCTGTAGGTGATGGTGGACGTCATTGATGTTCTTGTTGAGTCCGCGGATGTTGCAAAAATTAATCTTTAATGTTGAGTCCCCTCGAGTACCTCTCGCCCGGAAATCCGAATGGAGAGGTATTTTGCTTTCGGAGTGTTTTACTCTAGGAGTAATGCAAGAATAGCGTACAAAAATATAAATAATATTCATTGCGACACTGCTGGATTAGTTAGTAAATTTTCAGTAAATTGCTGGCTCCCCAGATGGGTTGGTAGGGAAAAACGGAATTATTGAAATCAAGTGCCCGTTCAAAATCAGAAATATGGATCCTGATATTGCTATCCAACGAGGACTCCTCCCAAATGTAGACAAAGCCAGCGGAAAACTGAAAACTTCACACGAGTATTATTATCAGGTACATGGACTTTTGGAAATAACGAATAGCGACTGGTGCGACTTGATAATCTATACTTTCAGGCGTATCAAAACTGAGAGGATAGCGAGGGATAGAAATACTTGGGAAGTCATTCTGAATAAGGTACGAAGATTTTTCAACTTTCACATGCCACCCCATTCAGCATGTATAACGAAAACACCTCTTTTATATAAATGGAAAAGCGAAAACTCTATAAATATCTTATACAATGGGCTAGTCGCAGACCACACATTTTATTGGGATATTGGGAAAAATTATATAATAGCGCATTTTGAGGAACTTTCCTGTACTGTTAATGAAGTGACCATTGAGGATTTCCAAATTCTGTCCACAAATCAGTGGCTTACGAATTTTTTAATAGACATTTACCTGAATCTTCTGAATAGTGGCATCCAAGAGTACCAGGTTGTTCCGTGCATATTGGCATCGAGACTTTTTTATTCTCGGCAGGTGAAAACCATGATGATACAAGATTTTTTCGAATAAACAGTGATAAATTAATTCTACCGTTGTTACAAAACTATTCAGACGTTACTCCACAACCGAGTCTTCACCACTTCTGTCTCTGCTTGGTAGATTTTTCGAAAAAAGAATTCATATTTTTCAACCCTTCTCTGAGCACTGTAAAAGAATCAAGTTCATATATGAATGAATTCTTGAAATATTTGCAGTATTACGAGAAAGTCAATAACGAATTGATTGGGATTGATGATTGGTCATGTAAATTATTGAGTCATGACAGTCAAACAGATGGTTTCAACTGTGGCCCTTTTATTTTATATTTCTTCGAAGGGTTCATCAATGGACAATCATTAGAAAATGATATTGACATGATTCAATATCAAAATCACATACAAAATGTTATTATCAGGGCATCCGATTCAATGACGAATAAATGTTTTTTCTGCGGTAGATCGATACAAATATTTGAAATTGACATCCATAAATGTGAAAACTGCATGATTGTATCATAAAACATGCAAAAGGGTTTCTTACTGCATCCGGAGGAACAAATTTGCGACTTATGTTTGCATTACTAATTGTACAGGAGTTCTCCACAGTCAAAATTCTAACATTCCTTTATGTGTATTTCCATTTCCTCTACCCGACTCTTCGTCGAATTTTCGTTTTCGTGGCAGCGCGACTCTTTCTTGACTTTTTATAGTCCGAGAATTTTTTTTTTCACTGTTATAAACGGCCGTCCAAAGAAACCGTTTTATCGTGTTCTATGCATTTTGATGTCCTCTTTCCAATGGTATTTTTGTCTTCATGGCAGCGCGACTCTTTCTTGACTTTTTCTAGTCCGAGTAATGTCCGATGAATTATTTAATTTTTTTTTGTTATAAGGCGTCAAAGACCATTTTACTCCATGCATTGATGTCCTCCTTTCTAATGGTATTTTTGTTTCCGTTGCCAGCGCGACGCTTTCTTGACTTTTTATAGTCCGATAAATTATTTTAATTTTTTTATCTGTTATAATAGGCCGTCTAAAGGAAGCCATTTATTATCTCCTATGCATTCCGATGTCTCCTTTCTAATGGTATTTTTGTTTCCGTGGCAGCGCCACTCTTTCTTGACTTCTACAGTCCGAGAAGTTATTTTAATTTTTTTCCCTGTTACAAACGGCCGTCCAAAGAATTCCATTTATCGTATTTTATGCATTGTGATGTCCTCTATTTTTAATAATATTTTTCTTTTCGTGACAGCGCGACTTTTTTTTGAATTTCTATAATCCGAGAAATTATTTAAAAAATTCGCTTATATAAGGCTCAGAGAATCCATTTATTGTGTTCCTTGCATTTTGATGATTGTTTCCCCTAGTATTTTCCGTTTCGTGGCAGCCGACTCTTTCTAGACTATTCTTCCAGCCCGAGAATTTTGTTTCTCATATTTACGAACGTCCAAAAAATGAATATAGTGCTTCTTGCATTCATTTTTATGCCCTCTTTCCAATGGTTTCTTATTTTCGTGGCAGCGCAACCTACTCACTCGCAAGGGGAGATTGTTATCTTTTGAGGCAAATCCATGGTGAGTTCAAAGGATGGATACTATACCTGCACATTCAATTAGAAAGTGTTGCTGGGTTTGTTTTATCGAATTCAGATTTTATTTGATCAATCTGGCAACACTGTGAGTAAAAACACGCTATCCCACAGTCGACAGTCTACACGTCAGAAACCGTGGCTGGAGAAGTGTGGTCAACTCCACATAAACAAGCCGTTTCAGGTTGATATGTGGACAGACATCGTTCTTCAACATAAATTTCGATCCTGTTGTTCTGGCATATTCCCAATTGGTAGTATCTTCTTTCAGCTGGAACCAAAGAACAATATCTGTATAGGACTGGATATAAAATACAGCACTGATTGATGTTTTTAATACAAAACTTTCATTGAGTGAAATTAAAGATCGTTTCTCGATGTACTCACCTGGAAATGTTCTGCACAAAAGCAAATATTTCCACTTTTTTCAAAAGTTTTAGACATTTTCACAGTTATTAAAATTAGAAAATGATTTCGGAATTCTTTCAATACGAAATACGAATCATTTATGGATAGCTTGTTCGTTTGCAGCAGATTTCGGCATTGCATATCTCGTGTCTCGTATCAAATATCTGCAAGAAAATGAGCTGAAGAGAGAAAAACGATTGATAATATTCTAGTCCGTGGAGCAAACGAACGAACCTATCAAAGTATCAAATAATAAATGTCATTACGTCACAATTCCATGGTGCACAACTCATACAACGATGCCAAATCAACTTTTGATGAACGTGACGTCACGAAACCACTTTTTTCCGGATTATGAAAAAACTACCCATCAGAAAAAAAAATCCCAAGTGATATTAGCACATATACTTTCTAATTACAGTGTTGCCTCATGGTGCATAAAAAGGCTCATTGGGATCGGAGATTCTCTACTCAATGAAGGTTATCCTACGATGGCTGCTTGACCTAGAAATCCCGGTGTTAAGACCTGTAAAATTTGAAATACAATCGACAATAGTGACAGTACGCCTACTTAATAGTGAGAGATTCAGATGGTGCCATATTATTTTCGAAATCTCTATGCATAACCTGAAATTTGAATAACCGCCATTATATTGAAAGTACAATTTCGGTAAGGATATTTTTTCAGAAAAGTTATTACATTTTAAATTTCTTATTGATCTCTGTTCTTGACCAATGTCAGAGAGAGAACTCTCATTCCCACTGAACTCAATATTTTGATAATTCAAATACTAATAAAGGTATAGAAAATACGCAGAATAATTAGAAACACAATTTGATAGAACCATTATTTTTATTAAATATTGTTTGTTCTATGGTAACAATAATGATAAAATTAATAAAGGTGAACTAAAGTTGTGATTTGGTGTCCTCTTGCCCATAGAAGAGGACGAGTGCTTTTCCACTTATAAGGGATTTTGGTGATATCGGTGATATTCTGGAGTCATTGTACTCGTGCCATGTGTCTGCATAATGGTGCATAAAGTAAGCCGTGATTTTCCGCTATAAGTTGTTGTTCCACTATAGTTGGATACAGCATACAAGTTGTATTGCCATGGAGCTACATTTTCTGCTGCAAAATTACTCATATCTAATATTTCGAGAGGAAAGTCAATGAATCAAGATGAATTAAAAGTATCCTCCGTGCTGTCAAAATTGGAGAAAAATTACTTTGTGGACATATTTGACATCAATGTATAACATGAAAATGACGCTCTAAGGACCTGAAAAAAAATTATCAATTTCCACTTGTTCGTATTGTCCATAGGATTGTCTTTACAATGGAAATCATTGCAGACTGTTTCGAATGTCTCATACCGTTTGAAAATTATTTGCCTAATATATTTTACAACAAAAGTAAATTGGAAAATTCTAAATATACTTCGATTGTTTGAAAATATGAACAGGATGTTCATTAAATTATATTTTTTTCTTTTGAGTTAGGGTCCTTTCAGAATATCTATCAGATATAGTCCAATGTCCAGCGTGGCTTTTACCGGGGAAGTAGTTGTTTTCTAATAGACATTCGGCAAAAATTAACTTAATTTTTATCGTGGATTTTTCAATTCATAGAAAAATCTTTCTATTCTTTATTCAATCGAGAATGTTTCCCTTTTCAAAATATACTTCCTTTGATGACACTTCGAAAATCACCTCTGGTTTTTGGAAAATAATCACAATTTTAAATCGCACTTGAAGTATTTCCAATTATCTTGGAAATCGCTTGTCAAAATCTGACATGCATACAGAAGTTCACAGGATGTTCAATTCAACGTGATCTATTTTGTACGAAATTTCTGTAGTTCCACCTCTTTTTTCAGTAGGTACATCCATGTTGGATCCATAGTGAGAGAACACGCAGCTACATTATCATTTCCATTCGATAGAATACAGAAAGCTTCTTTTAATTTCTTTTTCGTGTCATTTTGTTCGTGCATGAGAATTTTCGTGTGTTATCCCAATTTGTCATATGGGCCTCTGTTTGTGTTAATATATGTTCTACCAATTTTGATTTTCCAATTTCTCTATTTCTTATATTAGTTTTATGTTCTTGACGCCTTGGCGTTTCTCCCGTTCAAGTTCTACCACAAACACATGGAACACTGTTTACACAATTATTTGAATTTCGTTCTTGTTGGTTTCATACGGGTACACAATTCTTTGAATTTTGTTCCTCGTTTCTTGGTTTTGTATACGGGTTAATTCCGATCTCAACGTATAACGAGTTTTGAATATTGTTCTAACATTGAAGAATGCTCAGGAAAGTATTGTCAACCCATACAAAAGATCTCACATATTATGAGAAAAAACTTTTAACACCCCTTTTCCCAGAATATAAAAAATATAGAAATTGGAAAATCAAAATTGGCAGAATATAAACAGGGGCCCATGTGGCAGATTGGGACAACACGAAAATTCTCATGCACAAACAAAATGACACAAAAAGGAAATTGAAAGAAATTTCCTGTATTTTATTGAATGGAAATGATAATATAGCTGCGTGTTCTCTCACTATGGATCCAACATGGATGTCCCTACTGAAAAAGGAGGTGGACCTACAGAAATTTCGTACAAAATAGATCACGTTGAATTGAACATCCTGTGAACTTCTGTGATGTATGTCAGATTTTGACAGGCAATTTTGAAGATAATTCCAAATACCTCAAGTGCGTTAAAAAATTGTGATTATTTTTCAAAAACCATGATTTGATAATAAAAGGGGACAGAGGTGATTCCCGAAACGTCATCAAAGGAAGTATATTTTGTATTTAGAATTTTCCTATTTACTTTTGTTGTGAAATATAGGCAAATAATTTTTAAACGGTACTGATAAATTTGAAATTTTCTCAGTTTATTTCAGAAACCAGAATTAATTTCTATCTCTCATAGGGTTTGGAAGTAGATCATAATGAAAATTGTAATCATTTCAAGAACGTTTAAATCCGTTCATGTTAGATATGTTGTGGATCACAATTAAAATAAAAACAGAGGCAAAACACAAATACCGGATAACGTGTAATCAATACACAATCCGACCTCTCGGCGATCAACTGTATGATTGACAAAAGAATATTTGATTAAAATTCACAGGATGTTCTGTTATGATTGAACATAGAATGCCTGACCTCCAAACGTGAATTCTGAAAGGAAGGATATAAAACAAAGGTAAATGCGATATAATTGAAATAAAGGTGACCCCTAGCTAAGAAGGATTAAATTACTAGGAAATAACCAAATACCCAAACTCAATAGGTGATAATCAAATTCAACAGATGGCATACTGTGAGGTTGACAAAACAAAGTTGGAAATTAGAAAATAGAGCATTTCATTTATTGAAAACAAGGGAGTTGAAGAAATCAATACCATCGAAATTATTGATTTATTTTTTTTATTTACAAAATAACCGCTTTAACCCTTTGAGTCATTAGCAGTGGAGTTGATGAGTTACAGTCATAGTTTGTTGCCAAGATTCAAGTTATTTAAGAACATTATGATATTGCTACTATTACTATAATCTAACATTTCCTTAAAGTCATGGGATATATGAAACGTGTCTCTTCGGATCTGTAACATGGGACATTGCACTATGAGAAGTTATTGATATTGATTCCGAACATTCCTAGAAGATTGCGTTTATTGCATTTTTTACAAACGTGTACGATTTCCAGGTCTTCTTCGATTTGAGAATTGTGTTCCAAATTGATCCTGTGATTAGCGGATAAACTTTTTGTGTTTGCTTGGAGACTGTTGGAGCCAGGATGTTTTTCAATAATCTTGATATGTTCCATGACTCTTGTAATGAGCTATTCCACTCTGACCGATATATTGGGCGTTGCAAGTTGGGAATGAACAATAAAACGAGTGAACTCCAGATCTGTTATGAAGGAAATATTATCTTTAGTGTTACAAAATGATTTCGATAGAGAGTGGCAAGTGTAAAATGAGATGATAATATCGCTATCTATACAAAACCTTTCGAACATCATTGAAAATTTCGCCTAAAAAAGGAAGTGAAGTGAAAAAGGAGTTTTTGGATCTTTCAGAAGAAAAGAAATGAGAGGGAGGTTTAAAGTTTTGGTCATGTATCGGTGATAAAGTTCATTCAGGAGATGTGGAGAACAGCCGTTGTTGAAAGCCATTTGTTTGATAATATCAAGTTCCTGATTGAAATTAGCATCTGACATCGGATTGGTGAAAATTCTGTTGAGGAGGGAGTTGAAAGCTGCATGTTTGTGTACATTAGGGTGGAAACTAATGTATGGGATAACCAGATATGTATGTGTAGGTTTCTAATGATGGAAAATACAAATTCGTTATTTGATTTGTTGACAAGCAAATCCAGGAATGCTAAGGAATCATTGTTCTCTAATTCCATAGTGAATTTGATAGAAGGTTGCAAGGAATTGAGGAAGTTTACAAGAGAGTTGACATCACTTAGGGGGTCATCGAACAAAACAATACTGTCATCAACATACCGATTTCAAAAAATGATTTTATCAAAAAGTTGAGAATGTGCAAGTTGTTTTTCAAGGTTATGCATGGATATTTCTGCAAGTAACGGTGAGATGTTAGAACCCATAGCCAAACTGTATTTTGTTTGAATAATTCTAAATTAAAGTGACTAAGGACTGAATCTAATAGTGTGTATGAATATTTACACACTATTAGACTCAGTCCTTAGTCACTTAATTTAAATTATTCAAACAAAATACAGGTTTGGCTATGGGTTCTAACATCTCACCATTACTTGCAGAAATATCTATGCATAACCTATGTGAGAATTGTATGTTGGATTGGATGAAAAAATATAAAACCATTAATGGTGAATTATTCAATATAATAGGGATTCAATTAAATAACTGAATTCATAATATGAATCATGATACACCACATTTTTTTCAAATCTATTTCTATATCTACTTGATCAAACTCTGGCTGACTGACAGACGCACAGCTTAAGCTGGCACTACTTTTGCGACGATGCATATCGCGTTACGTTATGTATCACTCTGTATGGGATGTTATTATATTCTGTAGTGTGGTCCCAGAGTAAGTTTCTTTTTGTGTTTTATAAATTGAATTCTAATCATGAGGAAAGGTGACGGAATATTTTATCTTGGATACCTAGAAATGTTAGTTACCTCTCAGAAAATGTATTCCAGGTCGAAATTAGTGCCAGTCAGAATCGTAACTTTGTAGCAATATAATCAACGTATATGTCGTCTGGAGATATGGGACAATGGATTTTTTCCATCGTGGGAGATCTTAAACTTGCATATCTGTCAACTAGGCATAATGCTGAAAGGCGCGAAGATCGGACTCTGAATTGTATTCCTACGCAATGAGGTGACTGTTTTTGGCTAATTAGAGGAAGCTGCGCAAGAAAAAATAATTCTGGGATGGCATTCCTTAGGCTTGAGGTGGATCTCAAAAATGGATTAGTGGGAACTCGATCGCAAGGGTGCGACGAGTCTTCGCGCTTGACGCGCGGCTGCAGTTACTAAGTCGGAACCCAGACATCATGGAATATTCCTAGAATATTCTCTGAATATCCGATAAGGGAAGAGTATATTCCGAATGAACATGGAATATTCCTAGAATATTCTCATGCCTCTAGCATATTCCAGGAATATTCCAATATGCATATTCCTGGAATATTCTCGGGGGAATGTACCACGAATATTCTCGTGGGAATATTCCTGTATGAATATTCATAGAATATTCCTGTGTGAATATTAATGGAATAATAATTTATGAATATTCATAGAATAATCAAAATTGAATATTCTGTATTGTATATTCATGGAATATTCTCCCTTATTTCTATGGAATGAACACCAATAACCATTTTGAGTTCAAAATATGGGAAAAGTATGAGAAAAAGTGCGAATAGATGTATTTGATTTGCAAACAGAGTTTTTGTTCAGCCAAGCTGACAAAAATACCCTACTGTACTGATTAAATTATAATTGGTCGGAAAATATCGAGGTGCACTTTCACGACCAATCAAAACCATTCCGCGCGCGTGAGCGTCTGTCGTTCATCCGGTAGTCGTAGCTCAACCCGATAGCAGAGCTGTAAAGTTGAATGCATTTTAAATTGACATTTGACATCTTTTGTTTCTGTTTTACTGGTATGGGTTAATTTTGCATATTTGTATGTGAAACTACTGTGTTTGGAATTGTTTAACAAATATTCTTAATAATCACCACAGTGTGGTAAGTACACTTTTATGTTTCCATTCATTTCATTCTATCAAAATTCCATTCGTATTAATTGATCATTTCATTTTCAAGGCGTTTTCTACAAAGTGCCTGAAAGAAAAAGAAGCAGTGCTTGGTATAAGGGAGTACACCAGGAAACTGAAAATATCTTCCATACAATTTTCACACAAACTCTGTCACAGCATGCATGCAAAAGGACAGTTGAGTAATCAAGTTGAAACTATTAGTGATAGAATGGATTCAGGTTTTTCTGATTCAGATAGCAGTAGTTCGATCTTGCAATTCTCGATTTTCAGAGGTATCCCTGTAGTGACAGAAGAACCGTGTTAATAAAATATGTGTTATCATTATTATAACTATATAGAAATAGACCTGTTTAAATTCATGTTGTTTTATTCCATTGTAGGAAAGGGGTGCGCAGTCTGCGGAAATCAAATGGTTTTTTTCTAAGTGGAACCTGCAATTCCAATCCACAAATACTGTGAGGAGAACAATTACGTGTTGCAATACTACATAATTTTTGAAATGAAGTTTTGTTTCTTGGCGAATGTGAGCAAAAACATTGCTTGAATTGTCAGGCATAATTGTCGAAGTTCATATTATTGATGTATAGTGCTTTTAAGATTTTATATTTGAGGATACTCATGTGGGAAAACAGTTTATTTTTCTTCATTTTCTTAATTTCTAAATTTTAGGGAATGGTTATATTGTTCTGAGAACCCTTCAGGATATTTAAGGAATATTACTATCATATTCCTGAATTACTTTGAATATTCTCGGAATATTCATAGAATATGTTCATGGAATATTCAAGGATTATCCTTTCTGGAATATTCATGGAATATTGTAGGTATATTCTGGATATACAGGGAATATTCCAGGAGTATTATTTCTAGAATATTCATGGAATATTCTGGATATTCCGGGCATATTTCTCATGGAATATTCCAGGAATATCTGAAATTTTTCCCTCCAGCACATTCAGGAATATTCCAAAACAGATACGTATATCCCTGGCACATTCAAGAATATTCCAATATCCCAAAAATAATATTCTATGAATATTCATGGAATATCAAGTGCTGTCTGGGAAATATATATCAATATTTTGGTTTGAGTGAGTTTTTGGGAACTAAAGGTTGAATGTTTTGAAATACGAAAATTTTGTCGAGTGTCGATGGGTTGGAAGAGGAGCTTTAAGAGAGCAACGGGAAATAAGTCTGGAAATCTGGAAGACGGAAAAAGCGACCGGATACAGAAGAAAAATTGAGTGAGTCACGATGCTTGTAGTAACTATGAAATATTCTAGTGCTGAGCTTTTTTTATATTAGATTTACCAGGGTGAACCAAATGTACAAGATGAGAATAGTTGATTAAATTAAATTCTAGTTAATTTCAGAAAACTAAATTTGGGAAGACAGTAATCAGAATAATGGAGAAATAGTTCACTTCCCAGCTAAAGGGAAAGTTAGAGTAAGTATTGAAGAGACATTTTATTTGGGAGAAAAGTTATCCAAAAAAGACCATACATGTTAAACCGTGGCCGGTTCACACGTTCTGGAAGACAATTGGTCTGGAATTAAACAGTGCCCAATATTTTTCCATTATGGGGACATTCTATAATCATTTGTGTTGTGTAGAAATGCTCTTTTGCCATTACATGGTGAGAGCAGCCCATATGATATGTGATATTATATGTACTTGACATTCATATTGTTATACAACAATAGATTGATTGACTATTTAATGAAGGATTTTATTACATGTATGAATAAATTAGTTGGGTCTACAAATGGAGATATATCAGGTAGACATCATGAAGAAGAATAGGAATAACAAGTTCAAAGTTCTACAATAGTGATAGCAGAAAGGTTTTTTTCAAGGAATTTCATATCTAACTAAAATATAAAAATAGTCTTTTTATCGATTGTTATAGTCTGAGCTTGTATGATGTCGCGAGTTACTAATAGATTACATTTTTCTTCAGTTCCCCAGCAGAATAACCTGAACTGTTGACTTGTGAACATTTAGGAAGAACATTGTTGATGAGCATGATATGATTTACTCAATCAATGATTTCGGTTTGATTTGAGTTTTCTCGGACAAAAAACGGAACTTCGTTTGACTACCAGCGTTACCATGGTTTCAGGAAAGAAGTTGTTTTCTGTTAAATATAACAAAAAAGCTTGATTTTTTCATCGTACATTCGATTTTTCAATATCGTTCATACCTTCGATAACTATTTATAAACACTTTTTTCTAATAAAAAAAGTGTTTTTTAATTACCCGAATGAAGAGATCGAAATCCAATCTGAAAAGACTATAAGAATTCAGTTCAGAAGCTTGCTGGGATGTTGCCAAAATGAAAATAATATCCCTCCTCAATGAAGGTGTAGAATCAGCCCAGTTGCTGAGGAAAATAGAGTCCGGTAGTATACTGGCCTGAAATGTTAACATTAAATTGAATGGAGAATCAGAACTCTAATAATTGATAATCTATATACCTGATGATACATCTCATTTCCCATAGCACAATATATCCAGAGTTCCATCAAGATTCCGCAAAAATATATGATACTCATAATAATGGAGAATTGAGATAGGGCGGAAGGATCTTGCTAAAATAAAAAGAGAGGCAAAATTAACTTGAGTATATTGATTCTTCTGTTTGGAAATATGAACAGGGTGTTCATAAAATCAGCTGTGGAATCATCTGCGACTGGGAGATACACTTTAGTCAGAATCTTCCATCGTTCAAGATAATCGCTTGTGGGGTATTCATGTGGAAAAGTCAAAAATTCTCAATTAAATATTTAATAGAAAGATTTTTCAGTGAATTGAAAAATCCACGAAAAAAATTAAGCTATTTTTTGTGAATGTCTAACAGAAAACAACTACTTCTCCGACCAAAGCAACGCTGGACATTGAACTACATATGATAGATATTCTGAAAGGACCCTCACTCAAAAAAAAAAATCCGAAATACTGTTAGACATTCACAAAAAATAGCTTAATTTTTATCGTGGATTTTTCAATTTACAGAAAAAAAATTCTATTCAATTGAGAATGTATTTCTTTTCAATAAGTATATTGAATTTCGATACTTCTGATCGGGATAAAATTGAAACGATTTAAAGTTGACTGTGAAATATGGGTGTTGTAGCTCGATTGTGAGCACGCGCCATCTGAAAACTTTTTATATAAGGAAAACATTATAATTTTGGAAATTACTCGCCACTGAAATCATGTACCTCAAACTTTTTTTTTATCAATCTTGGTTACTTGAAACCAATACTTACGTAATAAATTACGTTTGATGCAGTACTGACGTCAAATAAATATTAACTGAATGTTTCGTTCATTTCTCTGATAATGGCGATCATGCATATATCTGTAAATAATGCGGCTCTTGGAGAATATAACTCCAAAGTGACAGACACTGAAAATGGCACCCACGTCGCAGACCCATGACTTATCACTCCAAAGTTATAACCTAAAGATTACAATAGGTCTTATACCCTTGAAAGTGGAGAACACGTCACGGCTATCATAACCTCATAAAAAAATTCTATTGAAAACGCATAACCCATTTCATTTTGAATGAATATCATTCACGTATCAGGTAAAATGAACTTTTTGTAAGCAACAATAAAATAATTTGAGAAAAGTTAGGTTAGCTTCCGTCGTCATAGGTAATAGGAAACACGCATGTGTCCCTTTTCCAAAATATTTTGATATGCACATGGATATCACCACCTAGAGAGCTCATCAACAAACTAGAGAATCGAAAAAATGAATGTTTTTCATAATTAGAAATTGAAAATGCCAATTTTTACATCACATTCAGAAACGTACTCCTAGTACCTCTGATAAACGTATGCATCGTTACAACACACACACAGTTCAAACTTTTACTGTTAGTTGCTTCGAACTGTCAGCTATAATTTCATCTATCTTCGTTAATATGTTGTTCTAATATTTTTATTATGATAGTATTTTTAATTGTCACTGAAAAATCAGAATGAAAGTAAAAAATAGTATTGTCTATCAATATTCTTGAAACAACTACAATTGGCGCTAGTGTTCGGGAAGTTATTCAAGTGAAGGTCATATCAAGTTTAAATAACAGAGTTCCGCACAAGTTGCCAACTTAAAAAAAACCTCCAAAAACTTCTGCTTCTTCAACTGTAATAATTTTATCAGGGTTGTGTAGAGAATAACAAATTTTGGATCATTTATTTTTAGTCTCAAAGTGTTTATTTATATTTTTGAGCAGCACCTTTGAATTTGGAATTTTCGACAATATCATGGGATTTGAGAAATATTTCAGAAAAATGTTATTTTTGAGAACCGTACTGATGCGAAGAAACAATAAACTAAATTTATGAGTGTTCCCTATTGTAACTTTTTAGTGACTTTCATCAAATGCGAACTGTGCCAACCATCACCAATCAAGTGCCTGCCACCTTGGAAGTTACTAAAACGTCACCAGAACTATCAAAATTCTATTGAAAGTGATTATGACTTCTAAGTGATATTCAAGTGGTACAGGATGGTTACCGCAACGGTTATTCTCCACTTTCGAATTCGAAAACCAATAAGGTGATTCTGGTTAGTGGCCATAATGTCTCAGACACCTCAATTGACACTTATAGAACTGTGGAGTGGCTACCATAAATACGAATTACATGATTACAACTATGCAAATATGAAATTTTAGTTATCCTTACTGTACATTGGTAGATTTGGTAGTGATTACGTAATAACCGCCAAGAATCAGTTTCGTCACTATGATGCTGCTTGGAATATATATATATTTATATGTATATATATAAATATATATATATATATATATATACTTATATAATTATATAATTATATATATATATATAAATATATATATATATATATAATAAATATATATATATATATATACAAGGTGTCCCATATAAAACTCCGCGGGCAAATATCTGGGGAATGAAAATTGGTATCCATATTTCGTGAAAGCAGTCGATCTTGATGTCAAAGGGTCCTCTTATTTACGTAGAGATCCATCACTAGGTGTCATTCGTTAGGGCATCGCGATACCCACGCCAATTTTTGTAATTGGCATCCCAGATTTTTCAATGCTTCATGCGATTCTGCATCAAATTCTGAATTCAGCCTATAACAGTTTGTCTTGAATACTGATGAAAAACCTTAACTTTATTGCATATTATAAAGAGGGCCATGAATAAGTCAAAATAGAAAGCAATAACACGAGTTCAATGAAATTGATATATCAGTTATAATTGAATTGCCTGTTCAGTTTTATCTAGTTGTGTGTTCCAGTAAAATCGCAGACAATACAAATGAAAGTAAATGTTTCAAATTACCAAGAAATATTTTACTTTGACCAAAACTCTACCAACATGATGGTAATAACGAAAAAATTAAAGTGATAACATGAATTATTTTAGTAAGTGTTCGAACTGCCTCCCTTGACGTAGAATACACATATTTTATCTATTTAATATTTCTCGATTCGTGACACCTAAAAGCGTAGCTCGCGATATGGAAACACAAGCATGTGTGCTACTATTTTTCAAATCATCCATATTTTGTGGACATCGCATATAAACTAAGTCTTCATTATATCGCCACAGAAAGAAATCCAGGGGAGTCATATCTGGACTTCGAGCTGGCCATGGTATTGGACCCTTATTTCCAATCCATCTCTCATTAAAAGTGTTATTCTATTATTATGCGGAGGTGTCCCATCTTGTTGAAACCACACATTCATCGTATGTATTGGTACATTCTCCAAGAGATTCAGTAACACATGTTGGAGGAAAAGCAAGTACCTCTCTCCATTGAGAATTCCTTCGTAAAAATGAGGTTCAATCAAATAACCATCAATGATTCCGCACCAAACATTAATCCCCAACACAGACTGATATCTCATTTCTTGAATTCAATGAGGGTTCACGTCGGACCAATAGTGACAATTATGTTTGTTTATTATACCGTTGTTATGGAAACGGCTTTTATCACTCCATAATATTTTGTTCAGAAACTGATCATCATCATCATCAATACGGGTGGACAATCTCCTATCAGCATCTCCTAAATATGGAAATAGATTATAGTTATGAATAATAAACAATCAAGATTATCACCTGTCTGTAGTCCTTGAACCAGATGTATTTTGTAGGGATGGAATTTGTTTTTTGACAAAATACGTTGTATTGACGATTTCAAAATATCACAATCCATTGCTACTTGTCTGGTAGAACTATGTGGTTCCAATACCATTTGACCTAGCACTGCAACAGTAAGATTCTCATCTGTATCCGTTTTTTTTTTTTTCGCTTCTTTCCATTTAAACATAAATTTTGTGCCAAAGATTTGGCTAAGCTAGCGAATGTTTTGTCTGACGGTAATCTTCTGTCGGGATACCGATTGGCGTATATTCTTGATCACTCACGTTTCGGAAGTCCATCGTCTTAATGGGTTTGAAAGGTTTTCACGACTTTTCGAATGTTTGTATCTGCAACCATGTTCAGTGGTGCGTGTAATTTCGCGTGGTGTGGTGGTGCATAAAGTTTTGCACCTCTGCAGTCCGCCAGAAAAAGCAATAAGAGGTTTCCATACGTTCTGGATCTCAAGACTTGGTTGATTGAAGGCGTTATTGGCTCCGATGTAGGCAGCCTCTTTGAACTTCCGTTTGAACCAATGATCTTCTCTATGTAGAACACTAACATCGTCCCATATAATTTGATAGTGCTCAGTCCAGGCGTGAAGACACATATGGGGTAGTATTTCAAGAACAGCACCAACTATCCGAGTTCGATAAATATTGGTAGAGAGAGCGATGCACATATGCAACGACGAGGAGTCACTGGATGCCAAATTGAACCACATCAGAGAGGACCTTCACCGGAATGGATACCCTAAGCAACTCCTAGGAGAAGTATTGAAACAGCTCCAGAGAACGAAGACATCTGAAGAACAACAACAAAGCACAGTGATCTGCCTTCCGTACATCAGAGGTGTCTCCGAGAAGATCAGAAGGATCGGAAACAAGTTCAACATCAAAAGCTGCTTCCAATTCGGCAGTACTTTACGGAGTTTCCTCAACAAGGCCAAACCTGACAACAAAAATGAAATCAGTAAGTATTGCATTCATGAAGTTCCATGTGAATGCAGAAATTCCTACATTGGAGAGACAAAGAGGCCGTTATCGGTAAGATTGGATGAGCACAGGACATGGACTCAACGTGGAAAAATGTCAAAATCGAGAATTGCTGACCACGTCTGGACTGAGCATCATCGATTTCTATGGGACGACGTAAGTGTTCTACATAGAGACGAGCATTGGTTCAAACGAAAGTTCAATGAGGACAAGCGTTGAGATCAATAACGTATGGAAACCCTCAATTTCTCTTTCTAGCGGACTACAGAGGCGCGAAACTTCACGCACCACCAAACCGCGCGAACTGGCATACACTACTGCACATGGTGGAATTACACGCACCATTGCACCGACAGACATGTAAATTGGTAAGTAGCACCTTAACTCGTCAGTATTCACCTGAAGATGATTGCAGATAGAAGCATTCGAAAACCTTTCAAGCCCATTGAGACGATGCACGTCCGAAACGAGAGTATTCAAGTTACCACATCGTCTACAACCTTCTAACAAGCGTATATTCTCATTGTTCATTTTTGCATTCCTCCATGCTTCGTCATGAATACATATCATATCCAACTTCTCTGCAAAACCAACACAAAACTGGATACACTTTCGTAAAATCTGACAGATCGATGAATAATCGTACTATTGCATTTATTTTGACGCTTTCATGGCCCTCTCTATAATATGCAATGAAGTTGGTTGGTTTTTCATCAGTATTCAAGAAAAACTATGAGTGTGCTATATGGCTGAATTCAGAATTTGATGCAAAATCGCAAAAGGCATTGAAAAATCTGGGATGCCATTTGAAAAAATTGGCGTTGGTGTTGCGACGCCCTAACGGATGACGCCTAGTGACAGATCTATAGGTAAATAAGAGGACCCTTTGACATCAAGATCTTCTGTTTTCACGAAATATGGATATTATCTTTCATTTTCCAAATATTTTCCCGCGGAGTTTTATATGGGACATCCTGTATAAATGGTATAACCTCGAAATCCACGCCGGTATAAACTAGCCGTGAAAAAAAATATTATTTTGAAATTAGGATCAAGAAAATCGAGTTGAAATAGTGAGCTTCGTCGGTCGGTCGTAGAAAAGTTGTGGTTTGTGGCTGATAAAGTCGCACATTTCGAGATCCGTCTTCGATTTGCAACTCAATTTTGCAAAAACTAATCCGCAGCTAGTTACAAATACTCATATAGGTCTCTCTGACGATTTTATATCTGAATTTTCCACGATGGAAATGAATGTATTCTATAGGTTTCGTATTTTTTCAACATTTTGCTGGATGATTGAACGCATCATTCTGCGAATGATTTTAGGTGGGCGTTCAATGAAGTGTATTTTCATTTCAAGTTGCATATAGAAACGGTTACACTTTGAGAACTCAAATTTAGTAGATGGAAGGATAAGAGTACTAATTGCAAAAATTGAGATTGCATTTTTTTCGAAATTCAAGATTTTTTTTCCGAATAACTTTTGCAGGTGTTCATTATTCCGGTGACAATCTATTCTGAAATTTTTGTAACAGAGAAAAACCGAATGGCAGACAGTGATTAAGGGGCGCTTCTATTCAACATCAGTATGTGTTCTTTGGGTCGTAGATAATTAATTTTTTGTCAAAATTCATTGATCTAAGATGGCGGCTCCAAGATGGCAAACAAATTTTGCGACTATGGTCAATTCTATTTAAAATTGTGGTGTCGGAGTATTTCTGGTCTGTCAAAATTCATGAGGGGGTTTTTAGAGGGTACTATTATAATTTTTTTTGTCAGAAATTAATGAGATGACGGATTTTATGAATAACTAGAGAGAATTAACTGAAAATGATAAGAAAAAATTAAAGACAAACTTTTATTCAAATGCACTAAGCAGGAAAAACACATTTCTTAAGATATTTGACCTAGGTTATTCATTGAATAACAAATTCATAAGCTTGCCGCGAATAGAAAATAAGTATCCTTGCGCCTTGATATTCAGGGTTTTTAGGGTAATGGGTTTTGTGATTTGTATGTAGTACGGGTTTTTGGGGTTGCAGAGTATGATTTTGTTGTCGAAATCAAAAACATTCAGAATGGCAGGCAGCTCCAATAAACTTCGTTAAAAAAGGAAATATGTATTGCATTCAAAATTACTCTCTGTACAATGCTCATAACCATTGAACATTCACCAACACAATGATGAACTGTAACAATTCGCTTTTGGAGTACTGAAACGAAATATGGTTTCTTGGGGGTTTTGAAGGCGCATTTTTCTATAGAAGTATTTTAGTCTTCAGATATGTGACGTAGGTGAATTATTGTAGTCTTATATTGGTGATTATTTTTTTCGTGTAATTCTTAACCACTCAGAACGTTTAATTTAGTTAAGTTACCTTGTATAATTTTGATAATACCTGATTATACATAGAGAAGCTCCACCAATCGAAAATTTTACAGAAATTGTTTTTCCGTAGTAATCACATCGACATCTATAAACAACAATACACAAACTAACAGGACCGTCAAATTTTGACGTTTATCAATAATTGTTCAAAAATGAGTCGATTTGGAGATTCATCATTAAATGCAATAGACGAAAGTATACAAAATACTGAGCCTCATAATACAGTGAAAACAAAAAAGTACGTATGGAAACAATTTCTTACGTTTTGTAGTAAAAGAAACTATGTACTAAATGCATCAATTTCCACTGAAATGATAGCATCCATTTTGAAAGATTGGGTTATCAATATGCGAAAAGGTAATGGAGAAAATGTAGTTAAAACGATGTGAAACGTAACGGCTAAACAAATACAAGAAAAATATATGAAGGAGTTTGATAGAGTAATTGATCCATTCTCTAGTCCCATATTTTTAGCCGCACGAAACGCAAGGAATTCAAAAAGAAGGGAATTTCAAATATTACCGGACGAGAGGAAGGTTAGTGCATCAGCCTTTGAAGATACCGAGTACATAGCAATGATAGAAGCGTGGGATAAAAATACACCGGAAGGATTACAAATAAAAAAAAAACTCAATTGCTTCTGTAGAACTTGCGTGGAGAGGAAATGAAGGAGTGTCATGCTTGACTCATTATTCTCAAAGGAAACTGGAAATGATGATACTCCAACTGGTATAGTACAATATAATCCCATTCTTACCAAAACCACACAGGGAGGAGCAAAACCGTGTGCTAATAATAAATGACTTGTACCCAACCATGATGAAGTAAGTCGTTGTCCAGTGAGACTTCTATATAAACTAATGAAAAAAAGGAGAGAAAACATCAATATCAAAACAGATAGGTTATTTCTGACAGTTAATCCTAACTGAAAAAAACAAAAACCCTTGGCTGGTACAGAAATATGCCAATTGAGTGCATAAAATTAGTAAATGGAACGAAAAGTCTGCAAAATTGGCGAATTTAAATATGACAAACAAAACATTTTCATATCATTCTCACCGACCCACTGCTGTTTCACAATTGGCAAAAGCAGGTGTATCGGAACAAGAACTTATTAAAATAACAGGACATGGTAATAGCAATTCTATCAAACCCTACCAACAGTTAGATGAGCAACATCACCAAAACATAATAAATAAGATGAGATCCAATTTTAAAAACGCTACAGGTTCAAGTAATAACAACTTCGGTATTTCCAGCACTTCAATGAGCAGTAGCCACGTTTCCAGCGCAGAAAATAACTCAGTTGAAAAAAACGTAGTATATAATAATTGTAATGTTCATTGTACCAATTCGTATTTGAATTGATAAATTGTTGATATTCACTTAATTTACTAAAAAAATAATCGTATCAAATACAATACGTACTTCAAAGTAAATACGGTTATACATCTCAAACTCGCTGCATAATTACAAATCGTGTCAGTTTGACAAAATAATCCTTACGCTTCGCGGTGGGATCATTTAAACTGTCAAACTGACACTCTTTGTAATTATGC
The DNA here is from genome assembly GCA_018342105.1 of Gonioctena quinquepunctata. Classification (NCBI taxonomy): domain Eukaryota; kingdom Metazoa; phylum Arthropoda; class Insecta; order Coleoptera; family Chrysomelidae; genus Gonioctena; species Gonioctena quinquepunctata. Next base: position 454,800 of record JAFIRS010000340.1, read on the forward strand.
AACAAGTTATCGATGTATAACCTGATTATTTTGAAGTACTTATAGTATTACTACTGATTATATACCTCGAAATGAATTCAACTAATCAAATGCATTCATGAAACCAATCAAATCCCAATATCAGCGAATAGGTATACACCATGTTGCTAGTATATCCGCGAATATACACGCTACTCGCTATGAAACAAGAAGGTAGTCACCATTGTTCATACCAAACTTATCAAAATAACTCAGTCACTGTCAGATGACGTCCAAGTCACTATCAAATCAAAAAATGATGTCGTAAACACTTCCTCAGAAGAAAGATCGTAGAAAAATATAGTTTTATCAAGAGTAAGTATGTTTGTTATAGATAGCTCGATATATAATCCGATCATATACCACTCGTGATAGATATTTGTCCGCCAATATTGTTGCAGAAATACAACTCGACCAAATTTCGTTCAAAGAAATGTGGTCTCGTGAATTTCTACAACAATATTGACACAGAAATCATAGTTTACTCACCAAAATATCCTCCACTTGTGATAAAACTACTGGAAATCATATGCGATGTATGAGAATAAATCAATGATTACTGATTTTACAAAACAAAGAAAAATTCTGCGGACAACATATAAGACGTAAAAAAATATCATTTATTTATTTCTATTTCTGATTCTACTGCATCTTCTATCCACGATGGTTCATAAAAATTTTCATCCCTTAGAGAACATTGTCCGATTATTTCCTTCAGTGCACAATCGATATTAGATATTTCTAACGTGGGAACCACTTTTTCTCTCCACAAAATTTCGTCTCTTTCTCAACGAATATTAAGGAAGAGAATAATCCAAGTCATTCAGAATGAACCGTTAAAATAATACATATATTGGAAACTACTTTTTTGTGAAATTCGAGCAAAGTTTTGCTGAAAAAATTTCTCAAAAATTATGAGCTGCAACTTCCAACTCGGAAATCTTCTGTTGTACGAATTCCAGTGAATTATGGCAACTAAAGATTATTCATTGATTTCATAAAAATCGGTATATTCTCAACGACTTATACAAACAAACTAACACAAAAGTCGCGATCAAAATACATATGAACCTGGGATTCAAAACTAATATACCTATGACCAGTTGACAATGCGATATTTTAAAAACATTCACTAGAAGAATATCGAAATTCAAAATTCAATAACGATTCCCCCGTCGCTGGAATAATATATTCTGCCCTAAAATCCGTAACGAGGGTTTGCTGATTTGACATTCAGAGGACAACCCAACTGGCATGTTGCCAAGCTCGCCAATATAATTACGAATCTCCAGGTTCATTGTTATTTCGGAAATTGTCTTGGAGTAGAAATTAGTTTCGACTATAATTACTCATTTGCACGGTTGGAGACTTGGATAAATATTCACTATAATGCATGGTGGCTCCTCTATCGGATTAGGTTCACAAGCCATTTTGAACGCCCACCTCAAAGAATTTTAAAAAACAAAATTATGCTCCATTGAAATATCTTCTCAAAATGTTTCGAGGATTTCATTGTACAAATAACCCATTTTCAGTCTCAAGCATCGGCTGATTGGGATAAAAAAATGTAAGCAAGTGTAATATGTCTAACTTAGTGACAAATCCTGATGAAGTAATCCAATTTAACCCACGTGGTGATGTTAATTTTTTCGTGTTTCCCCTAAGCTATATACGAATGAAACAACAAAAATCAGTGGAATGCTTCAAGGCATCAAAACATCACACATCACAATATTTTTCATTGAAACTGATAAATGGAATATCGTTATAATTTGAACTCACCTTTGATAGTAGGTAAAAGCCACAACAAACTAGAATAATACTGTCGCCCAATTGCAGAAGCAAAATTGGGCTGAAAAACTTGTTGATATTTCTAACGACCCTGGAAATAAATAAAAACTCTAAAGAAAAATCTTGTGCCTACTACGTTTGTATCTACAGTAAAGTTACACAAACATTTGACTTTACAGAATGAAAACTATCCTTCCGAAAAAGAACATATGTGAAATGAGTTATCCATATACTCTCATTGAATTTGCCAAATCAACAACAGTTTCCACAAACAAAATTTGCTGAAAGCTCATTTCGAGGAAAAGAAGAATGGTGCTGGCTATGGATTCCTTCTTATGCATAATGAACTTGTACTCTAAAAGCAAGCTTAAAGCTATTCGCTGTGTGCATTAGGCTGGAGGGGATAGATGAAACTATGACAGCGCCCATGGTGGCAGAAGTAGGTAATGATCCTGGTCATCACTAATCACAAGCTGAAAACTTTCAGTTTTTGAGGTATCCCCGTTTATTCACAAATCCCTTAAAAATATTAAACCATACTTCAGATGAATAAACATTATTATTATCGTAGTGGCAACGGTCACGGTTGGGTAGTATAACAACAATCAAACATATAATAACAAGGAGCCCTCGCTATTGCTGTGTAGTCGATTGCAAAAATAGTACGTGTAAATTTTATACATTTCCAACTGCAGCAAAGAGATATTTCAATCTCTGAAACCGGGACGTGAGGTTTTCATTCGATAAATATTTGAGATGTTTTCCGTTTTCTATTTGATTGTCTAGAAGTGGATAGTAAAAGTATCACGTGGGACGGTGTTTGCCGGTGATGGAATGCAAATAGCGACAACTGCGATCAGCCTTATGAACGGAGGACAGAGATACTATTTATGTCTTTCCAAGTTGTCTATCAAACACGGCATTTATCAGGACAAAGTACCTCGCAGAGGATTATTAATTTGTGTTTTAATTTCCACGAACTGGTTTCGGTAACAAAGCAATTGGCCTCATATCTGAACTAATGTTAAATGTATTGCAGTTCAAGTACTAAGAGTAAACATCGTTAGTTGTACTGTATAAGCAATACCCAATATTTTGGGGACAATTATACGTGTTAGAGAGTGTTGTGTTGAACGTGTTTGTATTATTTAGGGACCGTTCAACGTGCTTACATCCTTGCAAGGGTAAAAGAGGGATCCCATATTCAGGTACAATTGTGAACCTCATTCCTTTTCTGATTATCATATTATTTGAGAATTTCATTGAATAATTTTGCGTTGAATCTGATGTTAGGTATTCAGTGGTTTCCCGTCAGGTTTAAGCCAGCCAGGGTTATATGGGTACTTTTTTTAATTTGTTAAAACTACTTGGCTCCCTCCCTTAATGAACTAACAACGAGCAAGCACATTACTTGCCGTACCTAAAAGTACACAGAAGTAGCATTACTTCATGATATTCAAAATATCATAACCATTGTCTAATAGACAATGTCATAACTTCACATTGATAACCTCCAAATGCGGTGAACTATCGTATCAATACACATATTTTTTATCATTTACTTACTTTTTTCTTTGACAGAAAAAAACTTCGATTCATCTGGAGCTAGCAGTGAGCACAAAATTGTTACATCGTGGTAGATTATTTAGAAATTGTTAAAAAAATTAAATTGTTACATAGTGAGTATTGGAAATAAAACAGGAAAACTTCAGCTATCGAGTCACTAGAGGGCATTACCAGTCTTGCACACAGCGAATAGTATCAAACTATGGGGTTCTACTAGAGAAAGCAATTCGACAACATAACATCATGCAATCCAAAGTGATAAGAAAGTTATATAGAGAGTTGTTTGGAAATGAAATTGAAATTTAACTTTACTTTCATTCGGAATGGGTTCGTTTTTTATATCATATGTAGTAGGCTAAGAGCGGGCTGCAGAAAACCTGGCCAATCGAGTAACAGAATGAAATGCTTTCAAAATATTAGTACTCGCAGCAATCACAAGCAAAATAATTGACTGCCTAGGCAAAAATTGTGCATAAGTTTTATATGGCCTTTTTTCGGAACGAACACCCATACTAGATTCGTGATACTTTCAACATGAAGGATGTTCCGAGTTGGTCGAACGGTCCAGGCGCCAGATTCAAACTGGTTCAAGAAAGGGAGCTTGGGTGAGCGTAGGTACCAACCCTAGCGCTGGGAGCTTTTATTTTATTTTTACTTTCGAAAATGAAAGATGCTTTGTTCGGTGCGAATATTCGTCTCAAAAAAATCATTCCTCATGACTGAGAGCTGGCTGCAAAAAACCTGACCGATCGAGTAAGAAAATTAAATGTTTTTACAAGCTTTTATTCAATTTCACATAGGTATGTATGTATGTTTAGTTCAAATCTTGCAAGTTAATGTCGACCCACTTCTAGTTGTCCGATTGACGTGGAAGTGTACATAATTCCGGTGACAATGCATTATGGAGTTTTTGCCAAGGAAAAAACACGATGGCAGCTCTACTATGGCGGACGAATTTTGTGATTACAGTTCGATTATATTCAAAATTAATGTGTGGGTTTTTTTCCATTCAAAAATGGATTGTGTGTTTTTTTGGGGTCGTAGATAATAATTTTTTGTCAGAATTCAATAAGATGACGGATTTCATGATTGAAAACAAAAGTAGGGCAAGATTTTATACAGAAAAGCAAAAAATTGCTTCTTTGTTTGACGTAGGTTAATCTGTGAGAACCAGATTCAAAATCTTGCAGCGCAAAAATACCTATTTTATATTCGGGGCAAGCTTTCGATTCTGTTACTCACAGAATAACATTGGTCAAACAGGTAGAGACATTATTTTTTTCTTTTTAGTGCATTTGTATAAAAGCTTGTCTTAATTTTTTTCTTGGTAATTTTCACTTAATTCTTTTCATTCATTCATGAAATCCGCCTTTCTATTGAATTCTGGCAAATATTGATAATCTATGACCCCAAAAAATCCACATACCAATTTCGAATGAAATCGGACCATGATAACAAAACACGTCGTCTTCTTGGAGCAGCCATTTCGAATTCATCAATATCGACTGAGAAATCATGATGTCCGATTCCAAAAACCCCCACATATCAATTTTGAATAAAATGGAACTATCATATCAAAATTCGTCCGCCATTCTGGCAAAAATCCCATAATGCCTTGTCACCGAGATTATAAACACCTGCCAAATTTCACGTTAATCGGACAATTAGAAATGGGTCAAAATTCACTTGCAAGATTCAAACTAAACATAAATTAAATACAAATTTGTGAAAACATTTCATTCTGTTACTCGATCGGTAAGGTTTCCAGCAGCCAGCTCTTAGACATGAGAAATGATTTGATTTGGAACGAATATTCGCCCCAAACCAATCATTTTTCAATTTCGAATGAAAAAATTGGAAAAAAACTTCTAGAGCAGGGGTTTGAACCTACGCTCCCTTTCGTGTACCAGTTTGAATCTGGTGCCTTAGACCACCAACTCGAAAGATACTTCATTTTGACAAGGCCGTGCCCAGGGGGGAGTCTAGGGGGTCCAGACGCTCCTCCCCCCGAAAATGTTACAGAGATACAACACACTAAATCCCCAAATACAGCCCCAAAAATGCCTTTCTGTCTGGGACAATTCCGATCTGCGGAGCCGGCAGGTGGCGGGGCATCTCGACGGTCATGCAGAGGTTTTGGGAAACCCTGGTCAATATTTTTCTTGTGTTCTGGATATAAAACCATTGCTGTTGACTTTTGACTTACTTTTTAATGGTAAATGCTCCCAAAATATATATATATATATATATATATATATATATTGTTATGTAATATTATTAGCTAACTATTTTCGCTCCGCGTTGGGAGCCAAATTGTTATGAAATACTAATAGGTAATTATTTTCGCCCTGTATAATATATTGTTATGGAATAATAATGGCTTTTAAATAATAATTGTTGTTAACTTTTCCCCACTATTGTTATTGCCCCACAAATATTTCCTCCCTGTATAAATATTCAATTCAGCTCCGAGATGGGAAGCCAATTGTTATATTGTGATATGATAATAGCTAATTGTCATGAAATAATAATTGCTAGAACGTACTGTTTTCCGCCACGTTGCTGCCAATTGTTATTACCCTTTCTTACCACGACTTTTCTCAGTTGGTACGCCTTCGCCTCAGGAGCCGGTACTGGCAATAGAGCCACTGCCTGTTTTGCTGTCAGTCGAATTATTTTCACTTCATTGTATATAAGTAAAATATTTGCATATCAACGTGGAAAATAAACCAAAAATTATCAAAAAACCATTATTTCCTTTATTCAGGAAAACTCATATTAACCTGAGAAACAGTGATGGATACTGTAGACATAACCTCACTTTTTCTTTTGGGTTGGAAGAATTATTTTATAGTTCAATACCAAAATAAAATAGAGTTCTTCAGATATACGAGTTACGTTGTAAAGTGATTCAGTTTGTGATGTGCACTGAAAGTTTATACCTGGAGCTCGAACTGTCGCTGATGCAATACCTGGCATAATCTGAATTCCAATTTCATCCACTCCTCTCAGGAACTAACCATTTCAAAAGGAACCATCCAAAATCCACGACATCAGCTTGGACAAGTTTCATGTGGATAATCAAAAAAGGTAATTTTCTTTCATCCTTGTTTATTTTGTGTAGAGATTATTCAGAAGTTGTATTGGTTTTTTATTGTTGAAAAAACTATCTTCTCATTAATGGAAGTTCTAAATTTCTTTCATTCAAATTTTGTACCTGACTTCTCTTCAAAAATGTTTTTCAACCTCCTTTCAGCTTTGTTTTTTCATTCCCTGGATACCATTTCTGTTTTGTCCATTTTATTTGAATTTTCAAACTCACTTTGATTAATCTGGTGTTATATGAAAAAACTTATGAATTTATATATTTTACATTTCTTATAAACTAAATACAATATTTGATGATAATTATTTTTGACATTTTTCAGTTCTTACTTTTCCACGATTTCAAATCTTTTATCTGACCATCCTATTCCCTGATTGGCTATTGTCATCAAGAAGTTTGTTGTTCTCCCATTGGCTATTTTAGTTAGATACAATTTCATATACTGTATGTTTCAAGCTTACAATTTTGTTGATCACATTTAATTCAGAATGATTTTGTGAATCTAGACTTTTTTGTTGTATTTTAAACAATTATAGGTTGTAATCATTTTGACAATGTATCAAAATGATTGCATTATAGTATTTGCATATTTGCACCTATCAATATTATCCAAAGGCTTTATAAAGGAAATAGAATCTCAAAAAATTGTAAAAACAATATCTCATGAACTACTAACTATTAAATATTTATTATTTTGTGGTTTTTTCAAGAAATTATTTCTTTTTCACCTTAAATATATACTGGTCCTTCCTAAATAAAATATATATATATATATATATATATATATATATATATATATATATATATTTTCCAAAGTCTAGTCACTACAGAGATTTGAGTTTTTGAGTGTCTTCGGAATATTACCTTTTTTAATCTGATTTTCCTTAACTCTGATCTCCATCATTTAATTTCTCATCTCCTTAACCAATTCATACGAAGCTAGTCTATTCAATCCCTATTCCATCTTCAGAAGTTGAAGAACTTGTAATATGCCAGTTAAATATAGTGCTGAAACGTTATCAAATAGCACGTCCATTCACAAAAAAACTTGTTCATCAACTGAGGCTAGGAGCTCCTGGATGTTACTTATGCTCCTGGTAATGATGTGATCCACGCACCAGTTAGTCAGTGATGATAAAATGCACTTTTCATAATTGTTGAACAATTTTTTACTTCTACACTATTGACCAGGTTTTTGCGCCAAATACTCCACTGTGCGGATATGTCTCCGAATTTGTGAATTATTGAACAACTTGAGGAAATTAATTTGCATTTTATTTCCGAGGAACTTTCACGTAACCGAAAGGGGGGGAAATCAAAGTCAATCTCCACGAAAACAACACATATGGAGTACACTTCATTTCGGAAGCTTATACTTCCATCATTAGCCTGAATACAAAGAGTTTAACGAATGGTCACCATAAATAATATTACAAATGGACAAAGGACACATATCGTCATCTTCATATGTTATTATCATAGTATCTCTTGAGGTGGGCGTTCAATATGGCTTATAAAACTAATCCGATAGAGGAGTCAACGGCACTGTTACGTACTCCATGTAATAGTTGTCTTGAAGTATCAATTATCATTTGGTTTGGAAATTGATCAAGGAGAAATGATTCTTGAAATAGCTATTCTGAAATTACATTCTTTGAAAATAAAATCCAACGTTGTTGTATCCATCATTATGAGGTACAAAGGTTGAAGAAATAAACCTAGAGTTCCGCTAGAGATTGGCGGGCTTGGCAACATGCCAGTTGGGTTGTCGCGTGGAGGTCAAATCCTTTTTACGGATTTCACGGCAAAATATATTTTTCCAGCGGCAGAGGAATCATCAGATTTTCAATTTTGATATTCTTCTAATGAATGTTATGAAAATCTCGCATTGTCAACCAGGCATATATTAGTTTTCAATCCCAGGTTCATATGTATTTTGATTGCGATATTTGTTTTATTAGTTGCCCAACTATTTCCTCCATAAAAGTCAGTGATATTTTGTCGATTAGCAGTTGGTAGCTCTGCAAACCACCACTTAACTAGAAGTGCTGTCAATCAGCTGTTTTCACGTGTGCGTAAACTTTGTGTGTGTAGGCGGATTTGAGAGGAATATATTTATGGAAGTTGACATAATCCACTCCATCAGGTTAGTAACTAAGGCACACAGAATTATTTTAGCCTATTCAACACCGAAAACACACTATAAAAATATGTGTAATTCGTTGGATATTTTTTAGGTTATCGGGGTGAATAGGATCAAAGGCAGAGGTGAATAGGATCAAAAACAGGGATCGAGGGGTATCTATGTCATAATGCCTAGGGATTATAAACCTAGGGTGGGTGGTAAACCTACAAGAAAACTGAACCTAACATAATTGAAGTGGCTTAACAAAATATTCGTAATGGGTATAGCATATGGCAAGCTGCAAAAAAACATAATATTGCGTATACTGTGCTACAAAAACACCTACAACATAATGACGTTGAAAAACAGGAGGGTCTGACAGTTCTTGCAGAAGCTGAAGAAAGATCTATAGTAGAAAAATTGCTCACGTACAGCGAGTGGGGCTATCCTCGGGACACATTTGATTCAAGACTGATTATCAAATAATATTTGAATAGAGCTGAAACGGTTGTTTTCCTGTTCAAGGACAATCTTCCAGGTAAAGAATTTGCTGTTGAAACGGCATTCAAGGATACTGTCGGAAAGAATGTGCCAGAATATTGAACGAGCCCGTGCTGGTGTTACTAGGACAACAATTACAGAGTATTTCGAACACCTCTCCTCTAAAACTGGAAGGTATTCACCCCAGCAACGTTATTAATTACGATGAAACTAATCTCTGCGATGATCCCGGGCGCAAAAAAATCATCGCGAAGAGGGGATGCAAATCGTCAACCTCCATTATGTTTGCTGCTTCTGGTAGTGGCGAACTACTTCCTTGTTATGTGATCCACAAAGCGCTGGATATGTACAACTCTTGGACTACTGGAGGGCCACCTCGTACCAGGTACAAACGGAGAAAGTCGGGGTTGTTCGACAGTAGCTGTTTCGAAAGTTGGGTTCATTCAATTGCCATACCATATTTAAGAAAGTTGCCTGGCAAGAAGATATTGATTGGGGAAAATTTATCCTCACATCTTTCGATACAATCAATCGAGGAGTGTTTTGCAAACAATCTTAGTTTCATATTTCTACCAAGCAACTCCAACCATTAAACGTCGCTTCCTTTCGACCATCAAAGTGTGCTTGGAGGAAGATTGTTGGGCATTATTAGAAAGGACCTGGTAGAAAGGAATATGGAATCCCAAAGAATGTATTTCCAAGTTTGATGAGAAAACTATTGGAATTGATTGTTGACAAGCGTTCCAAAAATATAAATGCCGGATTCGAAAAATGCGGCGTCATACCCATAAATGCCGATGAGGTATTAAATATGCTGCCTGTGAAAACTGAAACGACTGACACCATAAATGACATCAACGCTTCAGTTATTGACATTTAGAAGTCGATGCGATATGATGAAAATCAACCGAAGCCACGCAAGAAAAACTTAAGTTTCTGCTGGCGAAAGCGTAGCGATTGACGACTTTGAATCTTCAGATGAAAGTTACCAAAAATTCAGCACTCACGATTCTAATTCAGATATGGATTCAATGTCAGACCTAGAAGAAGCGTTTGGTAGAAGATACGATGCTGTATCTCAAATAACTTACCTCAAGTATCAGTACCAACCAGTGTCCTGACTGTTACCAAGGATGACGTCAATATTGGTGATTGGCTTCTAGTCCATCTGCCTCATTTCATGAATGACAAAGCACAGAGTACATCCAAGACCTTCAGCAGACATTATATAGCCCAAGTTGTGGAATTAATTGAGGACGGGTACGAGGGAAACTTCTTTCGAGAATGGAAGATGAGTACGTGTTCACTTCCCAACATATTGTTCGTGAATCAAATTCTCCAATAAAATACGGGAGAGGTCTTCTCAGACTCTCTGAGATTCACACCTAAATAGAAAATAATTGAAAACTATTTTTGATTACCATTCATGGAATCTACCTTTCCGACTGGCCACGCCATGGTTTTTTTCATTTTTAGATAGGCTCACACATGAAAGTGAAGTGATCTTATACACACCACAGAAGGAAAAATGCGATTGAACATTAGAAAAGCATAGACGATCCTATTCACCACAATGGCAGGTGGATAGAATCAGCAAAAAATATATGTGGGAAACAAATCACTCAGAAGAAAATTGGAATGAAAAATGAATAGAGCAGATATGAACTGATGTTTTGATATGTACAGGAGACATCTTTCTATATCACTCAGAGTGATACGCCATTTCAAAATTTAAAACTGATCCTATTTCCCCCATTCTTCAGTATTCATAAAAGTAGATACCAATTGATTGCATTGGACTATGATTGGTTGGTAAGTAACAACTCGTCGAAGTAATAATTTTATCACAATTCGCACGACAAGCTTTTTGAAACCAAATAATTAAATCATTGTCAGCGATGACTCAAACTCATTTCATACGTTTCAGTACACGGCTCACATAAAAGCATGTCTTTAAAAAGGTTTTTCATTAGTTAATTTATTTTCTGCTTTCTAGTCAGTTCGCCTTAATCTATTCAATTCTAATAGAGCATCGTTATTACAAGGTCTCTCTCCTGTAAGTTTTGAGCTAAGAGAAATCATGATCTCCGACCCCAAAAACTCCCACAACAAAATTTTGAATCGAATCTGACCAATAATCACAAAACTCGTCCTCCACCTTGGGCCGCCATCTTGAACTCATGAATTTTGACAAAAATTTCATGAATTTCGATCCCGTAAACACCAACATACCAATTTTGAATCAAATCGGACCATAATTACAAATCTGTCCATCATCTTGGAGCCGCCATTTTGTTTTTTCTCTAACAAAAATTCCATAATACATTGTCTCCGGAATTATGGACACCTGCCGAATTTCAAATCAATCGGAGGACTTGAAGTCGGTCAAAATTCACTTGCAAGATTTGACTCAAACTAACAAACGAACGAACGAACGAACTTACTAACAAGTGAAACTAAATGAAAGCTTGTGAATAGGATATAATCATCTGAACACACGTTATATAGAAATATGAAAGAAACAAAAATATCTTCCACGTATTACCACTCAACGATAATATCCGACTTGTATTCGCATAGATATCCTACCGCTCATGTATCATTTTGAATTTCCCGCAAGCAGAACAGCAGGTCGTATGGTTTCGTACACCTTCGGAATCGTATGAGCAAGTGCTAGACGCTTGTCGCACAGACTCGTATATAATAGAAAGAGACAGAGAGAGAGAAAGACGCACGGAGGGAGCATAACGCTGTTTTCTTACGTGACGATTTCTAGCAGTCAACACCTACCGCAAGCCGCGTGAAGGAACTTAGTTCCCAAAAATACTTCCATGGAAGTGTACTACGCTCCTTCAGAACGCCCAAGAAACCATATTTCGTTCCAATACTTCAAAAGCCAATTGTTACAGTTCATTATTCTGTAATGAGGGTTCAATGGTTACAAGCATTGTACATTGTACCATAATCACGAAACTCATCCGACATTGGGTTTTTTTCTGTAACAAAAATTCCATACTAGATTGTCAACGGAATTATGAACACCTGCCAAAATTAATGCGAACGACTGGAAGTGGAACAAAATTAATTTGCAAAATTTCACCCGAACGTACAAATCAAGAAAAAAATATTAATCACAAACAAACAAGGCAAGTTGAATAAAAGCTTGTGAACATATCATCGTTTTGCGAACAAAAACAATTTTCGAACTATTGAATGAATTAACTGGCAAAGAGGTGCACTACCCTCAGAAGGAAGTTTAGAAAAGTTATTTCTCGGGTGCCTACTATCAGTTAGGTAAAGCTTCGTTATGTTATACACATTGAACATCCGGACCCTGTCACTGATTTTTATTTATACTTCTCCAAATTACTCTCTATGATACGATTATGAATAGTCTCCGAATCCGAAACTTTCATGTTCTATATCTTGCTACTTCTACAGACGTTATAAAAATCTCATTCCTATTTCATTGAAGAATAGTAGTCTTCCAATGAATGGTATTCACAATGGGACTCTCTATCCGAAAACGGCTGAACTAAGAATGTTGTAAAGAAGGAGCTATTTCTCGCTATGTGTTTGAATTTGACTATTCGCCGCCCATTTCGTATTTCAAGTTAATGTCCCAAATTGTCCGGAGATTCGCTTTTAATCGAAAGTTGAACTATTTTCATGGGTCTTTCGTTCATGAAAAAGAAGCATGTATTGCCGTATTCCATTCAATTTTCACCAACAAAAATCTCAATTTTGTAAAAGAATTCAAAAACATTGAACACTCAAATTTGTGTATAACGATCAGAAGAAAAAGGCCATCAATTCTGTCACTATGCATCGTATGAAAACGATAGCTTTTGTTTTCACCTTTTTATTATTTTACATAAATTAAGAGAAAACATAATAATAACATATATGTGAAGTGTAGTTAACGAAATTGGTCCTTAGTCCATTTGATAAGCTCTTTGTATTCGTACTGATGATGGAAGTATGAACTTCCGAAATGCATACACTTTGGAAATAAAGTAAACTACCTATATATTATTTTCGTGGAGATGTATTCGGAGTCCCCCTCCCACCTATTGATTCTATTTTTCTATCCACTCCACTTTGAGTAATATGGACTACTTCTACCATTTTTACGTATCCGTTTACGCGACAAAAAATTCTGGGTACGTGCTTGTTTACCCAGGCAGTCAATGATTTTTCTTATGCTGTGCGTATAGTTATTCCAATCCCAATTGGAACGGCAATAAAAATAAGAGCACTACGAGGAGTGTTATGCACTGCCCGGCAAATGGAAAATTTATATACTACCAGTGTTTTTACTCTCAAAGCGTTCCTGGTACAATCATTAAAAAGTTCTGTCGTGTGGAAGAGAATTCCTTCTCGAAACTTTTTATGTCGGCCCAATTGGGATTAGGAATTACTAATACTAACATTTTGAAAACATTTCATTCTCTTACTTGTTTGGCTAGGTTTTCTGCAGCCCGCTCTTGGACTATAGATGAACGGAGGGTTTTACCTGCGCAGTAGCTGCTGATGTTTTATACACCTCACCAAATGTGTTTTATGTTCATCGTAGTTCGGATGTACTTCTTCGCCTAATTCTCGGAATCTTCTATTGATATCGTACATTTCTGTGGTATGGAATTTTGAAAACATATACTGGAGCATTCCGTATTGTGTTGTAATGCATGAGCACAATGCCATTAACAAAAAATCAGTTCCTAAGTTTGAGCAAACAGCAAAATAGGCGAGAGATACAACCTGTAGGAAATAGATCAATTCGTATGCAGGAGACGAACGCCAATCGAAGGGAAACGAAACAAGTGCTGGTAAACTCCTTTCTCCGTTGCGAATAGGTGATGTGAGAGCAATGGATGTATATATTATGCTATTAGTAACCAGCGCAATTGCTAAGATGGATGCAATCATATATAGTCTCTTCGAAATTTGTTGGAACTCCTCTTTCTCAAGTAGATCATATGGCCAGAATTTATTCATAATGTCATCAAGGATTGGTTTGAGTTTTTCCAAGTGGAACCATATCATAAAAACTCGGACCATTCCCTAAACATTGTAGAAAAATTTCAGATTATTGCATTCAAACAATGATTAAATCTGATGTTAGTTTGTCTCTTTCGTGGTTGGCGCCACCTACATGTTTTTTCAGTCATTTGAAATGTCATAACTTTTTTGTACGACCTGTATCACGTTTTCTAGTGGAAAAATTGATTTTTCCAATATTTTGGTGTACAATATATATTCTTGGTAGAGGTCGCTGCGAAAATAATCGATGCATTTATATTATTTCCGTGGGGCTCGTGAGTTACCTTTGAGTAGTAAATGTAGCCAAGAAATGATTCTTGTTTTTTGTTAAATAGTTTTTCTGGACTCTTTTCCGATTTTAATGAATAACATTCAGGTGAGAACTTATCATGTCATTTCAATCCGTTTTTGTGACAGCGAAATTGTTTTCTGTATTTGTGTTCCATTCTTATTCAAATGACAGCATACACGAATAGCGAAATGGCTAATATGATTCACGTATACGGTCTTGCCGATGGCAATAGCTACGAGGCTAGTCGTATTCATAATGGAAGATTCCTCAATCATCGAATGCCGAATCACCAGACACTAAGAAACCTTTTTTAGCAGCCTATGTAGTCTGGATGCTTTAAAAAAGCTACAGTGGCAGGCAGACCGTTGACTACTGGGCACGAGAAAAATGGTGCTAAATCTGAACGTATATCACAAATCAGTTTGGTAAATTCTCAAACAAAATCAGTTGTTTTCTTATCACATATAGCGTGTCCAAGCATTATGCCTCGTGTAACATTTTGCCAATGGATACTGCAGAGAATTGCACAAAACCCTTAATTTACAGAGATATTATTTACTGACCAGGCACATTTTTCAAAGAACGCCATAATGAACTTCCATAATGATCATATGTGAAGTGACGAAAACCCTCACGCATCAGTTCAGTCCAGGTTTCAACACCAGTTTTCATTCAGTGTGTGGATTAGTCCCCACTCCCCACTCCCCGCTCTTCATGGAAATTCTTATAATGATTTTCTTGAAAATATTTTGCCTGAATTACTTGAAGACATTCCACTTCTACTGAGACAAAGAATATGGTTTATGCATGATGGAGCACCAGCGAATTTCACTTCAATAGTTCATGAATTTTTAAACCAGCCATTTAGAAACAGATGGATTGGTCGAAGCGCTGAAGTTTCAAATCAATTCTGGCCTCCGAAATCCCCGGATTTAAATCCAATCAATTTTTTGTGGGGACCCTTGAAAGCCCTAGTTCATTCGGTGCCGATAGAAACCAAAGAACATCTTCGTCAACGAATCATTGCTGGATGTGACGCTATCCGAAATACACCAGGTATAATGGAACGTCCATGAGACAAGCCAACGCATGCATAATGGTACACGGTGGCCATCTGAACAAATACTATCATTACCCTATACTAACTGTTTCAGTTTTAAATTGGTCTTAATAACTGTTATTATTATTAGTATTGAATTGTAACCCGATTCCTATTTTGAAATGAAATTGAAGAAAAATAATTTCTTCAACTCAATTAAGTTTGAATTTAAAAATCACTTGCATCGATTATTTCAAATCCAAATAACTCGAAAACAGTTGCTCGCAGCGACCTCTACCAGGCATATATTTTTCACACAAAAATGTTAGAAAAATCGTTTTTTTTCACTAGAAAACGTGATACAGGTACGTACAAAAAAGTTATGACATTTCAAATGACTGAGAAGACATGTAGGTGGCGCCACCCCCACGAAAGAGACAAACTTACATCAAATTTGATATTGTCATTGAAAAATACTCCCAGATACCAAACTTTACTCGAATATCACAATTATTATGAAATTTATTCACAAAAAATAAAAAAAAATAATTCAACTTTGACACATATGTTTATTGAAATTTTTCTTCTTATTTTGACTTCTCAAATTTCCTACACGTACTTAAGAAACACCCTGTCTATATGTATATATATATATATATATATATATATATATATATATATATAGTAGTTTCTTTGGAGTTCTTGAATCCTGGTGTATATTTTTTAGTTTGGAGATTCTTAGGATTTGGATTAATAAAATTAATTAACTTCAGAAATTAGACGTTTTGCCCCTGGCCAGGGGCTTCTTGAGTAATTTTCAACCGACGAAACCATCAAGGAGGAGTTTTTCTATTCGACGCGTATATTTAATTTTTTTTATCATTTTTTCTATGTATGATCACGCATAACTTTTCACTGAGGCGTGCGATTCCGATAATTATTTTTCCAGTAGATAGGGTTTTCTTTGAAGTTGGTCCCATTCGAATTTAAAAGATGAAATCCACCCCTAAGGGTAGCAAAATGGAGGATATTGATCACTCACCCTCTGAATTCTGGTCCGTTAACCGATTCTATCAGGCATAACTTTGTACTGGGTTCTTCGATTTGGATGATTCCTTTTTAATCAGATAGGGTATACCTCATAGTTGATCATATTTGGATTTCAAATGGAATTATCCACTCTTACGGGTAGCAAAATAGGGGATAATTGATTTTTCACTTGTGAACATTGGCACACATATGTAGTTGACAATGACAGATCGCTAGTGTTATTATCACAATATCATTATATTCTATGAGAGAATGGAATGATATACAAAGTAATGAAATAAACTAACCAGAACAACAAAAATAATTTATATTACAACAAATAGTAAAAGTAGATAATCATATTATTTAACTGGTAATATTGAAGTAAGGTGGGTAAGTTAGTATTTTGGAAGTAATCAAAAACAAGTAGGTAGTAATTGGTAGATTTTATCCACAAAAAATTTAAAAATAAAAACTTTTTAACAAAAATTAAACCGACGAAATACGGAACTGGAAAGAAAAATAAAATCAACATTCTCAGTCACTAAGCTCCTAAACTACTGTGAGTAACTAATTTTGAGTCGGCGCCAAACGAACAATCAACGAACATCATTAAATTACTTCAAAAAAAATATCAGAATGTCACCGCGCAACTCGATGCATCATTTTACGTCTAACCTAATTCATTTGCTTGTTTGTTTGGCACCGACTCAAAATTAGTTACATACATTAGTTTAGGAGCTTAGTTACTGAGACTAAGAATGTTTATTTTATTTTTTACTTTTCAGTTCCGCATTAAGTCGGTTTAATTTTTTGTTTTTATGTTATTCATTATTTACAATATACGGTGTATGGCATTTGGTGCCGAAAAGAATGAAAGTGGCGTGAGTATGAGGATGCAATGTTAATAATATAATAAAATGAGGGCTATGTTGGGGTTGAGTTTACATTATAGGTATATCTATGAACAATAGTTACGTACCTTGGCATCAATTGCACATTTTCGAGTGTTCTGTTCCTCACTGGTGAAAGATTGTGTGTTTTTTAATTGTTGGAATGTTAAGTATACTCGGAAAAAAAGGCGTTTCAGCTACTTCATTGATTGGTACAACATACATTGATTGGTACAACAACAACACCACTTTTTTTACTTTCCAGAACCAAATGCCAAACACCTCAGAGTGAATAATGAATAAAAAAATTACTGAAGAAGCCCCCTGGCCAAGGGCCAAACGTCCAATTTCTGAAGTTTATTAATTTTATGTAACCAAATCCTAAGAACTTCCGAACCAATATATATATATATATATATATATATATATATATATTTATATAAATGACATATATATGTATATATAAATATATAGAGAGAGAGAGAGAAATTTGTCACAAATCCAAGAACGCCACCATCCGCCTACAGCTCTTTCATAGTTTCCCAATCATCAGGACTGCTTGTGGTCGTTCTCAAATTCGTTTCAAATATCTCACAGTGCTAATACCTACCGGCAAGTACAAATGAATGAAATGTACAAAATTATAGAGGTGACACCTATAATCTGAGTGGTGAAGGTTAGACCTGTTGTCGTGGAATTTCAATGACACGAAATTTCGTGCACATTTTTCAACCACTGATAAGATTTTGCCAAATATCTAATACAAAAGTGGACAATTGTGTCCGAGAGAAATACATGGAAAAGGAAATTGTGGCATATTGGACTTAAGGATGTTTTTTTTTAATTTAATAATTTGTCCAATATGCCAAATCTTATCAGTGGTTGGAAATCATCTTCCCAAATCTTCTATTGAAATCGTCACGTCGACAATGATAGAGTGATAGGTAACGGGTCTTGACGGCCATTGATAAATACTTTCGATCCTCATTCATTCTAACATTTATATTTAATTGCGGAAAGAAATGATTAGCAAGTGTGTCTCGATTCCTATGTCCTCGAATAGCTCAGTTGGTAGAGCATATGACTAGAGATAATGGAGTCGTGGATTCGAATCCCTCTTGGGGATACTTTTTTTTCTTTATTTTAATCATTTGTCCAATATGCCACAATTTCCTTTTTCATGTATTTCTCTCGGACATAATTTTCCACACAATTATACCCAGTACGGTGCAAATAATAGGAATGAATTCATTATTCCGTAATTGGGTGATCCTAGAAAAAATCCTGAAACCTGTCGATTGATATTGTCGACCAGGCATATTGTCAAATATTCTTTATATTCGTGACGTCATATATGTAAGCGTGATGACGTTATCGATGTTTTTTTTTGATAGAAATGTGGGACATGTGCTTCGTTTCATGACAGGTATTTTAATCAGCTATCCAACCATATCAAAAAATATATCTAATTGTTTTCGTATGAGAAAAAGAAATTGTTGATTGAATTACAGATCACTCATAACAATATCATTGAATTCTGTTTTCAAGTATTGATTTTCGAATCCCTGTGAATCTCCGAGAACACATTTTTGAAAGGCCGGCACTGGAAATAAATATTGTAGATTGTAGATTGAAGGGGCGTCGATATTGCTGTTCAGCTTATCTCTACCTCGATCTATAAGATCTTTTGTACATTACTCTCCATCTATTCGAGGCCCAGGATTTCGAGCTTCCTTATGAAGTTAATCAACTTCCTGAGAGCTAGGTTCCTGATGACTGAGAGCGTTATCGAAATCCTTTCGAGGAACTTAATCTTTTTGCAACACACTGGTTGGCAGCCACAAAGCAGGTGTTCTGCAGTTTAATCGGAGTTCTCGCAGTAAAGGCACAGTTCATTGTCTGATCTGTCCATTCTTTTGAGGTGATACCTCAGAGAACAATGTCCCGTTACCGTTCCAAGTCTTTCTTGTACAACTCGAGAAGCTGTTTCCATGGCGATAAGCTCAGAAGCCTTCCTCTTATCTATGTCCTGAAACCACATTCCAGTAGTTTTTGAATTGGTTAGTTACCCAGCGCCAAAACTCTTCTTCAATGTGGGCTTTGGAAAGACCACAGAAGAGTTCTGAGCCAGAAAATTGAGTGTTTGCCCCTTCCTTAGCAAGGCTGCCTGCTTCTTCATTGCCTTTGATTCCCTTGTGCCCTGGCATCCACATTGAGGTGACCTGATTGTTCATAGCCAGTTGCCTTAGGGAGAGTTTGCAGTACCAAGTCATGGAGTTTTATGTGAGTTTTTACGTGATTTTTCCGCCGGTTTACAAATGTGGTTCTCTCGGAAGTGCTACAGTCGAAGTAAACTCAATCGACTTGTCGAATATGGTAATAACAATGAACATTGGGTGAAATTTGTGATATAGTTGATGGAGTCGAGTTTGTTAAGGCTTTTTGACCTTTGGAAAGCTGTCGATTGTGTATCCCATGATATTTTTCTTGAGAAACTTTTCTGTTGTGGTATTAGTGGACTTCCTTCGAAATTTCTCGAATCTTATTTACATGTTAGTACTGATGAAAAACGTTCATGGGGTTCCTCAAGGTTCTGTTTTGGGTCCTTCCCTATTCATTATGTACATCAATGATTTATATTATATTTTACCGAAAAAAATTCACCCTTTTTGCTGATGACACCACTATCACAGAGCGAAACAATGACTTAGAGGCAATGATTGACTCTTCCGAACTCACCGTGAAAATGGCCAATTAATGGTTCTGCTCTAATAAGCTCATACTTAATCCGTCTCATTATATCCTCAAACAGCAGCAACAGGAGGTGAACGTATCAAGTTAATTGGAATATCCATTGATGACAAACTTAATTGGATTTGTCATGTGGATAAACAGTCGAATAAATGATGAAGTGTAACGTTCTTGATTCGCTGATTGAAAAACCTTGTTGGTGCAGATACTCTCAGATCCTGCTATTTTGGACTGTTTCACAGTCATATGACATATGGAATTGTCTCGTGGGGAAATTCCACCCATTCAAACATAATTTTTGTTTTGAAGGAAAAGGGTTATTCGAATGATATTAGGGGCGGGTTACAGATCTCTAGATCATGCCTCTTCCCGGCGAGTAGTTTGCGTGGTATCGCTGGATAACGGGGTGGACAAGGAAAATCCAGTGGGAATGACCAGAAATGGTCGAAGCCTGCGGATCTCTAAGTCAATCTCGAACCAAATGCCACCACATCACGTCTTAATCCAAGGCGTCAAGCGACTCGTGCCGAGGGATGGATGATACCTGAGCCAGTCAGGTATCACAAACGGAGCCTCTGGGATACATGGCAACCTCCCAGAGTAATCTACCTTACACCTGCGCAGGGGGCACCGCAGGTGTGGACGATCCTTTCCCCTACACTCGTGGGAACAATATGGAAACCAATACGAAAACCCAACACCACTAGTGGGGATGGAAGTCGAGGAGATTCCAGTTGAATCGCACTCGGCACCAGGAACCGCAAACCCAACCGGGGAGAGATCAGCAGATGGTCGAACACCTACTGAGAAACTTCCGGAAACAGAGAGCAGGAAACTCTCTGGAGGCAGTAGCAGTTCCGCTGAACCTCCAGAAACACCTGCCCTAAGACACGTTGCGTCAGAGGTGAATCGTTTACATCTGGCGCGGAAAAAGCTCTCAGGAGCTGCTAGAAGACAGATGCGGATCGCGGAGGCCAAGGCAGCTGGGGAAGAAATTAAACCCAGGAAACGCCGAAGCAACCGACGCGATCCACACCCAGAAGCAAAAACTGGCTTTCCTGAACGAACTCCCAGCATTGCTGGAAGCAGCAGGCAGCCAGAAACTCCGAACAAGAAGAGGGACCGCTCACAGAGAAGTCAACCCTCTTCCACGGAGAGCTCTGCAAGGGTGAAAAAACCTAGATCTGACCAACCAGTGGCTGTCTCTGCCCAAGTTAACTCAACTGAGCAGGGCAGCTATAGGGAGGTTACAAGAGGTCCGAATATAGCTGTTGCTCTGGAGAGTTATCCAAATCACAAGTTATCAGACGACCAAAGAATTATCCTGCAGGAAGCAATTACCGGGGAAATCCTCAAGAGTGAGCCGGGTAAGGGTCCGAACTCCAGAAACAGCTACATCCACAAGGGCGTGCTGGTCCTGACATGCTCGGATGAAACCACCAAATCCTGGCTACTAGAGAGTATCCCCGGACCTTGGGAGGGGGCTGTCCCAAAAGTAGGGCTAGCGAAGGACATCCTGAATACCTCCAAGGTTGTGGTATGGATTCCAAAGCCATTTGGGAAAATGGAAACCAAAAAGATTCTTCAGCTCCTCAAAACCCAGAACATGGGGATAGATACTGAAGAATGGCTTGTCATCAAGAAACAAGAGGAGGCCTTGGGTCTAACTCTTGTCTTCCAAATCGACGAGACCTCCTTGAAGAACCTGCAAGCCAGGAGGATGAAAGCATTCCTGGGGCTAACGCAGGTAAACTTCAAGCAAGTTAGCCGGAACAGGAACATTCCTGATGCTGCGGGCAGTTCGAACCAACCTGAAGCATAGTAAGGCTGCTACTGCAACCCTGTGCAGAATATTCGCACAGGGCAACACCGACGTGGCCCTACTACAAGAACCATGGCTGGTCAAAGGGCGAGTATCAGGCCTCGGAACATCCAAGGGTAAGCTTATTCATAATCTAAACTGTGGAAACGCCATATCCTGCATTATTGCCAGGGATGATTTGAACGTCTTGTATCTGATAGAATTCTGTTACAGGGACATTACAGCAATCAAGACGACCTACATCAAGGACGGAATAGAGAGGAACTTAGTACTAGCCTCCGTCTACATGCCTTATGACTCTACAAGCTCTCCACCATCAGAACAAGTGAGGGCTTTGGTTAAACACTGTGAGGACCACAAACTCCAGATTATCATCGGAGCCGATGCAAACGCCCATAATACAGTGTGGGGGAGCACCGACACGAACACAAGAGGTGAGTCATTGCTCGAATTTATTATCCCCAGTAACCTGGAAGTACTTAATAGAGGCAATGAGCCAACTTTCGTAACCCGTAACAGACGGGAAATCATTGACATCACTTTGGGCTCTTCTTTGGTGGTTCGGCACGTCAGCAAATGGGCAGTATCTGAGGAACCTTCAAACTCAGATCACCGACACATACAAGTGGAGATTGGCTATGCCAATGAACCTGCAGTAATGTGTCGGGATCCCAGGAAAACCAACGGGCTGGGGTACCGGGAGGACCTCAAGGCAAATCTCACTAATTTCAAAAATGTCAAACCTAACTCAAATACGATTCATGAAAAAGAGCAAATCCTCTTAATGTTACAGGAGGCCATAATAACTTCATATCATTACAACTGCCCTTCAAAACGCAGCACCACTGAAGGTAAAGTGAGCTGTTGGAACACCGAACTCACATATCCTAGAAACAAAACGCGAAGACTATTCAATCGAGCGAAAAAAACTGGTGACTGGGAGGATTATTCCAAAACTCCACAGAATACAACAAGAAAATCAGAGGGAAACAAAGAAATTCATGGAAGAAGTTCTGTGAGGATATAGAACAAACCTCAGAAAGAGCAAGACTCCACTGCATCCTTTCCAAAGACCCCATCAATCCATTGGGGACTCTCAAAAAACCCAACGGAAATCACAATAACTCTGGGAAGGAAACTATAGAACTCTTGCTCCATACACACTTCCCAGGATCCACTGTCACCACAAACCAAAACCCCAGATATGAAATCCCTGCAAACCTTCATTTGAGGGCAAAGAGGGCAGACTGGGAAGTGGCTAAACGAACGGTAACTCATTCAAAAGTAGTGTGGACAATAAACTCTTTCAAGCCTCACAAGTCTCTGGGCCCAGATGGAGTATTTCCCATACTACTTCAGAGCGGAGTTGAATATCTAAAACCAGAACAGTGCAGACTGTTCAGGCTGAGCCTAGCATTGGGATGGCCACCTCAAACCTGGAAAACTGTAAACATGGTCTCTATTCCAAAACCTGGACGGGACTCATATGACCAGGCAAAGGCATACAGACCAATAAGCCTATCGCCATTTCTCCTGAAAGGCTTGAAAAAACTGATAGAGACAAAAGGGAAACCGCTCTTGTAGAACGGCCTTTACAACATGCCTATCTAACAGAAAAATTATGCGAGACAGCACTTCATCAGCTTGTTCCAAGGCTTGAAGGGTCTCTAGCAAACAAAGAAATTGCACTTTCTCAGACATCAAAGGAGCCTTCGACAACACCTCCTTTGAAAGTATGGTCTCTGCGTCCACTCGAAGAGGCATTGACGAAACCACCTGCAGGTGGATACACTCAATGCTTCACAATAGACTGGTCCAAGCCAACATGTTCGAAGAAACAGAGCAGGTTGAAATTTCCAGAGGTACCCCACAGGGGGGCATATTCTCCCCCCTTCTGTGGGACATGGTCGTAGATGAACTGCTAATTTCTCTGAATAACCAAGGGTATTACCCTCAAGGGTATGCAGATGACTTGGTCATCCTCATCAAAGGAAAGAATACTCGAACAACCTCAGAGCTAATGCAAAATGCACTGAAGACAGTAGAGGAATGGTGTAACAGAGAGAGCATAAGGGCAAATCCGAACAGAACAACACTAATTTCCTCCACCCGGAGAAGGAACATGTGAGATCTCATACCTCCCAGACAATTCGGTGAAACATTACAAGTAGTAGAGAGGTGAAATATCTAGGGCTGATTCTTGACAAGAAACTAACCTGGAACCCGCATCTACAACATGTAACCCATGAAAGCAAGATAACCTTCATGATGTGCAGGAGAGCTTTTGGAAAAACCTGGAGGCTCAAACCGAAAGCCACACAGCGGTAATAAGACCAAGAGTAACTTATGGCTCACTCTTATGGTGGCCAAAAACAAATCAAAGACAGGCAAAAACCGACCTTGGGAAAATCCAGAGGCTTGCCTGTCTCTGTATCACGGGTGCAATGCAGCTTCAATAGAAATCATCCTTAACTTCGAACCCCTTGACTTACATGTCTTGGAGAGGCCAGGATGAGTGCATACAGACTGAAACAAACAAAAAACTGGAGAATCCGAATAACTGGACATACCAGAATCACTCATGTATTCAACATCGAAGAACTCGAAATGATTTCAGACTACATGCAACTCCTTTACTCATTCGAAAAACCATTCGAAACATGAATTGACGGATCTGGATGGGCCCCGAGTATAGAATCACAATCAACTGCGGACATAGTCTGGTATATAGACGGTTCAAAGACAGTTGAAGGAACGGGCGCAGGAAAACATGGGGTAAGGCCGAGAAGGGATTACATTTTACCACTTGGCAAATGCTCCACGATATTCCAAGCTGAAACGCATGCTATTATGATATGCATCCAGAAGAATCTAGAAATTGGTTAAAGGAAAAAACACATCTACATTCTATCTGACTGTCAAAGTGCTATCAATGCACTCAACTCTATACAGATAAAGTCTGAACTGGTCTGGAACTGCCTCCAGATTCTCATTGAGCTGGCAAAACACAACAAGGTCACCTTGATGTGGGTACCAGATCATAGAGGCATTGAAGGCAACGGAAAAAGCGGACCAGCTAGCTAGACAAGCATCTGAAACGCTATTCACAGGACCAGAACCTGTACACGGGATTAGCAAAAACCGATGCAGGACCCTGATCGACGAGCGGATAAAAAGGAGATACCAACAATATTGGGATCAAACTGTCAGCAAATACACAGCAAAGTCATGGTAGGGCATCCAAACCGGACCCTGACGGCTGACCTTCTGAACCTGAACAGAACGAAGGCACGTATAATAATAGGTCTGTTGACTGGACACTGCGGCCTAAGAAAACACCTGAACACCATGGGAAACCGTAGAGTGTAGGCTATGTGATGAAGAGGAGGAAACAGCCTCTCATATTATCTTCGACTGTGACGCCCTTAGTAGTAGGCGACACAGAACCTGGAGAGATCAGTCCGGAAACAGGCATGAATCCGGAGAACCTTATCAACAGGCTCCGTAACCTAATCAAAGGCACAAACCTATTTGAATGAGGAACCACTGACGACAGAGTGATACAAAAGACCCCAGCTGGTTGCAGTGTCAAGGGAAGCTAAGTGCCAACCCTCTCTCTGGCTTGTCAGCTTTCAACCAACCAACCAACCATTCCTCTTCCCACCGCTTACATATACGTCACCTTGCTTGAAATACACCAAAACATATCAGATTTTGCTCTACAATCGGACGCCAACATCTAACAAGGTCGGGAAACCTCTTGGGAATGCCAAAATATAGACTTTTTATTTTACAGAAAAAATCATTCAATCAATCAATCAAAAATATACTTTTTTGTCGAAGATTCCACCTCATTGACAAAGCATGCAATAGTAAATATATACGGTCACAAGTGAAAGTAGTATAAAGGAATAAGTTGAAACAATGGAGTATTAATACCTAGATGAAATTTCAATAAAGAATTGACATCTGAAGTTTGAACACCAAAATGAAGTTTTTGACTGTCAGAATTTCGTCAATTTATATTAGATGCACATAGTTTACAAAATGAAATAAATAAATGTAGTACGAGAGTCTGAGTTGAAAGTATGAGTTCGGAAATAAGATCACGTTGTCCTAATAAATTATCAAAGTGTAAGATATTACAGTTCAAGAATTTAATATTTACACATATTAATATTCACAAGTATATTTTGGAAACATGCAAAACTACATGAAATTGAAATACGCGAATCGCATTTAAAAAAAAAAAAATTCACTATTCATATGAATTCCAATTTTTTTAATTAAATGAAAGTTAAGTGAACATAGATTTGAATATGATACCGAATACAGAACACTTGAGGCAATTGTGTGGCTAGAGTAGGTCATTGTAATACTCCTGTAGGTTGTAGTAAGCCTTCTGCAAAAGGGCTCCTTTCACTTTTTTTCTTTAACTTCTTTCAAGTATGGTTCATTTCTGAAGGCTGCTGGTAGATGATTATACAGTCTTTATCGTATATGATTGAATTTCTCGTTACGCTAGATTTTGGTATAGGTAAGGGAATAGAACCTTTGTTTCTTGTCTCATATTTTCCCATTCCAGTTAGATAAGAAGTACTGGAGGGTTATAGTTTCCATAAAGTGAAGACAAAATGGAGGTGTAAGTTGTTGATTAATGAGAAGTGGTTTGCAGTGGTCTCGGAACTAAGCTTTACAAATATATTTAATTGCTTTTTTCTGTAATATGAATACTGAGTTGAACAAATAATAATTGCACAACCCCCAAAATGCAATGCCATAGCTCAAATGGAATTCAATTAGAAAGAAGTATACTAACCTAGCTGACGCTGTATTTAGTCCCTTTGATATAACTTTGATTGCAAAGCAGCCCGTAGATCAACAAATTTGAGTTTGTTGTCTCTGAGCATTCCCAGAAACTCAATGTTTGGTTTATTCATAATTAGGTTGTTTTCCAAGAGTAGGTTATTAAGGTTGAACTTGAAGGATATTGAATCTGTCTTATTTGAGTTAAAACACAGTGAATTGGAGTCACACCATCACTTTATTTTAGAGAAAATGGATATAAGTCTATACAATAAATTGCCCCTCGAAATAAGAAATATAAAATTCTACGAGTTCAAACGGGTAGTGAAATCTCGTCTACTGAAGAAATGTTTTGACTGATTTTCTAACCCATCAATTTAGCAATGATTATTCTGTGATAAACTCCCTATCTCTGGGTTTTCAATGTGTTCGTCATGTCAATTTTTTTAGATCGAATTTTTTAGCTACCTCTGTACGTTTGCAATGACTTTGGTCTGAATGAACCTTTTCATTTTTTTTATACCTGTGTGTTAATTTGTTGTAAGACCTAGTATACACTTACTTCTACCTGAGTGACCTGCTACAAATGTATTATAAAATGTAAACGTAGTCAATTAATTTCCTTATCTCTCTCTCTCTCTCTCTCTCTCTTTCTCTTTCTCTTTCTCTTATTATTGAAAGTATCAATATGGAGTTTACTGAAACAGGATGAATCGTTAATTATTGGTGGTGGAGACAAAACAAGGGTGCAGAATGAGGCTTATGCTCTATTCAATAATAAATTTCCCAACCAAGAATCAATTTCACAAGCCATGATAAGCACGATTGAAAATACATTCACAAAAACGGATCATGTAACAGACCTCACTAAAGGTGATGAGAAACAAATACCAGAAAACATGAAACTAGATGTTATACTAGCGTTTCAAGATAATACCCATACCAGTTCAAGGGAAATTGCATTAAATAATTAACCATTTAACATTTCTTAGGTATGCTAAATGAGTGGCATCCCTACAAAGTTACGTCAGTTCAGTTATTTCTGGAAGAACATTTTGATAGACGAATTGAATTTTGTGACATTATAATGGAGAAACAAAACAGAGATCCGATGTATCTACAAAAAGTTATCTTTCTGATGAAGCTACATTTCTCTCAAACGGTCATGTCAATCGTCAGACGTGTCGGTATTTGGTAAATAAAAATCCACATTGGATGCAGGACTATCTCACTCAACACCCAGAGAAATTTAGTATTTGGGCGGGAATTATAGGGAATACGATTATAAGACCACATTTTTTCGATGATAAATTGACAGGTCCTCGATATTTGAAATTTCTGCGAATTTTCTTGCTACCCAAACTGAATCGGTTGTTCCCAAACAGAAATTATTTGTGGTTGCAGCAAGATGGTGCGCCGCCACACTTTGCTGTCTTGGTGACCAATTACTTGGAAAACTAATTCCATGTTCCTTTCCATATCGGTGTATAGGACGGAGAGGATCAACAGAATGGCCAACAAGGTTGCCAGATTCAACTTCTCTGGATTTCTTTCTATGGGGATACTTTAAAAATAAAGTATACCAAAATAAACCACAAAATTTCCATGACCTGAAAGACCGCATACGCATCGAGATGGGACGAATCACTCAGGAAGTTATTGAAAGAGTTCGCTACTCGTTTATCTCACTGTATTATAGCTGGTGGTCGGAAATTTGAATGTTGTTTGTATTTATTGAATATGAATTTTCTCTTATTAATATAAATGTTTATTAGAATAAAAACTCAAATTATTTTAAATCATTGATATGGTTGGATAGCTGATTGAAAGACCTTTCATATGACGTATCACATGAACGACATTGCTATTTGAAAAAATTATCGATGACGTCATCACGCTCACACAGATGACGTCACGAATATAAAGAATATTTGACAGGATGCGCAGTCGACAATAAAAATCGACGGGTTTCAAGAAAAAAAATACATTTTCAGTTGTCACAAGAATGGTAGCATGGTCCCTTTTCTTCCTTATTTTCTACACCACTGGTGGAATCAGAAAAAATAATAGATTTTTCGCATTCTTCGTTCAATTTTGAGGGAGAAGTGTGAACTGGTTTGAATCCGGAAAACCACCCGTTTTCAAGATAATTGCGCTTTTATGAATACAAACATACTAGTAATGAAGGAATTGTTCGGCAGAAGTGAATTCTAGAATCCTAATTACTGGTTCGGATTATAACTGGATATTCTACCAAAGAGGTGAAATGCACTTCTTAGGTGCATTTTCTCCAACTCATTCACCATAATATTGGAATAATATGAACATTTCTCCTATGGAAATGTGTAGAACTTATTATCTAACTGCTTATTGAAAGGATCCGATTGAAAAGATAAAAGCACGACAAAACCATTTGATATACAGAAAAATATTCCAAAATAAATGATATCCATGTGAAGTAGAAAATTGAACTAGTTTACATCATTATTTATTTCAATTCAATTTTGCAATGCACTCCTATCCGCATTGAGGTGATTCAGATGATTATGTACGGTTATCAAGTTGGCATCTGTCATGCAGTGATATTTTATGAAAAATGAATTGAATCAAGTAGAAAGGTACCCACTTGTCATCGAAGATGGACAACATTTTTATGTTTTTTTGGAGGATTCCTCAGAAAAACTTGTTCCAGGATGCAAAATTTTTCCTTTATACATTTTGTTCATGATATGTGTCTTGGAAATTCAAGGACTTCCTTGAGAAAATATCAAGAATTATATCCGCATAGGCGACAACCTAGTTAAAGGATATTCAGTTCCTTACACCGAAGGTTGAGTGAAAATGGGTCCCTCACGACCAATATGAGATCCACAGAAAGACCAAGGTCAGCCAGAAATGTATGGGCAGAAGAAAGGGTTCTCGAAAATGTATACCAAGACCCCTCAATGAGCGTTCGAAGAATTGGTTTGGCAGAAAATTTATACAAATTTTGTGTTCACAGGATATATAAGGAACAGCAACTTCATCCATTTATTTGGTCCAAATGCAAGATTTTCGTGCTGATGATCACCGAAAAAGATTAGAGTTCTGTATTGGGTTATCGAGAAACATGAAAATGATGCTAGATTCATCAATAAAATATTGTCTACGAATAAAACAACATTTACCAGGCAAAGTATTTTTAATCAGTAAAACGCACATGTATATGCAGAAGAGAAACCACATGAAACTATAGAATCATCGCCAAAATTTATTTGAAATGAGTATTTGGTGTAGAGTAGTAGCCGATAACCTACTAGGATTCTTTGAAATCAAGGGTGCACTAAATGGACATAAATATCTCGAATTCCTGACAATAATCTTTCTGAATTCTTGGAAGATATAAATTTACGAAATTGACAACAATTATGGTTCATGCACCCCCCCCTTACACACTGCAAGTGAGGGAATGACTACATCTTCATTTCCATAACAGGTGGATTGGTCGCGGCAGAGCTGCACCTCTTAGTTGGCCTCCCCGAAATCCAGACTCAAATCCACTCGAATTTTATATTTAGACAGAATTAATACAAAAAGTTTATTCAAGACCCATTCACACAATAGAGGAGTTGCGAGAGAGAATTCAGGAAAACATGGAAAGGATGCGGCTAAATGGAAATGTTCTGAGAAAACTCAAATTCAATTTACTCAAGAAGGATAGAGCCTGTATCCAAAACAATGATGGACACTTCGGAAAGTTTATAAGATAAAAGTATTTTGAAGAAAATGTTCAATAAATAGATTTTCTAGTCTTCTATTTTTATTTTTAAGAAATTGCCATGACACACTTCTTGTACGCCACTGTAAAAACTGTGTTTTTTTTTAATAGAGCACCCTTTGAAGTAAAACATCTCTGCAAATTTGGTTGTTTTTTTTTAAATCAATGGTAGTTATAAGAAAACATGTCTTTTATTTTCCAGTTTCAACACCCTGTAGCTTTGTGAAGAAATGCATGTATACAGTAATAAAGATTCTAAAATTCACTTCGGCTGAACAATTTTTCCATTGCTAGTATGTATTCATAAAAGCGCAATTATCTTGAAAAAGGTTGATTTTTGCGGATTTAAACAAATATACAGTTTTTACTCAAAATTGAATGAGGATGGCAAAAAATGAATGAATTTTATGATTTCACCAGAGGCGTGAAAAATAAGGGAGAAAAGGGACCAAGAAACCCTTTTTGAACGCCACTGGTGGCAACTGAAAATGTGTTTTTCTTTTCAAAATAAAGCACTTATTGAACAAAAACATTCCTCCAAATGTGATTGGAAAAAATTTCAAAACTGTGGAAGTTATGAATAAAAAATACTTTCAATTTTTCCTATTCAACTGCAACGAACGACATTTGGGTAGAAATATATCACGAAAGTCTTATTTATTTTTTAGCATCATAGTTTTGGGACACCCTGTATATATATATATATATATATATATATATATATATATATATATATATATATATATATATATATATATATATATATATATTATAATATAATATAATATATATATATATATATATTTGTAAAAATATTAAAATATTCAAGTGACGTATTCCTGAGACAATTTTAAGAAAAAAAAATTGGTCCGGAAAACTTCGTTTGGATAAGGGTGTTGAAATTGAATTTTTTGTTCGATTTAAAAGAATAACTGTTGCAAAAAATAAGTTATTTCGTTAGGGATATATGCTACGTCTAAGAAATTTCTTGCTATCAGACTAAAATGAGCAAGGGCTCCATCGTGCATAAACCGAGAGTGATTTCGGAGACCAATGAAAATATCTTCCATATGCTGGGAAAGCTCGTGTTCCAAAAAATTTTGGCGAACATCTCCATTCAAACGTAAGGGGGGAAAATAGGGCCCAATCAAATAATCTCCACTTATGCCCACCCATACATTGAAAGAGAATCTGTCTTGGAAATTAATTTGCGTTATCGCATGTGGGTTATCTTCCGCCCAGATGTGGTTGTTATGTTACGTGGTTGAAAATCACGTAGCCTAAGTGCCTGGACACGCTGAATATGAAAAGGATATAATTGCTGTTTTTTAAAAATTCTGTCAACGGTCATGTGACTCACATTTAAAGTTTGACTAATTCTTCTTGTACTTGTCTCTGAATGTTCACCAATTTCTTCGAGAACCGCCTCCTCCAATTCCACAGCTCTTTTAGCCCGTGGCCGTCCTACTGCAGAATTTCTTTCAAATGTTTGCAGATTCTGAAAGATGCCGGAAAAGAATCGCAAATGTCGCTGCACAAGGAGTGACGCGTTGGGATACCTTTCCTGATAGATGCGTCTGGCCTCGGTTGAATTTCCGTCAGCCAAGCCATATGCAAAAACCATATCAGCCATTTCAGCATTCGTAAAGTCGGGCATGGTACCAAAAAATCACTTTATAAACTCCGAACTGTGACTTTGTCAATGAATAGTTGAAAATGTGACAGCGAACTTCTATTTTTATAAACGAACGTTCATAGCCTACTCGATTTAATTTATTTAATTTGCGAGCGGAGAGTGACCAATATTATTGAAATCAAATTTGGCTATACTGATCAAGCAGTTTGATAATGCTCATTTCAGAAGACTTCTGTCCGGGTATACCGCGTATAAAGTTTGATGAAAATAACTAAAATTGCAAAAAACTTATGACAAAAACCAACCCTGTTTTGAAAAATTTCAACAATCTGTATCTTGAAAACAAATAATTTTTCGATAAACATTTCTTAGGAAAAAAGTTGTTTATTTTGACGAGACCTACCACATTCTCAGTTTTTGTAATGTTCTCAGCAACTTCACTTAGCGCCCTAGGAGCTAAGTAACATGCATCAATATAGAAAATTGTAAATATCTCGAAAACGATCACCGTTTACCGTTTTTACTTGAAGGAAGTGTACCGTTTTTACTTGGAGAAGGTGTATGAATAAGGTTTCTCCATGAAAAGTATCAAAAGTTTACTGTCAAAAATGTTAGGGCAATTTCAAATAAATAATGACAGCGTACGCAGCGCCCTCTAGATGTTACATGAAAATTAATACGAAATTATGATTTCCCACGTCAAAAAAACCCCCGGTACCAAGTTTCATGCATATAACTTTTTTTTGCAAAAATAATTTTCAAAAAGCGAACAAAAAAATTCGATTTCAACACCCTCCGAAACGAAGCATTTCCGGCACGAGTTTATAAAGCCTTTTTTTTTTTAATTGTCTCAGGAATACGTCACTCGAATTTTTCATCGTACTTATGTTACATCCTGTACAAATATATATATATATATATATATATATATATATATATATATATATATATATATATATATATATATATATATATATATATATAAACAGTGGGGAATAACGGGGATCTTCAGTCAGCACAAATGTTGAACTATGAAAAACTCTTCAATACGTTGGACCGAGCTTTCGTTTCAATTTTGAAACTTCTTCAGGGTCCTAAAATATGTAAATTACATTATTGAGAAAAAAAATACTCAAAATGAAGGAAGTACTTACAGTAATCTAAGTGGTTGATTAATGAATATTAACTTTAAAAAAACGTAGAATATGTAAATATTTGTCGAAATGGTGTTATATCTTTGATGTTTGGAGTGACATTGAAGGATTTGAAGTGACAACCTATGATTAATCGTCAGAAAAATATAAAATATGTAGTGGGTGTGTTGATTTTTTTTATATTTATTCTTTGAGAATCATCAGTTTCAATCCATTTGTAAAAGATAACTGTAGATTTTGCTAAGATTTTCGATATCTGTTTTTTTGTTCATATTTTGATTGGATTTATTAATTTCAATCATTTCAAGAAATAATCTTTTAGATGAATTTTTTTCTGAATGTAAAACTTGTGCTTCTTCGAATGATATTTTATGGCCTGTTTCAATAGCATGTTGAGCTAATGCACATGATTTCTTGTTGAGTCTTATATCACTTCTGTGAGAGATAATACGATTATTCAAAGTTCTTGAACTTGTACCAATATAGTTCAAATCACAGTTGTTACATGGTATGTTGTAGACAACATTTGATTTCTTCAAATCTGGTGTGGGATCTTTTAACCTCGTATTTAAAAATTGAAACGAAAGCTCGGTCCAACGTATTAAAGAGTTTTTCATAGTTCAACATTTGTGCTGACTGAAGATCCCCGTTATTCCCCACTGTTCATACCAATTTTCAGTCGTTATTTCTAAATTCATTCATATATATATATATATATATATATATATATATATATATATATATATATATATATATATATATATATATATAGTCCCCATATAATACTTACCAGTAATTCCACGACCATAATAGGTATGTCGGATACATTATCCAAAACGTCACCAACACTCAAAATAAAATTAATCATTCCATAGTTGACAAATGCACAAACGGAGATGAGAAGAAGAAGGATAACCCGTCGATCGGTCCCTGGCCACAGGAATATCGATTTCAAGAGAAATTTTGGGTACCATATTGGCAACTTCGAGTAATCTTCGGTTTCCAAGAACCTGAAAGCAATACCTGAAAAAATATTATCTCAGAAAACAAACACAAATGCGTTTCATGAAATATAATATCACCATCCAGAAACATCTCGTACTGGTCGTTTGATCTGGAAAGTAATGTCGTGATAATGTTGAAATTCTGAATAAGATCGATTTTGTTAAAAATTCATTAAGGAAGTATAATTTTGCATAAATACCAGCATTAGATGATACTGTCGCAAATAATACTATTAAAATTGAATTATCGATGAATCTACAGACGAGGAAAAATTATATACTGATTTTTCTACTTCACTTGAGTTGGTGAAATATTCATTGTATTAAATGGCATATTTCAAGTTCAAATGAGTAATTTTGTGGAAATGTCCAGAGATTCAGAGTGAAGATTTCTTCGTTACTTGAATTCCACCAGAAAATCAGTATATCATGAAAGATTTTGTCCAAATGATAAGGCCAATTTCCAAAGTTGCCCTTCTCAACAATTTCAATTTATTCATTCATTCATCAATAATATTTACAATATTAAGATCTTTATAATACATATTTCAGTTGATCGTTAAAGTCAATTTATGTTGAGCCAGTTAGGCGGACCCGCCCAAGCCTGAAAGGCTTGTGTTGCGGTTACACCAACTAGCCCAATGATTAGGTATTAGTATCAAAAGATAACTTTTTACAAGTGATAGTGTAGCAAATAGAGAATATTCATGGATATTTTTGGAAAAAAAAAGACTGAAATAAAAAGAAAAAGACTGGATGGAGAAGGGTTACAAATATATATAAGTACAATTTTTGGTTGTTTTCTGGTTTAGTCGAGATTATCTTTGTAAGAAAAATCTAGTTTCTAGCGGATTTTGTCCGATGTATAACTTCATGAGTTTCTTGAAGATTCTCAAATTATTGCACTCTTTTCATTCGGTCGGTAAGCTATTGAATATTTTAGGGCCAACGTAAAATATGCTTCTTTGCATATGAGTTTTATTAAATCTTGGGATGTACACAGTATGATCAGTGGTTTGTCTTGTGTTTCTGGATTGGCTAAGAATTCTGTTTTTTTTTTGTTAAATATCCATATTTGGCTCTGCAAAATGTAAATTTTTCTGATATTCAGGATTTGTGATTCTTGGTTTAGCTGTTCAGTGGAGTATAATCTACCATTTTTCAAAATAATTTTTAGAATTGTATTTTGTGTTCTTTGGAGGCTTCATTTGAAAACGGATAATTATTGAATTATACTATAGTATTATTTTTTGGTGAGGATGTCCTTAAGTGTATAGAGTTTTGTATAGTTTTCTTGCTCTATTGATAACATAGTTAACATGTTTGTCCCACTTCATATGTTGATCTATCATTACCCCTAAATATTTTATTGTGCTGGTTTTCTCTATTATGGGACATGTGCATTAACCATAGTCTTGGCAGTCATTTTTATGTATATTCAATTTTTTTCCTGGTGGTTGATCTCTTTGGTCGATAGAGAATGTTATGAATTTCGTTTTAGAGATATTTAAGCTTAGAAGGTTTCGATTTAGCCATTTATGAAGCTTGGCAGTATTATGTTCAGTGATTTGGTATAGTTCTGACCAGCAGCTATGGGAGAAAACAATGGCAGTATCGTCTGCGTCAGAAATTATACGACCGTGGAAGTGATCAATCTGACTCATGTCATATATGTAAGTTAAAATTAGGAGTGGGCCCAGGATTGTACCTTGCGGTACGCCCACGGTGACCACCGCAGACTCGCTTGAGACATTCTGGATTTTGACTCTTTGTGTCCTATTTTCAATGTAGTTACGGAGTACCTCGAGTGCTGGGCCTCTTATACCGTTGTCATATAATTTGTCAATTAGAATTTCATGTGATACTGTATCAAATGCCTTGGCTCAGTCAAGAAAAACAGCCAGGCACTTTTTTGAGTTATCTAAATTCTGAACAATCTGCTCCGACAGGTTTAAGACAGCATTTTCCGTACTCAAGTTTTTTTGGAAACCGAACTGGTTTTCTGTTAAAACTCCGTTTATATCCAACTATGTATTTATTTTTTATTTCAAACAGTATTCAAAAATTTTTGCGAGATTATTTATTGTAGATATCGGTCGGTAGTTTCAGAGTAAATTTTGTTTCCCTGATTTATAGATTGGGGTGATTATGGATTCCTTCCATTGTTTAGGGAGTTTTCTCTTTGTAAATACTAGATATATGAGATGTAATAATGGGGTAAACAGTTCAATGTGCAATGTTTTTATTAATTTGGATGTTATACCGTCTGGTGCAGGGGAGCAGTTGTTTTTTGATTGAGATATAGCTAATGGGGTGTCATTTTTTGATACGGGATTTAGGTAAATAGAGAATATTTGTGTGGTTTTATTGATTTCATTGTCTTGTGTTCAATTTGTTCGGCCATTGTTTCTCCTATTTTCACAAAGTATTCGTTGAAGATATTTACTTTATTTTGATTACTTGTTACCTCTATTCCATTTTGATCAATTACAAAATTGTTACTGATGTTTTTATTTTTTGGAGTTATATATATATATATATATATATATATATATATATTCCTAATTTTAGGTAGTTCCGAAATGAAGTTTCCCCCTATAACTACTTATAATAATAAAAACTTTTCAACAAAAAATAAAACCGACGAAAATAGAAACTGTAAAGCAAAAACTAAAATGAACCTTTTCAGTCTCAATAACTAGTCTCCAAAACTAATGTACGTAACTAATTTTGAGTCGGCGCCAAACAAACATACAAGCAAATTAATTACGTGAAGCGTAAAATGATGGCAGCGGTGTGCGCGGCGATGGCGCGTCCATTCGCCAGAAATTGCTGAGCGTTTTCGAAGTTAATATCAGCGAGACAGCTACCCGAACAGGCACACATGTGAGAGCACATGTCTTTGCGAGTGGTCGTGCGGAGGGCGTTTTTTCAGGAATTTATTGTTTATTGCTGGCTATTTCACGTTCCATTTTTATATTTTTTTGTTCTTCAAAGTAATTTGAATCCATTGATTGTTTGTTTGGCGCCGACTCAAAATCAGTTACATACATTAGTTTAGGAGCTTAGTTATTACGACTAAAAAGGTTCATTTTATTTTTTGCCTCACAGTTTCTTTTTTCTTCGGATTTATTTTTTGTTGAAAAGTTTTTATTTCTTAATTTTTAGTGACAAAAATCTACTGATTGCTACCTACTCGATTTGGATTGCTTTGAAAATACTTACTTATCCACCTTACTTTAACTATAATCTGTTATATACTATAACTAGCTGCTACCAGCGACTTCGTCGGCGTTGAACTTTGTTTTTTTTGTGACGACTATTACAAATTCACTCACCCCTTTGGGGACGGAATTCCTAAAAATACTGAAACGCGTATTTCTTTATTTCTAACAAAGACCTCAAATACCAATTTTTATGACCTTAACTTCCAAACTGAAGGAAACCCTTATACAAACTTTCACCCTCCTAAGAGCTGCATTTATGAAAACACTGATAATTGTATTTCTTTATCGCTCACAAGGACCCAAAATACCCATTTCCATCACACTTATTTGAAAACTAACGGAACACCCCTTACAAACTTTCACCCCTCTGGTGGTAGAATTTATAAAAACACTGAAATACATATTTCTTCTATTTGTATCAAAGACTTCAGATACCAAGAGACCAAATACTAATTTCCATTACCCCAATTTCAAAAGCAACTGTACTTTCACTTTCACCCCCTTCTCACCCACCTTTCCACCTATTTAGGTATGGAATATCAAAAAGATATGCTGTCAAAATATTAGCTCTAAGAACCAGCGGTTTGGTCTGAGCGTTGATCGTATATTAGCCAATCAGTGAGTCAGTTAGTCAGGACACGTAATTATATATGTACATATTACCCCAGACACGAGGTAGCTGCTGTGAAGCGTTGTGGAGATCCCTCGACTGTCTTCCGTCTCCATCATCAAATTAACTCTGGGCCTCCATTTGTTGTAGTGTCATCAAAACTACATATGTGTGAGAAGTTTCAACAAAATCGGTTCACAGGTCTAAAATCAATAAATCATAAATTCGGTCTAGAAGTGAAAATTCAGTGGGTGAACCAACAATCATCTCCCATTTTCCTACCCTTAAGAATGGATTATTTTTCAAATCCAAATGGGACCAACTTCGTAAACCCTATCTATTGAAAAAAGAAACATCAAAATCCCTGTAAAAAGTTATGCGTGGTCATGCATAAAAAAAAATATACGCGTCGACTAGAGAACCCCCTTTTTTTTCGTCGGTTGAAAATACCAAAACAGCATGTTTTTACTTTTGCCAATACTCGCTTTGGAAATTTAATCTCTTCGCGCTATGTATCTTATCGAAAGCGCCCAATTTATCCAGCCTCGGCTATACGTTTAATTTTTTCGACGACCACATAGAAAATATGCTGTTTTTATATGCTTTATCGATCAAGTAAGTTGGGCGATTGTAAAAACTTTTTCATTTCTACATCGAAGGCTGTTCATTTCAGTACTGAAAGTACTGAAATTATAATATTTGGAAATATAATCTACACTTACATCTTGAAGAAAATATTGTTCATTATAAAGTAAATATGATTCATGAAACAAGAATATGAATTTTGAATTGGTTTGTTTGAAAATATGTTCATCAAATCAATGTCCAGCGTGGCTTTAGCCGGGGAAGTAGTTGTTTTCTATAAATTTTTAACATGGATTTTTCAATTCACAGACAAACCCCTCTATTCTATATTCAATTGAGAATGTTTCCCTTTTCAATATGAATTTTGAACTCTTGACTTGTCAAACCAATTTCAAATTCTCCATTCCAATGCTGAATTGCTATGTCAATGCTATAAACGAATTGTTAGAAATCATATATCAACAATAGTAAAAAATGATTCGAAGATAATCTGAAAATTTTGAAGTTTCAAGTGATAGCAAATTCGATATGACTCCTCAAGAGAGCTGGCTTCTTAGAGTTTGTTACCAGAAAAATCGAAGAAAAAGTTCAAAGTCGCCTATAATTTGTTCATTGACTGGGAGAGTTGTATGGAAATATCACCATTCTCCGAAAGCGCTTTGATAGCATATTTTGTTGAAAAATCAAAAGTTTTCAAGTCCTCAACTTTATGGACTCAATTCCAGATGTGACGGGCAATTCTCAGCATAAATAGTGATGTGCATATTTCCAAATACATTAATTTGGGGGAAACATATTGATACCTTGAAAAAAAAAACGTGTGCGGTCGGGGAACCTCCGTCAGGAACGAAGTTCCTTTATGCGGCTTGCGGTAGGTGTTGACTGGTAGATATCGTCACGGAATACCAAGCAATATATATTTTTTTTCCAAATCCATCTGCCACAGTGAAGGTGTTTTATTCCTCAAAATACTATTCGTTATATTATATCAAATTGACGGCCACATATTCAATGTGAACCACTAATCCAACATCGGCATACAAAAAACATAAGAAATTATGTCCAAAAAAGGATATAATCATCTAAACCCAAGTTATATAGAAATATAAAAAAAACAAAAATATATTCCACGTATTACCACTCAACGATAATATCCGACTTCTATTCGCATGGATTTCTACCGCTCCTGTATCGAGGGTAATATCAGAAGTGCTAGGTGCAAATTTTTTAGAAAGCATTTCGCCCGGAAATTTTAAGATTTGCAGTCTTATTATCTGAATAAATCACGAAAGTTGTTTAATCTTTGATAATAAGGCCGCAAATTGCACGAGTTGAATTTCCTAGAGGCAAAATGCTTCGGGGAAAAAAATGCCATAAAATCTTCTAGCACGAATGATATTTGATGAGAATATTTCTCGAATCACATTCGAAGCTGGATAAAATTACCAGAATTCATATTATATTTAAATTTTCAAAGGGGAAAATTAAAAAAATTCTCGTTCCAAAATAAAGGAAATCGTGTCCGTTTCTGAATGCTTCGTGTCTCAGATTCATTAATTCACAATGATCATCCACTCTCTTGATCTCGCCCAAAAATCTTAAATATATATGCTTTTTTCACAATCAAATGAAATATGTTTATAACTGAAACCGATAAAAAAAAACTCCTTGATATGGATTCGAACCCGAGCCTAACACTAGTTCATGAATATTGTTGTTGATGTTGATGCCTGATGAAAAAAGTATATTTCAATAAAAATATCAAATCACTGTAATAATCAATTTTGTATTCCCTGTTCCCCTGAATAGAAATTGAATGTGTTGACATATAATTCTGACAGGACCTTAGTGTCGTTTTATCGACAGTAAAAACACAAGAGCTTTTTTTTATCGGATAAATTTCTTTTTGTAACGAAATTGTTTTGCCAATCAGTAATTTTACGAGAAAAACTGCCATGACAAAATCGCGAGGCCGAAGGTCGAGTGATTTTGTCAAATGTCAGTTTTTCGAGCACAATTACTAATGGAAAAATGTTGAGTTAAAAATAAATTTATCCTTAAAAGAAAAGCTCGGGTGTTTTTTGGCAAGATAAATTAACGACCGAATTTATGAATGAACAACAACAATAATTATCTTTATTGATACAATTAAATTATTTAAATGAACAGTTATTAAGTACACAATTGTTATAAATTGTTTGGTTTGGTGTACTGATTTCAAAATTTTCTTCTCTGGTATTCACACATGTGGAATATTCATATCGATTTTTCTCACTCGAGGCTCGTAAGGAACTAATAAGATTTTCGTGATGTTCAGGATCAATTTGGAGGTGGGGTTTAATAGAAGATGATGATGAGTGTCCCGTTATCTTTATAAGTTGTTGGTCACTTACTCCTGCTTTGGCTAACTGGGAAACTGTACTAGCACGGTTCGAATGATTGGTGATTTTATTATTTGTAATGTCGAGTCCAATTTTAGTTGCAGAATATTTGGTCTAAGTAGAAATCGTATTAATACCCAGTGGAACATTTTTGTACCAACCTTTAGAATTTTTGTTTTTCCAAAAGGGATTTGGAGTTAAAAAAAGTCGTTCAGATGTTATGTTTTCATTTCTTTTTTGTAACAGTAATTTAAACAATGCAACGGGACAAATACCTTCATCCATTTAATTTTTTGTTATCCATTTGCTGTCTGCCAATTTTTTCGACCCACCCTTTGTCGTCTTTGAAAATATTGTATTGTATTCAAATCTTCTTGTTGGAGTTCCATCTTGATTTTTTTCTTCTTTAAAATGGTAAATTTTACAGTTTGCAGATTCTCCCCCCCTCCAAGCTAATTCATAAGAAGCTATATGGAAGAATCTTTTTTGTAATCCCTCTGGGTTGTCTATATTCCACAATTTTGCCATTTTTACTATATCTTTCTTGTTCAATGCTACAGAACTTACTTTTCTTTTCTCTGGAATAACTTGTAATTCTTTCCGTTTACTATTTCTTGCACGAGCTTCTTTAAAAGTTATGTCGGCAAAAGGATCAAATTTAATATTGTATTCATTGAAATATTTTTCTTGAATCATCTTCGCAGTTGAATTCCAAATTGATTTAACTGCATATTCTTCATAATCTTCTCCATTCCTCTTTTTCATATCATAGGCCCAATATTTTAATATATCTGCTACTTTTTGTAACGGAGTTATTTTCGACAGTTCGTTACTTCGTACTTGACAAAACTCCATAAATTGTCCCCATATTGACGCTTTAGTATTTTTTGTGGATTGCGGGGTTGCTTTTTCTATATTTTTTGTTATTTGTTGAGTCGAAATTTCCCCAAAACGACTCATGTTGTAATGTTTCAGTATCAATTATCAACAATACTTAAATAACTGACAGGGCAGTAAGATGTCCAAAAACCCTGGTGCTTGCACTTATACCTGTAGAAGTGTGGGATCGACTTGGCGACACTTGGCCTACTTGATAATAGAGATTACTAGCGTGTCAGATGGCGCCAATTTCGTTTTAGTTTCAATTCAGTAACAGGGTATATTTATTTCCTCAGATTTGTTTTTGAGCCGAACTGTTCGCAATTCTAATTCTAGCTTTGGTATTGGTTGAAAAGAGACATCTGTCAAACTTCACCGATAGCGAAGCTAGAATTAGAAGCCCACGAACATTGCACAAAGAAAGCACTGTCTTGTTGTTTTTCGTATTTTGTACCATTTGAATTTGAGGTTAGCTGCATTTTGACATACGAAGAATTGGAAATGAAATTGTCATCAAATTGCAGAAAATATAAAATCAATGCATATAATATCATTATTAGTCAATTTGTCAAGATTTGTACTTGCTTTTGGTACTGAAAACAGGCAAAAATACGAATCTGCGGCTTTATACTGTTCAATCAAAATACAAATGTGGCCCATTCTACAAAAAGTATCCTTACACACTACACTACCTGAAAATAAACAATTCCTCACGCACTATTGAACGAGTGCTTCTTTAAAGAACAAACTCAGGAATAAGCTAAGCAATATTTGAATCGAAGAGATGGAAAACCATAGATACCGACAAAACACTGAAACTAAAAATAATTTCATATTATAAGATGTTGCAGATGTCAGAAATTGAGTTCTGACATTAAACGAGAATATAGACAAACATTTTTGGAGAAGCTCTATTGAAGTAACAGGTGGTGTCCCCTCGAGAATCTAAACAATATCGAATCAGTTCATTCACCAGGGTTTTTAGACATCTTACAGGGCAGACATTAAAGTGACGTAAGCATACTAGATGTAGACGCTCAAGAGGAACAGGCGTTTTTATCGGTGATAAAAAACGATGCACCTTTTTTATCGCTGTCAAAATGACAAAACAGTCATCTTTAAATGACACATTTTATATAGGAGTTAATTTATCGCAAAACAATATGGAATATACTAGTGGTTCTATCAGTATAAAACAGCGAGAAGGCGTTTTATCACTATAAAACTGACCTGATTGGTTCTCAAGTTTGAATTTTTTATTTTTGATTGGTTCAAGGGAAATTTTCAGGAAAGCATTTGGCCTGGAAATTTCACTAAGTGCGATTTGCAGTCTTTGATAATAAGGCCGCAAATTGCACGAGTTCAATTTCCTAGAGGCAAAATGCTGAAGGGAAAAAAGAATTGCGATAAAATCCTCTAGCATGAATGATATTTGATGAGAAAATTTTCCGAATCACATTTGAAGCTGGATAAAATTACCAGAATTCATATTATATTTGAATTTTCAACGGGAAAATTACTATAATTCTTCTTGTTCCAAAATTGAAGGAATCGTGTCCGTTCCTGAATGCTTCGTGTCTCAGATTCATTCATTCACAATGATCAATCACTGCTCTTGATCTCACTCAAAAACCTCAAATATATATAATTTTCTCACTATCAAATGAAATATGTTTATAGCTGGAACCGGTTGAATGAAAAAAATTAATTTAAAAAATCAAAAAACCCGAATGCGTAAAAAGTGTACTTTTAAAAAGATGGAAACAAGATTACCAGAAAATTATATTTTAAGAGGTCAATAACTATTAAACTTAACACTGTAAACAATCTCACGCAGTCGAAGGCATCTTCTTCAATTTAACAATGAAGATATATTATTGTCTCCGACTGCGTGAGATTGTTTACAGTATTTGTTGAGAAATACTTACATTATTGATTAATTTTACTGTTGAGAATCATCCTGTATAAGAAAAAGTTGTTGTCAAATAAAAGTTATAGAATTCAACACATGTCAAAGTTTCTCCATATAAAAAAGTACATTCCATCGAAATAATCAATACATTGTGGCGACCGTGACAGGACATATTGACGATGGAAAATTGTAGGAGAGAAAGAGAGCAACTACGAAGACTTTTCATGAAAAGCACTAAAGATTTGGATATAGCCCTTACATCAAAGACAGTAAGCAACGAACAAGTTCTAGCATGCTCAAGACAATTGGAAGACAGGAGTGAAAGGATATTCACACTGGATGAACTTATCAGAGATCATTTGTTTTCATCTAGTCCAAGTGGAGAAGAGCTCACACAGGAATTTCTCCAAATTGA
This sequence comes from Gonioctena quinquepunctata, assembly GCA_018342105.1. Classification (NCBI taxonomy): domain Eukaryota; kingdom Metazoa; phylum Arthropoda; class Insecta; order Coleoptera; family Chrysomelidae; genus Gonioctena; species Gonioctena quinquepunctata. The sequence continues at coordinate 499,142 of JAFIRS010000340.1, forward strand.
ATTCTACAGAGAAGGAATTATAAATTATAGGTCAAAATGCGAAGTTGTTGTGGAAGAGAAGTCGATGCATGATAATCAGAAGAGTTCTACATATCAAACAGATGGAGACAACAGAAGAAAATATTGACTGGAATTGAAGGAATTCGATCGGTGGTTTTCTTTGTCGACTCCTTTCCTATGCCAAAACTGGTTTGAGCAAGATTGATCCTTTCTTCTGACTCTACTTTGCTTCTCAAAAAATCTAGTAACACTGACAGAATATCAGTTTTATTGAAATTACCTTTATTTTCTTCACCCTCTTCAAATTTCTCATGTAGACTAACGGGATTCATGCTACGGTACCTTTCCCAAACTCTTAAAAGTTCCTTTGGTAATGCTGACTCTACTGAAAGAAAGAGCAATAGCAAGGTGAATTAGAATTATATGCAGCTTCCGCACTTCATTCAGCGAATATGAAGGGTCAACAAGAAAGAGGTAATAATATGTTTGTTCTGTGACAAATCACATGCAAGTCAGGAGTGTTTCAAAGCGCAAAAGTTAACACTCGAAGAAAGGAAAGCCAAAGTTATGAGGGGGGGGCTTGTTTCACATGTTTGAAGAGAAATCATACAAGTCGTAACTGTAAGGCTTTCATCAGATGTTTGATTTGTATAGAGAGATATTACCCAATTATGTGCTCTGACTTGTGTGTGAGGAATAAATGACTCCAATACTAATGACACCAATCAAAAGGTTGAGAACGTTCTGACAAATTATCTCCGAACCATAGAGAAACTAAAAATAAAGAGAGTGGTCAAACCTGCAGTAAAAGTTGGCACCACGTTTATACAGTGGCGACATATCTCGCAACTGGCCGAACTAAATACAGTTGGTAGTACCGATTGAAATAAGGCGGGTTTTTCAAATGTGTTACTTTCATATGATTGATATGGTATATATTTTATAAGTGATCGATTTGTTATTCTTGTATTCCATATGAATGGTTGTATCATATGAAATACAGGAATGGCAAATCGATCACCAATAAAATATATACAGTAATCGATTCGTAGAATCTGTTAGTTCGTTCGTGGTTAAATCTTTATTTAATGATATCAAGAACAAAATTAAAGATCTTATAAAACAAGACTAATAACTATAAAAACACATTTTATTGTATCTAGGACAAGGTACAATTACAGACAAAACAATAATAAAACTCCGAAAAACAAGTAGGTATACCTAACTTACATTCACAACAAACCTTAAATAATTTTGTTCATTGATTAGCACAAAGGAGAACGAGTAGGTATACCTAACAAATGCTCCAGTTTGATGATAATCTTCGTACTTCCTCAAATGGTGATAGGAAATGGAAAATGATGGACGGAAATATATCAGTTTGTGAAAAAATGTCTGCAACTGATGGATGGAAATAAGTATCAGTTTGTGAAAAGCAGCTTATATTTTACCTTGTGAAAGAATATTCCGAGGAATTTCAGCGTCAACTCGAATAACTAAACATTCCATTTTCGACGTTGGGTTCATAATTCAAGTCCATAGTATGATTTCTATAATTAATTTTTCGATGACAATTAACAGTAGAATTATTCTGAAATTATTACGTGGTTTGTCATTTTCTGACAAATGTCGAAATTGGAAAATTATCATGTCAGTCGTCTGTTGATTGCGGGCAGCGCCTCCATGCGCGACTGGCCGTACCAAAAACTTGGTGGTCAAGATCGCCAATGTTTCAAACAGTCTCTTTATTTTTAATTTGTCTATGCTCCGAACTGACAATTTATAACAAACAGTACTCGTAAGACTTGTTAACAATGACAGAGAAAAGATTGTACGCGCTTTTCTAGATTCAGCGTCACAGAGATCGTACATATTATCAAAATGAGTGATAGATCTGGGATATGTCAAAAGTGGCGTAAAAAATATTATACAGGGCGTGTTTGGAGGTTCACAAACACCTCCCATAATCCATGGAATTTTCGATATAGTTGTCCATAACCTTGATAGAAATTTCGAAATAGAACTTTCCGTTCTCTAACAAGAAAAAATGTGTTATTACATCCCTCGTTCAGAAGATTCGTTATATATCAATCACTTGAAACGAAAGAACATAATTCTAAACGACGTCATTGTCAAAAATGCTTCACGAGATATCGAGTTATTGTTGGGTGCTGACATTTTTGGCAAACTCATCACAGGGAATCTTGAGAATTTAGACGATTATCTTTTTGAAATCGAAACACATTCTGGGTGGACTGTGATGGGACAATTTTAAAAACGAAATGATATTTTCGGGTTTTACCAATTGTTCATCAATAGATTTGTGGACTCTGGATGTTCTAGAGAAAAAAGATCCATCCGACGTGAAAACCAAGAATGATCTAGAAGAGGATACCATAAAATATTTCAATGAAACAATTCCAATCAACGAGAATGTCAGATATGAAGTTCATCTTCCATGGATTGCAGACCATTCAGAACTCTCGAGTAATGAGTATTTAGGGATTTCCGCTAAATACTTTCGATCACCAAGAAACTGTTACATCTCCAGGAATTTGCAGCGTATGAACAGGTATTGACTGAATGGGAAAAATTGGGTATCATTTAGAAAATTAGAGAAGAAAGAGGTAATGGTAAGAAATAATTACATTACTTACCTCATCATGCCGTTTTCAAAGAGTCGAGCAATACTACCGAAATTCGTCCAGTTTTTGATGCCTCAGCAAAACACGAGAATGGAAATTCTTTGAATAATTGTTTACAAACCGGACCAAATTTAATTGAGCTCATACCAATTTTCTAACTGAAATTTAGATTAGGAATGATTGTGGTTACAGCTGACATTGAAAAGGGCTTCCTTCGAATCAGTATTTCTCCCCATGATAGGGATTTCTTGAGATTTTTTTGGTGGTCTAATCATACAGAAAACAGACGGAAAATATATCGACATTGCCGAGTAGTTTTTGGAGTCGAAACCTAGCTCGTTTTTTCTAGCTGCTACAATAAATTATCATTTGTCACGTGCACCAGATAATCTGAAAGATACAGCTGAAAAATTGAAAGAATCAATAATATAATTATTTCTCAACAGTATCAGTTCAATAGTTAACCTCTTGAAACATAATTATCTGACGATATTTTCTGGTCATCTTGTTTCCATCTTTTTTATAATTTTAAATTACCTATTTTTTTGTTATTTTAAATTACCTATTTTTGTTTTACACTTTATAAGACGGTAATAATCTAAAGTCATTATTTAAATGAACTTTTTTTATTTTAAACTTTCTAGTTAGGATTATAAGACGGTAAATTTTTTGTGGGTGATTGGTCATCATAACTAACACGAATTTGATCTCTACCGTGTTGCAATCGTTTTCGCGATGTGCACTTTCTTGTCGGGCTTTTTTGGTTTGACGAGAAAGATTTGCACACGACCAACGACGTTTTCAACCTCGTACCATTGTGAGTTATATAATACTCAGGTATACAATGAATAGATACAAACTCTCACCAAGTGTAGTGAATCATACCCTAGCAAAGCACATGAACGATTTCACAAAAAAAAATGAATATACTACAACAACAAAGTAGATGGATAATATCAGTCACTAACAAGATATAGTCAAACTCGGTTATAACGAACTACCGAGGAAAAATTGTTTTGCCAATGATTTGCAAAATTTTACGACCGCAGTCGACTGGTGGGAATCCCCTACTTATCTGTTAGAGATTTGTTAGATACATGGCGTATTGTTAGTACGTGTTCAACTGCATTGTACCAATATCCCTACTACAATAGCATAATCAGAAAATTCGACAGTGGGTGCGCAAATGCACAAATTTGTCGGGATTATGGTCTCAAAAATATAATAGTGTCGACAATTTACGCGGAAACAAAAATCTACCATGATGCGTGTACTACATATTTCATTCATAGCTTACACCCTTCATAACCATTTCTAGTCATTCAGCCGTTCGCAATAGCCGAGTTTGACTGTACTCAATTGAGTTTCTATTGAAATATTCGAGTGATAGTATATTAAAGATGCAACGAAAACGAAATAGTAACTGAAACCGAAATAAACCAACGAACAAGCAAATTAACCAATTACTGATGTACCAAGCTATACGCTGTTATAACTCTTTCACAATATTGCGTCTAGTTGTCACTTTATTGAATTCTGTAACAATATGGCATTTGGTTGTCGCCATATTGAATTTTGAACATTACTGTCATGCTTCTATTCACAATATGGCTCTGGTTGTCGCCATATTGAATTTTACCACAATATGGCGTCTGGTTGTCGCCATATCGAATTTTGTTTATTACTGTCATGCCTTTATTCACAATACGGCGTCTGGTTGTCGCCATATTGAATTTTGATTATTTCTGTCATGTCTTCATTCACAATATGACGTCGGGTTGTCGTCATATTGAATTTTCATAACTGTCCTGTCTTTGGTGACACTCGCAAGATCAAGATATTATGATTGACGTAAGAATCATCAAAATCGACCAACGCGTTTGGTCTCTAGAGCGCCACAAAGAAACAAACATACAACACGATGAACACATTACCCTCCTTTGCGTCGCGCAGTCGGGTAGAAAAACTCCTTGATATGGATCCGAACGCGAGACTTCTGTATGAGCGAGAGCTGGACGGTTGTCACACAGATTCGTAAATAATAGAAAGAGTCAGAGAGAGAGAGAGAGAGAGAAAGTCGCATGCAAGGGGCAGAACGCTTTTTTCTTACGTTACAATGTCTATCAGTCAACACCTACCGCAAGCCGCGTAAAGGAACTTCGTTCCAAAAATCAAAAGTTTGCAGATCTCAGGAAATTAACTACTCCATTGAGGATGCACCGGATGATGAATACCTAATTTCCAAGATATGTACATTCAAATAGGTGAACCTATAACATTTACATTAGGTATTAGTACATTGGCTCAGTTGATAGAACGCCGGATTTCCCCTTCAACTTTTTCCAGAATTTTACCAAACTTGCCTTATCAGAATTCTCATTTAGTCCCAATTCCTTTTAATTCAATACCTATATTAGCGCTCAGCACCAGGAGGCAGAAACCTTCATAAACTTTTTAAAAACACATTTGAAATTACTTAGGGCTCTTGAGGCGTCAACATCAGCGCGGCGCACCTCTACTGCCCGTCTTTTGGGGGCGTATGTTTTGGGAAAGGTGTTCATAGTCTGGCATGCTAGACATATCGAAAATGCATGAAAGACAGCCTCGCACCCCCCATATATGCCCCTTATGAAATGAAAATAAAGCAAGATCTATTTGGCCCGCCAAATGAATAGCAACCAAAGGTACCCTCTTTCCTGAATTTGAGCTTAGGTCAATCATATGCTACTACATCGAATTGCAATTTATCAGTTCACTATCAAAACATGCGTGGACTCAATCCAAAGATTCGACGACCAAATTACTGCATACTTCCGCATATAGTGAGTATTCCATTATTACTATAACAGAATCATGGTTAGGCACTGATGTAGAAAATGCTGAACTGTTCGATTCGAATAGATACACCGTCCTGAGATGTGATCGTCAGTCAATTAAAATGAATGTCACTCGTGTTGGGGGTGGGCAGACATGTTTCTTTCACCAGAGGCCGTTTCGCAGGTGATTTAAAAATTCACCTCGTTACTTTTACCCATTATTGACTAAAGCATGGCTATGTTGATGTTCAATTCAGTCCCGCTTCAGCCTGGGATCTTCGAATATTTGGCTGGGACTGCCCTGTCCTGATGAGGGCAAACAAACCGAAATCGGTCTATAGGTACCACGAGAGACTGATTTAAACTCAACACGATCATATCTTTTAGAAAGAAACATTTGCAAATAACACACACACACTATATATATATATAATATATATATATATATATATATATATATATATATATATATATATATATGTATACGAGATATCTGATACGAATTTGAAAGAGACCACAGGCCGTCCTGATGATTGGGAAACCATGAAACAGGCTGTAGACGGATGGTGATCTCTCTTGGATTCGTAACAGATTTCTCTTATTCTCGTTATTCGTTTTGCGTTACTCAGACCGCACTAGGAGTACGACTATTGGTGTCGTGGGTTGGCCTATGCTGACATCTGTTGGTGACACGATATCAGGTCTAAGCTTCACCGCACAGATTAAAGGTGTCACTATCTATAATTTGATGCTTTCCATATATATATATATATATATATATATATATATATATATATATATATATATGAACCATGAAACAGGCTGTAGACGGATGGTGATCTCTCTTGGATTCGTAACAGATTTCTCTTATTCTCGTTATTCGTTTTGCGTTACTCAGACCGCACTAGGAGTACGACTATTGGTGTCGTGGGTTGGCCTATGCTGACATCTGTTGGTGACCTATTGATGTGCACAAAATTTCGTGTCATCAAAATTCCACGATATCAGGTCTAAGCTTCACCGCACAGATTAAAGGTGTCACTATCTATAATTTGATGCTTTTCATATATATATATATATATACATATATATATATTATATATATATATATATATATAAATATAAATATATATATATAAATATAATATATATATATATATATATATATATATATATATATATATTAATGAGCTCATTAGATTTTCTTTACAATAACAATATACTACTCATTGGTGACTTCAATCTGAGTGAATATTCATCAACTGTGGATGGTAGGGAGCCATCACCACGAGTCTCTTCATTCCTCAATTTTATCAATTTTTGCGAACTAGATCAATATAATGGTATTACCAATAGCAATAATAACATTTCAGATTTGCCTCAGCAAACTTCATATGTACTGTTGAGTCAGGTCCCGAAATATTCATTCAAGAAGACCATCATCATCCCTTTCCCATGATTACATATGAACTAATTGATAGGAATCGTAATAATAAAAATAAAACTAACCAAATAACTATAAAAAAGCAGAACTCTACATGAAAATTGCTGATACTGATTGGGGTTTTTAAAAAAATGTATCTGACTTGAATGATGGATTCAATGTGTTCTATCCCCAATGGAATCATTATCTGTTGTGCCACAAGTTGAAGCCTGTTAAAGAAACTACCTGCCTTGATATAACACTGGTATACTAGAAAAACTTAAGCGTAAGTACAAAGCTCGGTGCAGTCACAAAAGATCTCAACTTCAGCTTGCATTAATTGAATTCCAATCGATCAGAAAAGAAGTGAAGTCTGAAATTGAATTTAACTATCAACTGTACTGCCGAAATATTGAGCAGCAAATCAGAACCAACTCAAAAAATTCTGGCAATTCGTTGAAAAAAAGAAACACTCATCTTCCCTGATGATCCCGTAAGCATTGCAAATGCATTTGCAGAGTATTTTCATAATGGACCTTTTTATGCACCATGAGAAAACACTGTAATTAGAAAGTATATGTGCTAATATCACTTGGGATTTTTTTTTTCTGATGGGTAGTTTTTCCATAATCCGGGAAAAAGTGGATTCGTGACGTCACGTTCACTAAAAGTTGATTTGGCATCGTTGTATGAGTTGCGAATCATGGAATTGTGACGTAATGACATTTGTTATTTGATACTTTGATAGGTTCGTTCGTTTGCTCCACGGAATGGAATATTATCAATCGTTTGTCTCTCTCCAGCTCTTTTTCTTGCATATATATGATACGAGACACGAGATATGTAGAGAACTGCTGCAAATGAACAAGCTCTTCATGAATGTTTGGTGATGAAAAATTTCGGAAATTATTTTCTAATTTTAATAACTATGAAAATGTCTAAAAAGTGCAATGTACCCGGTTGTCTGAACACCAGTGAAAGTGAATCAAACTTTTGTGAAAAGCGGAAATATATGCTTTTGTGCAGAACATTTCCAGGTGAGTACATCAAGGAACGATCTTTAATTTCACTCAATGCAAGTTTGCAAAATCATCGATCAGTGCTGTATTTTATATCCAGTCCTATAAACATATTATTCTTTGGTTTCAGCTGAAAGAAGATACTATGAATTGGGAATATGCTAGAACGGGATCCAAATTTATGTTCAAGAAAGATGTCTGTCCACATATCAACCTGAAACGACATTGGTCTGACAATGTTTCATCATAAGTACATGGTACATGACCTACCAACGATGAAGAAACCCAAACCAAATGAAAATATCACTCCTTCAGCTAGTAAAACTGTGTTGAGTGACATTACATCCATGGGAAATATTTACTCAAGACTTTCGAATACTTCTTCTCCTAGCAGTAGCCAAGCTAGTACATTATCCAATTCACCAAAATAGCACCACCAAAAAAAAATTCTGAGTATATTCCTAGTCAGTCTTCATCCAATCCTGATTGTGAAAATATCGAAGGACAGCAGCGCCAGCGCTTATCTATTGCACTTATAGAAAAGAAGAGTAATTTTATTTGGGGCTCCCTGAAAATGTTTACCACATTGTAAAATACATTACCAAAATTGAAGAAATTAAATATATGGATGTTCTGATAAGTTTAAAAAAGATACGGGTTGGGGATGTATACTCTCGATTGGCTGATGACTTTGATTGGAGTTAATCAAGTGTTCACAAGATTTTCACAAAAGCTGTGCCTATGATGGCAAATTGTTTACAAGAGCTTATATATTGGCCTGACATATCTGAAATTGAAAGACATTTGCCGATCCCTTTCAGAGCTCGCTATAAGAAAGTTAATTCAATTATTACTTGTCTGGAAATTGAAAAACCCTCTGATCCTGTTCGTCTGTCCATGACTTGGTCAGAATAGAAAAAATGCAATACTGTAAAAATTTTGATATCTGCTACTCCAAATGGCACAATACAATTGAATTTTATTTCAGGAGCATACGGTGGACGAATTCTTTAACAACTTTGTCGATAAGATTCATTTCTTCTATTTTGATTGATTGAAATTCAAAAATACTTTAAATAACTAGAATGTGCAGTATTATGTCAAAGTTTTCTAAGGTTTGTTGTCACATTCTCTTCATGAATGCCAATATCTTCAATTTTTTTTTCTATAGCTTTGTAACCATAGGGAAAAATTATACCATAGAAAATGTAAGCCTGTATTTGTAAAAAATAGATGAGTTAACGTCTTTACCTTTGAATTAGTATCCCTCAACAAAGAATTGGTGTGAAATAAGTAAATAATTTTGCAAAAAATTTACGAAATTTGTATGAACATATTTCAAGGCTATTCATTCTAAATTATTAATTATATTTTCAGTAGTTCAAACTTAATAAATATTTGACTCATCACATGAAGGAAACACTAACAGGTACCGAATATGAATTTATTTATATTATAATACAAACAGACAAAGCCTACATATATATTCACAGTATAATGCATTTACGATTGATAATATCTAAACAATCACAGAAAAAATAATTCGGCGAATACCCCAATGGATGAAGGTAAGTTCAACAGAAGCTTAAATCCCCACTTCATTTTGAAGAATTCATCCATTGCTTGATACATTCTGTGTAAACTGTACAGATGCTAGATGAACATGAAACAAAAAAAGATTATGAAAGTAGTCCATGTCAGGTGGAGTTCTAATTAATTAGTAGAAAAAATCAAGACTGCTCCACAGTAAGAAGCATTTATTTCTAGGAAAGAAAATAGCAATGCATTTCGGCAAAGTATTTTTCCATCTTCAGGTTTCTAAAATATACATAGAAAGATACAAGGTAAACATCGTAAAAATTGGTAGAAGACTTAGCACAAAAATAAACATAACATCACCGACTTACACAAACCTTGAATTTAAAATGTCAACTCATTAATTCAGTCGATAACCTATGTTATATTAATCAGTTGACATTTTTACTTCAATGTTTGTGTAAACCAGTGATGTTATGTTTATTTTTGTGGTAATTCTTCTATCAACTTTTACAATGTTCACTCTTGTATCTTTTTTATGTATATTTTAGAGAGCCTGAAGATGGCAAAATACTTTGCCAGAAATGAATTTCTAATTTCTTTCCTAGAAATAAATGCTTTTTACTGTGGAGCAGACTTCATTTTTTCTACTAATGAAAAAAAAAGTTTGATAGTTTTTTCAAAGGATAAACAATAACTCTTTAATGAAAAATCAAAGTGGTTTCAAATATAAATTAGAAAACAAAAAGCATTTTCACTTTATATTTCTTATGAAATAACCAGAGGTTGTGAAGTATCCCATGTTAAATTTTGATATAAAGTATCATTTAACCAATATATTAGGAGTAATTTTGACAAACTTGAAATAACTAAATAAAATAATCCTCACCTTCATTGGCAAATGCTCCACTGGGCCAATCAAAGGAGCTTGCGATCTCGGGGATTACACAGTTCTTTGATATATTCTGTATTCTGTGCATGTGCTGAAACATGAAAACAAAATAAAATATTAATATATATATATATTTATATATAATGCCTGTGGCTTCCCGTTTCCCATTATCTCGTTCGGGTGCCATAATTGATTTTACAGCAAAAGTAATTTTCAAGTTAGGTTACACACGAATTCTTCATTTGTAATAGAGAGCCAAAACACCAATGTTCATGACCTAACTCAAAAACTAACCGAAACCCCATAAAAAAATGTACCCTCATTTGACCCTTTAGGGGTGAATTTCAAAAAGAAAAGCTCAAATACCAGTTTTCAATATACACATACCTTCAGAGGCCGAACAGTCTAAACACGGACATTCTAGGACAATGCTTCTTCGTCTTCCTGCACCAAACAATTATTAAAAAAATTGTGGATTTTATGTTCCGGTGTGAGCTTTGCTTTCACATTGCAGACGTTTTCTTGGCGTTTCAACTGTATGTAGCCAACAGCATTATCACCACTGGTAGATCTGTAAAAAGATAACATGTGTTGATTTACTTTTTTGATGCGAATAAGTCAGTTGAAAATGATCTCGATATTTATTTTTGCTATATACCTAACACAAATTGCTTTTACGAAGCCTTGTTTCATTATAAACACACCAAATCGTTTATGATATTAAGAAATTAATAAGTTGATAAATATAAACATTGATGGTTAACCTCAAATCTCAATATTATTTTCATGGGAACTGGGAACTGTCTGTAACATTTGCGGTGTTGCCAATGATCGGTCTTCATCAAGGAAGGCCCGTTCAGAAACTTTGAATGTTTTAAATAAAGAAACCCGTTGTTGAAATTATATATTAATGGTGTATATGAAGCAGTGAGCTATATTTTTGACAAGAACAGTAATGCATGTTTCTGAACGTGGATTATGGAGGGGGTAGTTTTCGATGAACGTGACGTCACGGGTACTCTTTCAACCGCAATATCTTTTCGAAATAAAAAATATATGATGGCATTCTAAGTCAATTGGACGTTTCAAGTGAAATACAATCGACCTATATAAGTTTTGGATTTTTTTTTTCCTAAATGGAAAGGTCCATTCCTTCGCTACACCTGGCCAAGCCTATCAAAACAATACTAGTGCCAACATGTCGAATGATTATTACCGAATTTTCTGAAAGTGAAGTTTGTTATGCTCTCCGAAAAATCAAGACAAAAACTACGATGGGACCTGATAAAATACCCGCTTTTTTATACGTGACTGTGCCTCCGTCTTTGCTGAACCTTTGACATTACTTTTCAACCTCTCTCTGAAATACAAACAGTTCTCTGATATTCTGCGACAGGCTGAATTAATACCAGTCTTTGAAAAAGGTGATAAACATGACATCGAAAACTATAGGCCGATTACCATAGTTAATAACTTCTCAAAATCCTTTGAAATCCTTCTCAATAAACCACTTTTCAATCATGTCAAAAATCAAATTACTGAGTTTTAACATGGCTTCTTCAAAAATAGATCAACAAATCTCTTCTGTATTACCCAGTACATTAAAAACTCACTTGTTACTAATTCCCAGGTCGATGTAATTTATAGGAACTTCTCCAAGCCTTCGATTAGCTTGGCCATGATATATTACTCACTAAATTAAATGCCTTCGGCTTCTCAGGAAACTTGAATACGTTTTTCACTTCCTATCTGAGAACCCACTCTTTCTACGTAGAGTGCCATAGTTATAGATCCGTAATATTCATTGCAAATTCAGGCGTTCCGCAAGGTTCTGTCTTGGGATCACTTTTTTTCAATCTATTTAAAATGATATTTTTGAGGATCTCGGAGTGAATTGTTTATTATATGCTGATGAGTTGAAATTATATGGAAGAATAAACTGCTTGAATGATTGTGCCACTTCACAAATAGATAGAATAATCACTTGTAGCAAAAAAAACGCCCTCTGTTGAATGCAAATAAGTGCTCTATTGTTACTTTCACTCGAAAACAGAATAGCATCACTTATAATCACTGGCAATGATCTGCTCCCTCGATCCAATTCTGTACGGGACCTTGATATCACATTCGATCATAAATTAAGTTTCTCAACCCACATAAATGAAATCCCGAATGAATGCTCTAGGGCCCTGAGTTTGATTGTCAGAAATACTCGTGACTTCATGAATATGAATACATTGTACAATTCTCATGTTCAATCTAAAACAGAGTATGCACCTGTCATCTGGTGTCCATATTACAATGTTCATATAAATAGCTGAACGTATCCATAGACGCTTTATGAAATATATCTCCTTCAAGGAAGATGGTACCTATCCTGCTATTGGAATATCTAATAATTCTTTATTGGAAAGATTCAACCGTACCTCTCTTGCTAATAGGAGAAATATATCGGCCCTGATTTTCCTTTATAAGGTGATACATGGCCAAATAGACTAATGCTGTTTTAAGTATGCTCAATTTTCATGTTCCCAGAGTCAATTCAAGGCAATACCATATTTTTCACTTCGAAGTGCCCAGATTAAATGTACAAAAGAACTCGCCTTATTCAGAATATGCAACAATTACAATGACGTCAATGATAGGTGTGACATTTTTTCTTGCAGCATTGCTTCATTGAAAAAAATTGATTTTGATAACTATTCAATATTTTTATCATGTCTAAATCTCCACTCTTTTTGTTTATACTGTTCTTGAACATGTTTGTTCCTGAAATGTTCCCACCCTGTAAATGGATTTCTGTTGGAAATATCATATCATAGATCCCCGCTGCTTCTATTAAGAACGATGAATCTATGATGAATGAAATGTAGAAGTGTAAATTTTGAAATGTGATTAATCCCTACTAAGGGATAACAAATATATATTAAATTGAATTAAATTGCGTCGCATTTTTGAACGGATGGTCCTTGGTTCAAAACCCATAAGTTCCCCTTTTTTTCATAATTAGACAATAAATTGATACAATATTTTCACTGCAGGTTGCATTGATGAGGAAAATAATGGGTGCTTGTCGCAGATGTGAATTGCACCAAATGAAAATTCATGATTTGGGTGATTTGGGATCAGCTGTTCTAGTAGAAATACCAGACACTAGAACAAAAATTGTTCGAAATTTCCCGATAACAGGAAACTTTTACCAAATAATGAAAAAATATGCCGATCTCCGCCCAAGGGCAAATGCACCGTACAAACAAAAAGTAAATGATAAATAAATTTGGAAGGATGGGGAAAAGTTTTGCCAAATTCCTGAAACTACCCGATGCTGAATTACATTCTGGTCATTGTTTCCGCAGATCTTCTGTCGATGCTGGAGGAGACATAACTCCTTCAAAAAAAAATGGTGGCAAGAATCAACCGCAATCACAGAGGGCTACATTGAAGAAACGATGAAAAACGAGTTCGTCATAGCGAATCGAAAACAGAATTCAATAAAAAATGAAGGACATCTACCATTAACTTCAACTAGGGAAAGGCGGGAAAATTCAAATGTGAAAGTTGAAACTAATAGAAGTCCAAATATAACTCTAAATAACTGTATAAATGTTAAATTTGATATTGTGGAAAATAGATAAACTAATGTTGAATAGTTACATATGAATTGAAATATCTAATCGGTGTTCACATTTTGTGATAACTTCATCATAGAAGAAAAAATCGATGGATTTCGTTACAATGCTACTGAATGTGTGATATCGCTGTGGTCGCAGGAAAAGTATAGTATACAACGAGCATGGAATGTCTATTGCTTACTCGTGATAAATGGGTTCAATTCCATACTCGTTGTACAATATATTATATTGAAGCACGAAGTATGCTATTACGGTATAGTTCTAACATTACTATACAAACATAGTAATAAGATGTCACGACCATTACCTTTATTCAATTTTGCTCTCTATGACTAAGTACGGGACTATATATTTCTCTCCAATTGAACTCTATTTGAAATAAAGATTAAAAAATCGGCAGGCTTCGTCGAACTCTCATTTTTTATAAGAAGAAAATTATACCTGTCATTATGTCTATATCTATGTTCTTGAGAAAGCACTCATTTTCCCTTACATGAAAAGGTAATCCAAAGGAGATTGAAAACTATAGGCATATATTATTGCTCTGCTCCATATCCAAATTATTAGAAACAGCTGTAGCCATCAGAATTATAGATCACTTGGAAACCACGGATTCAGAAAAAATTAATCTATTCAAACTTTGCTTTGTTCCATTTACCATCTATACTATTATAACATTGTAATTGTCTGTTTATTTGTTTGTTCGAACATCACGCAGAAACTACTGGACTGATTTTGATGAAACTTTTTTTGTTCAAATTCTTAGACTTAAAAACTGGTGTGTAATTTATTTCGCTGCGATAACGGGAACAGGATATGTAACAATAAAAACACATTTCTTCACAACCAAGTGCTACCAAATGATGGTTCAATTCCTCAGAATGAAGGTCCGACTCAAATAAGTTTGTAAAATTCCTTCCAACGACGTTTCGACATAGTTTTTGTCATCTTCAGGTTGAAAAACCAACATTCTATTTATATTTCTGCTTTCCTATCGTACGAATGTTGTTGGAGATGTGTGATTCCGTTGTTATCGGGAATGGTTTATTTTTCATGTTTTTCTACGCCATGAATACAGTGGATTATTTAGAAAATCGAATTATATGAGCCTCACTATATTTTTATGGCAACATGTCGAAATCTGTTTTCATTATTGAGTACAATAAACAGAGATAAAAAAGGTTGTTATAAATCTGTTTTCGATATCATTTGTATTGTTAAAACTGTTGGGGTCTTTTTTTATAGGTATCATTTCGAAGAATGTTCTTATTCTTGGCTTCCTTTCTTTGGACGAAATTTCAAAGTTGTCAGTGTCAAATTTATGTTGATTTCATTTTTCGTGTTTGGGTAAGTCTGTTATGTCAGTTCTTGAGTAATTGTATTCGCTTTTTCAAGTGTTATTTTTTTTTTACCTATATAGGTACTTCGACAGTCCCTATATGGTATTTTATATACAGTATGAGTTGGTATGTTCTTTATTGATTGGTTTTAATTTAGGATAAATTATGTTATTCGTTTGTTGTAGTCAATGGGAACTAGTTCGTTTGTGTTTTGTTCATTCGAGCATCATGCAAAAACAACTGGACCCATTCTGATGATCCATTTAAGCTTATGATTGGACTCAAAAACTGGTATGTCATCTTGCTACGATGACGGAAACCATATATGTAACAATAATACCACATACATATATATTTCTATCTATTATATTATAAAATTGAAATTTGTTTGTTTGTTCGAACATCACGCAAAAACTACCTAACCGATTTTAACACAATTATTATACCATATTTTTTCACAACCAAGTGCAACCAATATAAGGTGAGCTCCCATTTCAAGTTCATTTTCCCGTTGTATAACGGGGTAACTGAATAACAAGATAACGGGATAATGAGATAACGGCATAACGCAATAACGGGATAACGGGGTAACATGATAATGGGATATCGACAAAACTGAATAATGGGATAATGAGGGAAGGGGATAATGGGATAACGGCAAAACGGTTGAACAAGATAACGGATAATAGGTTAACGGCATAATGGTTTGACGGGATAACGAAATAACTGCCTGACGGGAGAACGGAAAACTGGATAAAGGGATACAGGATAACGGGATACAGGATAACGGATGACAGCAAACGGGATAACGGATAATGGGCTTGGATCCCAATGTATTAGAACAACCCCCTGAATATTCGAATAATTTCAAGTTATGTAGCTGTTAATGGAAAAAAAACAGCGGAACACTTAAATTTTATGTTAAGTTTTGCCCAAGGAGAAATTTTTTATTTTCTGAAACTTGGCAGGAAAAACTATCAAGAAACAGGTTTTATCTGAAAGAGTATCAGTAATAAAAGAATGAATTGTTTTCACAATCGGTTGAAACTTCTTTCTGGATTTTTGAATTCTTTTTATCTTTTAAATAATTTATTTTATAACGTACTGTTTCCTTGCGAAAGTTTCAACTAGAAACTAGAGAAAGTTCAGTATTAATACATAAAGAATACGTTATCTCAACGATTATTATGGTTGGCTGAACTGACGTCATTTTGACCTTCAAATCGGTCGGCGATGAATTGAGCTTGGTTGAATTTTATGTCATATTCATGTCACATTAGCCAGTATTGGAAAAAAATAATTTAGGAGTAAAAAATTGGAATGCCTGTTACGTCAAATTGTCTCAATAATGGTCATTGCAACCGATTCATCACCGAAACTATGAGGAATAAACAATTAGAAGTTGAAAAAAGAAATGATAGATTTTGATTTCAAATT
Source organism: Gonioctena quinquepunctata (assembly GCA_018342105.1). Classification (NCBI taxonomy): domain Eukaryota; kingdom Metazoa; phylum Arthropoda; class Insecta; order Coleoptera; family Chrysomelidae; genus Gonioctena; species Gonioctena quinquepunctata. The sequence continues at coordinate 515,882 of JAFIRS010000340.1, forward strand.
CCATTTGCACTAATTCATATGGCTTTTTTTCAATCAACTCACGTTAAAAAACGCGTAGTGTTGACAAGGCGTCATTTATTGTAATTCTGGAATTGATTTCATGCCCCCCAAATCACGAAAATTGTCGCAAATAGATTAATTTAATTTTTTTATGGAGGTAACATTGCAAGGGTACGGCGCGACGTACCAAAATGTGATTTAACAAAATTTGAATCCTGAGGGGTTGAAATTATCACTGATAATTTTCATAATATTTTTCTCTGAATCTGTTTTTTTTTTCAAAGTGTCAAGATGAATCAATTGAAATTTTTTTTTCAAGGATTGAAAATAGTTTTTAAGTCTGGCCCTTGCACCTCAGGCGGTAAAATGTACTATTATAAAACGGGTTATATCTCGAACAGTATCAATGATAGAAAAATTAAATTTCACATGAGAATATCATTCCAAGTTAAGATTCACGTTAATTACTTAATAGAATAATTTGAAAATTTTTAACTGTTCACTTTTTTCATCATGCAGTATTTTGTTTTCTTCCATGTTTCAATCTGAACCTAAAGATAGTTGTGAGACAATACATAGAGTTCACATTATCCCAACCTAAATTATGGTTGGCAAAATTGACGTAATTTTACCGTGGAATAGATTGGCGCTGAATTTATCAAGGGGAATTTTATGTCATATTTCCGTCAGATTCACAAAAAAATCTAAGGTGATTTGAAAGACGTGATTTGGCCCTTTCAATATATATATCGTAAAATCGGATATATAAAATCGGATATGTAAAATCGGATATATAAAATAATGAAATTTAGGATTTTTTTTTAATTATATTAGCACTTTTATGGAATATTTTCAATTAACTCACGTAACGGAACGTGAAATGTTACATATTAATTTCATGACATTAAATTCCACTTAATTAGGTCAAAGCTTCACCCCACAAATTATAGGTGTCACATCTATAATTTCGTGCATTTCACATTTTTATCCTTGCCGGTAGGTATCAGCTCTCTGAGGGATTTGGTTCGGATTCAAAAAAGACCACAAGCCATCCTGATGATTGGTAAACCATGAAACAGCTGTAGGCGGATGGTGGTTTTTTGGAATCGAAACAAATCTCTCTTTCTTTCGTTATTTGTTTTGCGTTACTCTGGACGCACTAGAAGTACGACTTTTGGTGTCGTGGATTGGCCCATACTGACATCTGTTGGTGACCTATCAATGTTGTATGAAATTTCGTGTCATTGAATTCCACTTCATTAGGTCCAAGCTTCACCCCACAAATTATAGGTGTCACATCTATAATTTCGTGCATTTCACATTTTTATCCTTGCCGGTAGGTATCAGCTCTCTGGGGGATTTGGTTCGAATTCAAAAAAGACCACAAGCCGTCCTGATGATTGGTAAACCATGAAACAGCTGTAGGCGGATGGTGGTTTTTTGGAATCGAAACAAATCTCTCTTTCTTTCGTTATTTGTTTTGCGTTACTCTGGACGCACTAGAAGTACGACTTTTGGTGTCGTGGATTGAACCATACTGACATCTGTTGGTGACCTATCAATGTTGTATGAAATTTCGTGTCATTGAATTCCACTTCATTAGGTCCAAGCTTCACCCCACAAATTATAGGTGTCACATCTATAATTTCGTGCATTTCACATTTTTAGCCTTGCCGGTAGGTATCAGCACTTTGAGAAATTTGGTTCGGATTCAAAAAAGACCACAAGCCGTCCTGATGATTGGGAAACCATGAAACAGCTGTAGGCGGATGGTGGCTTTTTCGGAATCCCAAACAAATCTCTCTTTCTTCCATTATTTGTTTTGCGTTACTCTGAACGCACTAGAAGTACGACTTTTGGTGTCGTGGATTGGCCTATACTGATATCTGTTGGTGACCTATCAATGTTGCACCAAATTTCGTGTCATTGAATTCCACTTCAGTAGGTCCAAGCTCCACCCCACAAATTATAGGTGTCACATCTATAATTTCGTGAATTTCTCATTCTCAGCCTTGCCTCTGAGGGATTTGGTTCGAATTCAAAAAAGACCACAAGCCGTCCTGATGATTGGTAAACCATGAAACAGCTGTAAGCGGATGGTGGTTTTTTGGAATCGAAACAAACCTCTCTTTCTTTCGTTATTTGTTTTGCGTTTCTCTGAACGCACTAGAAGAACGACTTGTGGTGTCGTGGATTGGCCTATACTGACATCTGTTGGTGACCTATCAATGTTGCACGAAATTTCGTGTCATTGAATTCCACTTCATTAGGTCCAAGCTTCACCCCAAAAATTATAGGTGTCACATCTATAATTTCGTGCATTTCACATTTTTATCCTTGCCGGTAGGTATCAGCACTCTGAGAGATTTGGTTCGAATCCAAAGGAGACCACAAGCCGTCGTGATGATTGGAAAGTTATGGAACAGCTGTCGGCGGATGGTGGCTTTTTTGGAATCGTTGTTTCTTTTGCGTTACTCTGAACGCACTAGAAGTACGACCTTTGGTGTCGTGGATCCGCCTTTACTGACATCTGTTGGTGACCTATCAATGTTGCACCAAATTTCGAGTCATTGAATTCCACTTCAGTAGGTCCAAGCTTCACCCCACAAATTATAGGGGTCACATCTATAATTTCGTGAATTTCTCATTTTCAGCCTTGCCTCTGAGAGATTTGGTTCGAATTAAAAGAAGACCACAAGCCGTCCTGATGATTGGTAAACCATGAAACAGCTGTAGGCGGATGGTGGTTTTTGGAATCGAAACAAATCTCTCTTTCTTTCGTTATTTGTTTTGCGTCACTCTGAACGCACTAGAAGTACAACTTTTGGTGTCGTGGATTGGCCCATACTGACATCTGTTGGTGACCTATCAATGTTGTATGAAATTTCGTGTCATAGAATTCCACTTCATTAGGTCCAAGCTTCACCCCACAAATTATGGGTGTCACATCTATAATTTCGTGCATTTCACATTTTTAGCCTTGCCGGTAGGTATCAGCACTTTGAGAAATTTGGTTCGGATTCAAAAAAGACCACAAGCCGTCCTGATGATTGGGAAACCATGAAACAGCTGTAGGCGGATGGTGGCTTTTTCGGAATCCCAAACAAATCTCTCTTCCATTATTTGTTTTGCGTTACTCTGAACGCACTAGAAGTACGACTTTTGGTGTCGTGGATTGGCCTATACTGATATCTGTTGGTGACCTATCAATGTTGCACCAAATTTCGTGTCATTGAATTCCACTTCAGTAGGTCCAAGCTTCACCCCACAAATTATAGGTGTCACATCTATAATTTCGTGAATTTCTCATTTTCAGCCCTGCCTCTGAGGGATTTGGTTCGAATTCAAAAAAGACCACAAGCCGTCCTGATGATTGGTAAACCATGAAACAGCTGTAAGCGGATGGTGGTTTTTTGGAATCGAAACAAACCTCTCTTTCTTTCGTTATTTGTTTCGCGTTTCTCTGAACGCACTAGAAGAACGACTTTTGATGTCGTGGATTGGCCTAGACTGACATCTGTTGGTGACCTATCAATGTTGCACGAAATTTCGTGTCATTGAATTCCACTTCATTAGGTCCAAGCTTCACCCCAAAAATTATAGGTGTCACATCTATAATTTCGTGCATTTCACATTTTTATCCTTGCCGGTAGGTATCAGCACTCTGAGAGATTCGGTTCGAATACAAAGAAGACCACAAGCCGTCGTGATGTTCGGAAAGTTATGGAACAGCTGTAGGCGGATGGTGGCTTTTTTGGAATCGTTGTTTCTTTTGCGTTACTCTGAACGCACTAGAAGAACGACCTTTGGTGTCGTGGATCCGCCTATACTGACATATGTTGGTGACCTATCAATGTTGCACCAAATTTCGAGTCATTGAATTCCACTTCAGTAGGTCCAAGCTTCACCCCACAAATTATAGGTGTCACATCTATAATTTCGTGAATTTCTCATTTTCAGCCTTGCCTCTGAGAGATTCGGTTCGAATTAAAAGGAGACCACAAGCCGTCCTGATGATTGGTAAACCATGAAACAGCTGTAGGCGGATGGTGGTTTTTTGGAATCGAAACAAATCTCTCTTTCTTTCGTTATTTGTTTTGCATTACTCTGAACGCACTAGAAGTACGACTTTTGGTGTCGTGGATTGGCCCATACTGACATCTGTTGGTGACCTATCAATGTTGTATGAAATTTCGTGTCATTGAATTCCACTTCATTAGGTCCAAGCTTCACCCCACAAATTATTGGTGTCACATCTATAATTTCGTGCATTCCACATTCTTATCCTTGCCGGTAGGTATCAGCTCTCTGGGGGATTTGGTTCGAATTCAAAGAAGACCACAAGCCGTCCTGATGATTGGTAAACCATGAAACAGCTGTAGGCGGATGGTGGTTTTTTGGAATCGAAACAAATCTCTCTTTCTTTCGTTATTTGTTTTGCGTTACTCTGAACGCACTAGGAAAACGACTTTTGGTGTCGTGGACTGGCCTATACTGACATTTGTTGGTGACCTATTAATGTTCTATGAAATTTCGTGTCATTGAATTCCACTTCATTAGGTCCAAGCTTCACCCCACAAATTATAGGTGTCACATCTATAATTTCGTGCATTTCACATTTTTATCCTTGCCGGTAGGTATCAGCACTTTGAGAAATTTGGTTCGAATTCGAAAAAGACCACAAGCCGTCCTGATGATTGGTAAACCATGAAACAGCTGTAGGCGGATGGTGGTTTTTTGGAATCGAAACAAACCTCTCTTTCTTTCGTTATTTGTTTTGCGTTTCTCTGAACGCACTAGAAGTACGACTTTTGGTGTCGTGGATTGGCCTATACTGACATCTGTTGGTGACCTATCAATACTGCACGAAATTTCGTGACATTGAATTCCACTTCATTAGTTCCAAGTTTCACCCCAAAAATTATAGGTGTCACATCTATAATTTCGTGCATTTCACATTTTTATCCTTGCCGGTAGGTATCAGCACTCTGAGAGATTTGGTTCGAATCCAAAAAAGACCACAAGCCGTCGTGATGATTGGAAATTATGGAACAGCTGTAGGCGGATGGTGGCTTTTTTGGAATCGAAACAAATCTCTTTCTTTCGTTATTTTTTTTGCGTTACTCTGAACGCACTAGAAGTACGACCTTTGGTGTCGTGGATCCGCCCATACTGACATCTGTTGGTGACCTATCAATATGGCACGAAATTTCGTGTCATTGAATTCCACTTCATTAGGTCTATGCTCCACCCCACAAATTATAAGTGTCACTCCTATAATTTTGTGCATTTGGCTGATAAAGGATTTTTGATAGAATACTTGACAAATGAGCTGAATTCCAAATTATATACTCCTCCGCTTCTCAAGAAACGTAAAAGATTAACTGCTGAAGAAGAGCTCACCACTAAGAAAATCGCTAAATCTAGAGTTTATGTAGTAAGAGCTATCAGTCGAATAAAATCGTATAGAATTATTTAAAAAAATGCCCTATATTGTTACTGCCTATGATATCAAATATTTTCCCATAGTGTGTTTCCTAGTTGATTTCGAAGATTGCTTGGTTTGTTGAGAATACCTATTTCTCATAATTATTTCTTCATTCTGAACCCATACCGTTACTCATAATTATGCATGTATTCCTATACCTACTATAAATGAAACCGAATTTCCAGCAGATTTTATTCAAATCCACACTACATATAATTATTTATCAATACTAATTGGACACAAATCACGTACAGTTCTCATGGTGAATATTTCAGGAACATATATTTCACAATAAAACTTTGTTGCATTTTCTACTATCTGTTCCACAATTTCTTGGAAGATGGTTAATCAAAATTAGAAAGAGTAGGGGACCCAATGTCGATCCGTGTGGTACCCCGAATCTGATGTTTTCTCATTCTGAAACTATTTTTTCCTTTTCTCCAAATGTGGGGACCACCCTTTGCTCCCTCCCATTCAGATAACAAGTAAACCAATTTAGGGCAATTCCTCGAATGCCATAGTGATGCAATTTTTCTAGTAATATGTCGAAGTTTACGCTGTCGAAATCTTTCGCGAAAGCACATGCAATACCGATAGTTAGGAAGAAGCTCCTAACTATCGGTATTGCATGAGCTTCTTATCCACATTTGTTATTATTTTTTTGTAAATGTCATGAAAGGCAATTGATGTCGATTTGCCAGAAAGGAACTCATGTTGTCAATCATTTAATAATCCGTTCAAATTCTTCCCTATCTCCTTTTTTGGATATCGAAACCACGTGAGATTTTTTCAAGCATTTTTGGAATATACCTTGACTGAGAGACTCATCACAGAGTTTCACCAATTCAGCGCAGATAGGTTGTAGGATATTTTTCAACAGTTTCGATGGAATATTATCATATCCGGCTGAGTATTTAGTTTTCAAAGATCGGACAACTGATGAGATCTCGTTTACATCTGTAGGATAGACGAAGAATGTTCTGTCATACGGACAACTCTGATTATTTGAACAAGCCCTGATTTTCATTCCTTTTATTTCTCCATCGGTCTCGACTGCGTTCAAGAAGTGATCATTGAAGTTATTCATGAATGAATTAGAGTCCTCAATTTTTATAGATCATTTTGATGGAGTTTCTTTTTTTGTTTCTGTGTTCATGATTTCCCAAGTTTTTTTAATTTTATTATCCCTGGATATAATTTCGTTCCTAGCTTTGGCTATAACTTTTTTCAGTATTTAACAGTATTTCTTTGAACCTGTTTAGTATTTTGTTATCTACTCCACTACAGAACGCTATCAATTGTCTTTTATGCAAGCAGGACTTACGTATTCCTTTGGTTACCCAGAGTTTTTTTTTTGTTTTTTTTTTCACCAACTCTAAAGGAAAGCAAATTGCGATTTTTTTTCTAGTACACCGATAAATGCATCGAATTTCAGCTCTCTATCAGAGTAAGGTATTTTAGTGTTATAAAGATTGAAATTATTTATATTTCTTTGGGAATAAAGACGTTTGGAAATACTTTCTTCGACTTTATTGAGGCGGAGGTCTGATCATTTTTTCTGATAAAAATGATCGGATAGTCCATTATCGATATTTTCAATTAGGAACACATCGAAAATCACAAAAATATTGTCTATACAGGTGGCCGAGTTTTTATCAATTCTTGTTGGGCTGTTCACGGTTTGGGAGAGGTTGAATGAAGTTAAGAGATTAATTTAACACAACATGAAGTTTCTTTTCTTCGGGTAGACTGTACGTATGATGGGGTAACGTCGTTGGAGTTGACAATTTGGAAATTATTATTATTATGAACGATGGTGTTAACAGAATTTGGAATTTCTGTGGAGACATTTGAGGCACATATATGGGCTGAAGCCGCCCCTGAACTTTGAGAATTACCATTCATATCACCCTCTGACAAGGCTGACAGCTCATCAAATTTGTTCGAAAGGACTAGGCACAGATAGGCATCGATAGAATTTGCTGAAATTTTAGTATGTTACACATTAGGTATATTAGAATAATTCTACGCGATCACGATAGCAATTGCATTAGTTGACACAAAGTATAATCGAAACTTTTTCTTGTCATGTACTAAGCTATTTTAATTTAATAACTTATAATGCGATTATCAAGATCATAATGCAAAATTGACATCTATGAAGGAATGCCTCCGTGCCACCATATTAAAAATTTCAATCCATCCCCATGTAGGTGATTTTACAAGTTACGAGCTTTTATTTAGTTTCACCTGTCCCGATGTTTGTCATCAAATCTTGCAAGTTGAATTTGCACTTCCAGTTGTTCGATTAACGTGAAATTTGGCAGGTGTTCATAGTTCCCGTGATAGTGCATTATGCATTTGTTAGAGAAAAAAAACAAAATGACGGCTCCAAGATGGCAGACAAGATTTGTGTTTATGGTCCGATTCGATTCAAAATTGGTATGTGGGGGTTTTTGGGGTCGGAAATTATAAATTTTTGTCGAAATTCACAAATTCAAGATGGCGGCTCCAAGATGGCGAACGAGTTTTGTAATTATGGTCCGATTCGATTCAAAATTGGTATGTGGGAGTTAGGGGTACTTACTAAAAAGCACAAAATAAAATAATTGATAAAAAAAAACCTTTTTAAAAACAAACTTTCATTCAAATACCTCAAAAAGTACAAAATAATTTCTTTGGATGTGTGACGTAGGTTATTCCGTGAGCTATAGATTCAAAAGTTTGTCGCATCTGTATTCTAAATGGAAACTTTGCGCGACAAGCTCTTGAATCTATAACTCACGGAATAACCTACGTCACACACCCAAAGCAATTATTTTGTACTTTTTAGAGTATTTGAATGGAAACTTGTTTAAAAAAAAAAATTATTAATAATTTTTTTTTAATATGCTGACCGGGGATTTCTATCTAAGATATTCCATTGAAACGATAAAATGTATATTTTCCACAGAACATATTTTTTGGGTCAACATAAAAAAGTTCAAATCAGTCCCCTCATAAGAGTAGTTTATACCTGTGAATTTTCGAGAAACTATACTTGTGATTTTTGGAAGAACATTGCTGACTGGGGGTATCCAATGAATATATTTCATTTGAAAGCTGGAATATGATGGCACAAAATATATTATCACTATAGGGATAACTCACATAAGCTACCTTGTAAGGGTAATTTACACTTGCAAAAAACTGCTGACCGAGGAAACAAATATTTGAAAATAAACCTTTCAATAAATAATTCAGACTCATGATCAATATACTTAAAAATTCTATGAAAAATATGACTCCTCGTGTAACATATGTAACATTATGTAACATGATAGAAATGGGTCAAAATCAGCTTTCTCTCATTAACAATAATATGAGGTTATTTTTCGACCGGGAGTTTTTGGTAAAGATATTTTATTAAAATGGTAGGAAATGATTGCACATAACATTTTTTTTTCGCGATAATATGAAAAATACAAATGAGCTCCTTCATGAGGGTAGTTCATACTTACGATTTTGCGCTGACCGGAAGTATCCAGTGGAGATATTTCTATGAAACGCTGGAATATGACTGCGTGAAGCATATTATTTATTGCCACCAAAAAAAAAATAATTAGTCCCCATTTATGTTCTATGCGGATTCTGCATAAATTATTTAATTTGATGCATACATTGGAATTCTGTTTTCATTTTATTTTTAAGATATATCAATCATGAGACTCAATTGTTTATTATAAGGTTTATTTTCTGATGTTTGTATAGCAGTTCAGCAGTTTTTCGAAAAATCGCGAGTGTAAACTACCCTTACAATGTAGCGAATGTGAATTTTCCCTATATTGGCACGAATAATATGTTATGTGCCATCATATTCCAGCGTGCGGTCAGCAAAGTTCTTTCAAATATCTCAAGTATAAACTACCCCCATGAGAAGACTGATTGGAATATTTTTATGGTGGCACAAATTATGTTTTATGCCATAATTTTCTACCGTTTTAATGAAATATATTCACCGGAAACCCTCGGTCAACAAAGTTTTTCGGGAAATCGCAGGTATAAACTACCCTGACACAAAAATAAGTTTTGTGCAATCTACATTTCAGCGTTTCAATGGAGTATCTCAGCTGGAAACCCCCGGTCAGCAGAGTTATTAGAAAAATCACAAGAACACACTACCCCTAAATGGAGATGGATAATTTTGCAATATGGTGGCATGAAGGCATTCCTTTATAGATGTCAATCATGCATTATAATCTCAATAATCGCATCACGAATTATTGTATTGAAATCGCTCATTACATGACAAGAAATATAATGTTCCGAATACACCCTGTATCAACTAATGAAATTGCTATCGGGTAGAATTAATCTAATATACCCTAGGTGTAACATACTTAGATTTCAGGAAATTCTATCTAGTCCTTTCAACTAAATTAGCGTTTTTACTAGCAGGATTACTGATGGACGTAGTAAAGGGCGGTTTTGAATTTTTTTAGGCACTGTAAGTGCAGAGAAAATGAATTTTTTTCTCCCTTTTGGCAGGAGAGTATTCTCTTGGAGCATCTGTATCTTCAGTTCTAGCAGCAATCAAAGAACTAATAGCGGGGATTTTTGCAAGTCTCCAATTGGGTGTTCACAGGGGGTTCGAGTACTTTTCAAGTTGGGCAGATATGGGCATGAACAAAAATTTCAACCCATGATTTTTATCTTATTTCTGCAGAACAGAAGAGCAGAGCAGTCGATGGAAATCTTCCGGAACCAAAAAGAACGATTGTACAGAAATAACATTTCTTTGTAATGTACGATTTTCTCTGCCAGTACCCCAATGGAGTGGAAGTGAACTACGATCCATAACAATGAGGTAAATAAACAAAACACAATTTCATGAATATTTTTAATGAATCGTGTTGAATCGAATCAATCATAAGCTCCTGGAAATGAAGTCACCCTTCACAATGGAGGTATTGGAAAAAAACTCACTTTCCAGACATGTTTTTCATCAATGTAAAACATGAGAATGACGCTCTGAGGACCTAAAAAAATGTTTTGTTAGATTTTTCAATTTATGGTATTAATAATAGTATTTTATATCTATCTTATTTGTCCTATTTACTCCTTTTTCACCTGCTTCACTAATGAGCTGACAATTCCTGATTTGGATGAATCTATGTATTTCCCAAATCAACGTTAGACTCTCATTGCAAATTTCAATAAACTAAAAAATTGGTCTGTTGGGGATGACTGTCATGTAATTGGAGTGACTGAAACATGGCTTAATGCTGGATTGAGCAGTCTTGAGGACTACTATTTTATTCCAAAGGACAGACCTACTTGTGGAGGTGGTATTGGTTTGTACATATTTTTATATATTATGAAGATATTGAATTTGATATAATATCCGAAGAGAGTAACAATCTGGATGGAATCATACCATAGCTCTGGGCAAATTCAAATATGCAGCAGTTTCTGAATGAAATAGAGGATCTTTCCTCAAATATATTCAGCAATTATAATAATATTGAATGCATGAGGGATTTCAACATCGATATGATGGATATCCAGTAAAAACATACAATCCAATTCATGTCGATTTCAGTTACTTTGGATTTAAAACAAGAGTCCACCCATATGACCTCTAGAAGCATCCCTTTGATTGACCTCGTTATATTAAATTATGAAACTGTGAACTGGTCTTGAACAGTTGTATTTCGGATCCCTGTTCAATATATTGTGATTTTAAAATTGATTCTGAGAGTAACAATTATCCAAACACAATACATTTTTGGCCTCTTGACAGAGTTATTTTGGATCAGTTCGGGAATGATCTTGGAGCCTTGCCCTGGCATATTGTTTTCGAAACTGACAATATCGATAATAATATCACTTGAAGCTCATTCATGAAAAAATTTTATTGTAGATGGTTCCACTTCCAGAAAAATATTAAATTCCAAAATTCAACTGAGAATATTTTCTCTTTGGATACATTCCATATTCTCGATAACTTGATACCACTTGTCCAATATGAAATATTTGGATATTTACCCGAATAAATTGATCGAAGTCCATTCTGAAAAGATTATAAGAAATCAGTTCGGGAGCTTGCTGGGATCTTGCCAAAATAAAAATTAAATCCCTTTTCAATGGAAATGTAACACCAGTCCAATTGCTGAAGAAAATACAGTCTGGTAACATTTTGGCCTGAAATTTCAATATTTCATTACTTTATTCAAGCGTCTTTCCTGAAAAAAAAAAACGCGATTATACACAAAAAAAATGTTACGAATCGATGGAGCGATCACTATCTGCTCTCGTGCTAACAATTTTTAGCGCCATATCGTTAATTTTTGAGGTACTTGCATTGTTCGTATTGGATGTTAGCCCACTGGTATCTCTTAGCTTTGTGAGATGGCGCTATATGACATTTTCCGAATACGAATAACCTTACCGAGTGACATTACCGAATTTGGGCATTAAATCAATGTTATAAATGTTTCAATTCGGTTAGTCATATGGTTTATTTAAAATGTTTATTTGTAGCCAACCTGTGCACTAGGTAAGATTGCAAAACATTCATATGTAATAAGTATGTGATTCGTAATTAAATAAGCTTCTTCTCCGAAAAAACACGATTTCACAGAAAAAAAACGCCGAGCAAAGCTCGGTCGCCCAGGTGCTTAAATTGGATAAAAAAGCAGAATCTCAATACTTATACCTGATAATTCATTTCGTTTCCTATAGCACAATATGTCAAGTGTTCAGTCAGAACTCCGAAGAGAAATAAAATGATCATGGAGGATTGAGACAGATTTGAAGATTCCTGCTGAAATAAAAAAAAGGAAAATAAAAAAACTCTCCAAGTATTAATTCCAGTTGAAATTTCCCAACAATTTCTGTATCGTTGAATATCATAAACAGACAATTTGTTGAAGCTGCCAGCTAGACATATAATAGCTAATATCAGTGAAATACTGCAAAAATGATAAGTTGCTTCCTTCTTATGATAATATTATCATTATTATTATTAAAACTCATAGATTGAGGGAATGAATTGATTTATGCATATAAAAATGAAAGACTAATGACAACCTCAAAGTATACAGGGTGTTCCTTAATAATATGCTAATATTTAAGGGGGTTATTCTTGGGGGCATTTTGAGAAAAAGACTCCATACGATCATATGTTCTAGAGGTCCTAACTTTTGAACTACAGAGTGCTAAAATTATAAGAAAAACATATTTTTTTATGATAACTTTGGTATGACCCTAGATATTTTTGTGGAACGTAGTACGTATCTTCTATCCATCAACAAACATTTTCAGTGCGATTTGCACTGAATCATTTTCAAGAGAAAAGTGATACCTCTCTGCTCTTTCTTGAAGTTATCATTATTTTTGAAATACTCATTTCTTTCTGAGCAAATCTGGTGTCTTAATTGTTTTCGTTTAACGTTCGGTTTTTGCATAAAAAATAAAATTCATTCTTTCGCACGTTGTCATGAAATTGGGTGTTATCAAGGATTGAAAACGTATCTAGTAGGTAAGAAGTAGATTTTGTTTTGTAAACATATACGGTTTTGACAGTTGTCTACCTAGTCTAGTTGTCATGTATTAAAGTCATCAAAATGAACAATATTATTAAAAAAACATTGTCCATTTCACGAATTCTGAGTTTGCAGATATGCATTACATGTATCATCATCACGTTGTCTGAAACAATTGGTCCATATTTTCAGATGGTTTGGTCAATATATCGGTCACCATTCCTTCGGTTCTAACATATTCAACTTCAATAGCGTTGAAGGATATTTTTCCTTCCATGTAATACTGTCTTTATCAATTATTTCCATCCTACCCGGTATCCTACAGATTTTGCAGCAATTATATTATCACAGAATATGCCTGTGATTTCTTCTTGATTCAACCAGAACTCTTGAACGAATTGACCTAACCAACTAGCTCCTTGTGTCGAAGTAGAATGTGGGACGTTGGAAGCGCTATCATCTGTTGACTCTTTGAAGACCATGAAATGACTCCTCTTTACATTAGGAAAACGTTGCCAGAACATGAACATCTTCCATCAATATCGCTAGATCAGTCAGCATCGCAAAATCCAAGAACACTATCACTACCATTTTTATTGAATTTTTGTTCAACATCTATAGTTGCCTTGAGCCTTCAAACTGAGGTCCAATGAGCTCGGCCAGAGATATTATTGAATTGGCTGAGAATATTCACAGCGTAGGCAATATCCAGTGATGTACCTTGACATGCTTGCTGATAAGGAACTTCCTGCATACACTCCACATCTTCTTCATTTAATGAAGACATTGCCCCAGTGCTAGATCACAATCATCACATATTGTATTCCACCAATAGCTCCTTGATGTGTCCATTTTGACCTTCATCTTGAACTCATCATGAAATTCATTTTCCAAATAGCTCTTCATCTTCATGCATTCAGTGAAATTGAGTTCTTGTTGTATGTAAACTGAATTCTGTACATTATAGTGAAAGACTGATGACAACCTCAAGGTATATAATCAACAACTAGAGACAACTGATACATGGGGACAATGTTGAACAGTAAACATGTATATACTGTATGTCTTCGTTCTAACATGGAATATCATTTGAACTCACCTTTGCAAGTTGGTAAAAACCAATACCAAGTAGAAAAATACTGTTGCCTAATTGAAAGAGAATAATTGAGCTGTATAACTTGTTGATATTTCCAACTACCCTGGAAATCGATAAATCAAAACATAAAATATTCTAGAGTCTATATAAAAAAGTTCTGCCTGCTACACAATTTGAGTCCACAGGATAAAAACGACCCTTCCCAAACAGAACAAGATAATGCTTATCAAGAGATGTCAGACCGGTTCTCCACCTTTTCGCATGAGTATGACTATCATAATGATCTCGGAGAAGTATTTAACAAAATACTTTCTGCCGCAAATCAAGTGACGATTGTCATTCACAAGGCCAACAATATTCTTTGAACAATTTAATAAATCCCACATCCGACCCCACCTAGCAGTCCAGATTTGGTCCCCGTATCTAGAGACGGGCCCATGGAAGGGTAGGAGAGCGGGTGGGTCCATCCCCCCCAATATCAGACGAGTTGGAAAATTGGAAATTTTTCAAACTAACATAAAATCATTTCATAGGAAAAAGTAAAGTTTTTTCTGATTTCAAACTAGGAATTTTCAATTGAAGTTATGAATTTCCAACTTCAAAAACATCAGATTTCGACTTTTCAGCCCGAGAATGGAATTTTCAGTTCAAACTCAAAATTCCGAGTTTGTTGTCGGAATTTCCAAGTTTTAACTGTCAAGTCTTGAAACTTAATTTCCAGTTCAAACTAGGAATTTCCAACTGCAAACTCGAACTCTTAGACTGATGAGTAGGTTATTTAGAGTTTGAAATCGAAAAAATTGAATTCCGAATGTTGAGTTGGAACTTTCAAGTTTTTCATTTGGAAAATAAATTACCAGTTGAACTCAGAATTTCCAATTTTAAACTCAAAATCTCAAACTTATGAATGGAAAATTCTGGGTAGTTCGAGTTTGAAGTTGGAAATATATAACTACGAGATTGTAGTGGGAATTTACAGGTTTCAAGTCTGAAAACTTTTAAAAAAAAATTAAACCCACGAAAAAAGAAACTGAAAAGGAAAAAATTGAATGAAATTCTCCAGTCTTGATAATTAAGCTCCTAAACTAATGTAAGTAACTAATTTTGAGTCGGCGCCGAATAAACAAACAAGCAAATTAATTACTTAAATCGAAAAATGATTGCAGCAGGGTGCGCGGCGACGGCGCGTTCCTTCACCGGAAATTACCGAGCGTTCTCTAAGTCGATATCAGCGAGACGGCAGTTATTTGTAACAAAGACCACAAATACCAATATTTATGGCCCTTACTTCGAAACTAACGGAACACTCACACAAACTTCACCCCCTCTAGGGATTGCATTTATAAAAACGCTTGAACATGTATTTCTTCATCCCTTACAAAAACTCCAAAAAACAATTTTCATGACCCTAACTTGAAAACTAACGAAACCCACACACAAACTTTCAACCTCCATTTCACCCCTTTGAGGGTTGAATTTCTAAAACTACTGGAATACATATCCCTTCTATTTGTAGCAAAGACTTCAAATATCAATTTTTATGACCCCAACTTGAAAACTGACGGAATTCCTATACAAACTTCCATTCACAATTTTATCCCCATTTTACACTTTTAGGGGTTGGATTTCTAAAAACACCGCAACACATATTTTTTATTTGTAACAAAGACTCCCAAATATCAATTTTTGTGATTCTTACTTCAAAACTAACTCAACAGACTTTCAACTCTCATTTTACCCCTTTAGGGTTGAATTTTCAAAAACACCGAAACACTTATTTTTATTTGTTACAAAGACCCCCCAAATACCAATTTTGATGGTCCAAACTTTCAACACCCATTTTAACCCTCTAGGAATGAATTTTCAAAAACCCTTTTGCTTTACGAAAGAAAGAGAAATTTGTTACGAATCCAAGAAAGCCACCATCCGCCTTCAGCTGTTTCATGGTTTCCCAATCATCAGGACGGCTTGTGGTCTTTCTCGAAATCTTACCAAAAATCTCATAGTGCTAATACCTACCGGCAAGTATGAAAATGTGAAATGCACAAAATTATAGAGGCGACACCTATAATTTGTAGGGTGAAGCTTAGAGCTAATGACGTGGAATCTGATGACACAAAATTTCGAGCACATCAATAGGTCACCAACAGATGTCAGTATAGGTCAATCCGCGATACCAGAAGTCGTACTGCTAGTGCGTTCGAAGTAACGCAAACAAATAACGACAGGAAGAGAAATTTGTTACGAATCCAAGAAAGCCACCATCCGCCTACAGCTGTTTCATGGTTTTCCAATCATCAGGACGGCTTGTGGTCTTTCTCAAATTCGTACCGAAAATCTCATAGTGCTGATACCTACCAGCAAGTATGAAAATGTGAAATGCACAAAATTATAGAGGTGACACCTATAATTTGTGGGGTGAAGCTCAGACCGTATGACGTGGAATTTGATGCACATCAACAGGTCACGAACAGATGTCAGTATAGGTCAATCCACGACACCAAAAGTCGTACTCCTAGTGCGTTCAGAGTAACGCAAACAAATAACGAAAGAAATAGGAATTTGTTACGGATCCAAGAAAGCCACCATTTGCCTACAGCCGTTTCATGGTTTCCCAATCATCAGGACGGCTTGTGGTCTTTCTCAAAATCGTACCAAAAATCTCATAGTGCTAATACCTACCGGCAAGTATGAAAATGTGAAATGCACA
The DNA here is from genome assembly GCA_018342105.1 of Gonioctena quinquepunctata. Lineage (NCBI taxonomy): Eukaryota > Metazoa > Arthropoda > Insecta > Coleoptera > Chrysomelidae > Gonioctena > Gonioctena quinquepunctata. The sequence continues at coordinate 532,702 of JAFIRS010000340.1, forward strand.
CAATTTTAGAGGTGACACCTATAATTTGTGGGGTGAAGCTCGGATTATATGACGTGACATTTATCTTTATTCATGAAGAAGAGCCTAAATACTAAGTTTCATGACTACCAATTCAAAACCAAGGGGTTTGACTATTGACCTCAACATTTGGCTAGTTAATTGTGGTGTTTTTAATTCTACAACTGACCCATGTCGTAACATTTGATTCTCAGGTGTAGAGTTTCTTTTAACAACACCCTGTATGGGTCTTGACTTTGCAGTCAGATATGAGGTTGTAAAATTAGGCCTTATGCGTGGGGTTTTTTCAAGTCTTTCCCTAGAGTCATAAATAATATTTGGTGTTATAGGTGTGATGTGTTTATAGCCGGGTATAACAATCGTATCACTTCCTCTCGTGTTGAAATTGAAAATTGACCAGTTTCTTGGATTTTTTGTTTTTTCAACTCACGAGATAGATTGAATTTCTGTTGCATACACAGTTTATTATATGTTTTGGTAATACATTAATAAATACATCAAATTAAAAATATTTATATTTACTGGGTGATAACTACGGATTTTTTGTTTTTTCACCTTATGAGATAGATTGAATTTCAGTTGCATACACAGTTTACTATATGTTTTGGTAATACATTGATAGATACGTCAAATTGAAATATTCATATTCACTGGGTGATAACTACGCGATGCCAATATGACGAAGAAAGACATATATAACCCGACTTCACTTTCATTGCATTGCTCTTATGGCCAGTTATCAATCGTAGTTAATAAATAATAACTTTTTAACAAAAAATTTTACCGACGAAATACGGAACTGAAAACTTAAAAATAAAATAAACCTTCTCAGTCTCAATAACTAATCTCCTAAACTAATGTAAGTAACTAATTTTGAGTCGGCGCCGAACGAACAATCAACGAAGATCATTAAATTACTTCAAGAAAATTATCAGAATGTCACCGCGCAACTCGATGCCATCATTTCACGCCTTACCTAAATCTTTTGTTTGTTTGTTTGGCGCCGACTCAAAATTAGTTACTTACATTAGTTTAGGAGCTTAGTTATTGAGACTAGGAAGGTTTATTTTATTTTTTACTTTTCAGTTCCGTATTTCGTCGGTTCCATTTTTTCGTTAAAAAGTTATTATTTTTCAATCTTATGTGGTTAAAAAAGAATCATCCAAATCGTATAACCCAGTACAAAGTAATGCCTGACCAAAATTCAGAGGGTGAACGATCGTTAATGGGCCAAAATTCAGAGGGTGAACGATCGATGTCCTCCATTTTGCTACCCTTGGGTGTGGCATTTTTTTTTCAATTTGAGATGGGACCAACTTTGAAGTACACCCTTTCCAAGAAAAAATAATCATCGAAATCGGACTACTTTATGGAAAGATATGCGTGGTATGTTGGCTGAAATCTACTAATTACAACCTACTTAATTTTTTATCCCTTCCAAAATACTTACTTACCTAGCTTACTTCAACTATTGACTGTTGAATAATATGATTATCTACTTTAACTATTTATTGTTATATGATATAAATCATTTTTGGAAGTTCTGGTTAGTTGATTTCATCACTTTGTATATAATTCCATCCTTTCATAGAATGTAATTATTATTGTGACGGATGTATAGTCTAATCAACAAGTCCAAAAACGTGTTAAATAGATATAAAGCTCCTGAAAATATGAGCGATAGCTCATTCAATTCAAAATGACGTCTAGAAAAATGGTTTTCAAGGGTTTATTAGCACGTAAAGATTTGCGATTGTTATTAACAAAACAAGATTAAAAAAAGAAGGTATTTCGATTTTCGTTAATAATTTCTAAAATAATGATATTTAAGGAATTATGAATAAAGAATAAAGATTCAATAAAAAAGTCCTACCTCCCGGAACTCTATCTCTATTATTTATATTTTTTTTTTTTGGCTGAAAATAGGGCTCCGCGTGGTCGTTACAGCATAGGCGCACCGTCTAAAAAGCCGTTATATCACCTAAAATAATTTTTTTATAGTATTGAATAACAATTCAAAAACTTTAATAAATCATGGTGTAATCCAGACACTTGAACGGAAAAACCCTCGGTAAAGAAAATTTTCATGTCGATTTTTCAAAAAGTTACACCATTGTTAATTAACTTATTTTTTTCCAATCTCTGTTTTTATAAATTACGACATAAAAGTTCAAATAATTAGTCTATAAAATTTCCGCTTCGTGGAGCTCTCTTCATTTAGTTAGGTATTTGATGAATCAATGCAAAAAAAATTATTAAAGCTTATTATTTTGTTAATTCTAATTTTTTTAAATTAACAAAAAATGAAATTTCAAAAAAATGTTATCAAACAAATTGTTTTTCAGTAATATCTTATTATTGCTTTCTTTGCATCTGATATAGGTATCAATTAATATTGGAAAAAAAAAATTACGTCATTTGTTAAGAAATTGTTTATATTAATTATTGGGATTTTAAAAAAAATCTTCTTCACCATCTTATTGCATAGGTGAAATTATGATTTGAAAAATTTTTTTTTTTTTAATAATTTTTTTTTTTTTTTATATTTCAATTGTTTAAATAATTATTAAAAAATTATTTTATTCTTAAAATTCATCATTGACCTTTTTCAATAAATTAACAGAATAATAAATTTTTTTATGAATAATTTCATTGTTTATTGACTTAACAATTTGTTATAAACAAATAATATTAACCGTTATAGTTTTTCTCGAAAACTTCGGAAATTAAAAAAAATAAACTATGTATAAGAAAGTATAGAAAAAAATTCTTTTTTTTTTTTTTTTTTTGTCAAGTTATAAATTGTTATTACTTTTGAACTATGAGAGATATGAATGGACATCCAAATCATTTTTATGAAAGATTTATTTATCTTTGAAATGAATTCAAAATCGATTGTGTAACCATTGATTATCAGTTGTTATAAGCATTTGTTTATAAAAAAATTAAATTTTTTTATACTTTTTGAAATTCCATAGCTTATAACTTGTTAAATAATATAGATACAATAATACAATAAAAATAATAAAAATAAAATAATTTAGAAAATATACTTGAAAAATATATAAAAATTAGAAAATAAATTCATTTATTATTTTAGTAAATAACATTTCAGTAAATAAATAATTAAACTTTAGCAGAATATTAATAATTCTAGTGATAAATGAATGAAAATGATCAATAGCAGAATGTAAATCAGGTAAGTATAAATTTAAACAAGTATATTATTTAAACAAAAATCTATTTTGCTATAATTCATACGTAATAAGCAAGATATTTTATCATAGAACAAAAAAGTTCTCGAGTCCGTAGCTGTATCTATATTATCCAACAAGTTATAAGCTATAAAATTTCAAAAATTTTTTTGAAAAATCTAATTTTTTTATAAACAAATGCTTATAACAACTGATAAACAATGGTTACAGAATCGATTTTGAATTCATTTTGAAGATAAATAAATCTTTCATAAAGATGACTGTAATGTCCTTTACCGTATCTCTTATAGTTCAAAAGTTATAACAATTTATAACTTGACAAATTATGGAACGGCTGAATTTCATTATCATATAATATGTAAAAAATACAAAAAAAATTTTTTCTATACTTTATTTTAAATGATTGTTTTTATTATTTTCTGAAGTTTTCGAAAAAAAAAATATAACGGTTAATATTGTTTGTTTATAACAAATTGTTAAGTTAATAAACAATGAAATTATTTATAAAAAAAAAATATTTCTCTCTTAAATCATTGAAGAAGGTCAATGATGATTTTTTAGAATAAAATAATATCTTAACTAATTATTTAAACAATTGATATATAAAAAAACTATTATAAACAATAAAAAAAAATATTTAAAAATTTTCATTTTTTTTTCAAAATCATAATTTTACCTATGCGATGAGATAGTAATTTTTTTTTTAAATTACAAAATGTTTTTTTTAAAAATTTTTAAAAATGACGTAAAAATTTTTTTTCCAATGTTAATTAATACTTATATTAGATGCAGGAACAGCAAAAATAAAATACAAATTATTTTTATAACATTTTTTAGAAATTTCATTTTTTGTTGATTTAAAAAAATTATAATTAACAAAATAATGAACTTTAATAAAAAAAAAATGCTTGCTTCGTTAGTACCTAAATGAAAAGAGTTCGACAGAGCGAAAATTTTATAGACCGATTATTTAAACTTTTATGTCGTAATTTATAAAAACAGAGATTGGAAAAAAATTTGTTAATTAACAATGGTGTAACTTTTTGAAAAATCTACATGAAAAATTTTTTTTACCGAGGTTTTTTTCGTTCGAGTGTCAAGATTACACCATGATTCATTCAAATTTTCAAATTGTTATTTAATACAAAAAAAAATATTTTAGGTGATATAACGGCTTTTTAGACGGTGCGCCTATGTCGTAACGACCTCGCGGAGCCCTATTTTCAGCGTTAAAAAAAATTATAAATAATAGAGATAGAGTTCCGGGAGGTGGGAGTTTTTTATTGGATCTTCATTCTTCATTCATAATTCCTTAAATATCATTATTTTAGAAATTATTAACAAAAAACGAAATACCTTCTTTTTTAATCTTATTTTGTTAATAACAATCGCAATTTTTTACGTGCTAATAAACCCTTTAAATACATTTTTCTAGACGTTATTCCGAATCGAATGAGCTATCGCTCATATTTTTAGGAGCTTTATATCTATTTAACACGTTTTTGAACTTGTTGATTAGACTAGTAGGAGGATCTGTCAATGTCAACTACATATGTGTGCCACTATTCACAAGTGAAAAATCAATCATCCTCTATTTTTCTACCCATAGGGGTGGATCATTTCATTTCAAATGGAAATACGATCAACAATGAGGTATACCCTATCTGATAGGAAAAGAATCATCCAAATCGAAGATCCCAGTACAAAGTTATGCCTGATAGAATCGGTTAACGGACCAGAATTCAGAGGGTGAATGATCAATATCCTTCATTTTGCTACCCTTAGGGCTGGATTTCATTCCTGTAATTCAAATGGGACCAACTTCAAAGTACACCCTATCCACTGAGAAAGGAATGATCGGAATCGGACGTCTCAGTCAAAAGTTATGCGTGATAATACATAAAAAAAAATATATATGCGCGTCGACTAGAGAACCTTCTCCTTTTTGGTTTCGTCGGTTAATAAATAGAATCAACCAGGTCTAATGACAGTTCGCGCCGCTTTCGCCAGGATAAATGAATATTACTGTGAACTTGTTCATTTTTGTAACTACAGGGATGAACAAAAAGTAATGGAGAGCAAGATATCTCTGAAATCCAGTGGTGACGTGATACGAGAGGAACTAACCAAGGCAAAACTTGACATTTTGATGGAAGCCGTAAAGAAGTACACTACGAAAAAAATTTGGAGTTGGAATGGAGAAGTACTTGCAAATATGGGTGGACAGAGGCAGTTTTTTTTACCTCACAGAACAAGAACAAAAATAAACTCAATTTTAGTTCAGCCAGAATACAATATTGATCGCTAATAATCAATTAATTGTTCATATTTTCTTATTAAGTTCCGTAATATATTAATGAACTCATATTTTGTTCACATTACAGATCAGAAAAAAAAAATTATCACTATCTTACACTATAATTGAAACTATTGACACTATTGACTCTATTAACGGTTACCACCAGAACTTCAGACGACTGAGGACAAAGCTGAGGGAAATCAAATTGAAAATCAAAGAGGAGGATCATGATATAATTATAGGAACGGAAACCTGGTGGCACGAGGGGATATATGACTCAGAAGTCATCAATCTGGATAGATATCATCTGTTTAGGGCAGATATGAAATCTGACTTGGGGGGTTATGATAGCGGCCAAAAGAAAGTACAAAGTTACTGAAGTGCGTTGGGTTAACTATCTATAAGATTTGGTGGGTATCAAAATGAAATTCAAAAATTAGAACCTCTATATTCTATCTATCTATTCTATTTTACTCCCAATTCATTCGCATTAACTTGTCAAAATTTCTGTAATAAAATTGAAATTATTCAAGAGACAAGCGGGAACATAATCTCATGGCAGATTTCAATTTGCCATATCTAGCTAACGAAAACGTTGGGTGGGGAGAGGCGGACGGGAAGTATGAAATATTTCGAGACTCCATCAATCTGAACGCAATTGGACAATTTAATTTCATAACCAATAGCAATGATAGAATAATAGATCTGATACTGACACAAGAAGGACATAATAATTTCTCAGAACTATCAGTACCCGAAGACGACCACCATCTCCCCCTTTATGTGCAAATCGAAGTAGGTACCCTGAGAAATGACGAACACACAGAACTGACAGCTAACGGATTGACTATAATTTATTTATGTGACTATCCAGCCCATACTCGCACGATTAGAGATTTAGATTGGACGGCACTGTATAAAATCATAGTCAACGAAGCTGTAGCCTTTTTTCTGACAAACTATACATAATTCCAAATTTCACCGATCCCTGTAACCGCGTGAGACATTCTAAGTACCCTGTCTGGTGTGATAAAGAGATAATTTGTATGAAAATAAAAAACAATTCCATCTCTCACGACACCTCTCTGAATACCGTACCGAACTATTCAAAGCAATAAGGCGTGAATTGAAAGCGGTAATCAGAAAGTATGAGGAATACTCGGAAGCTATGGCAAACTCTAGAAACTTTTGGACTCGCACAAAAACAAACAAAAAAAATTGAAATTACGTCCCAAACTTGGAATTCGAAAATAGAAATATTTTTCTTGCGAGGTGGCTGACTATTTTGGAAAATATTTCTAGTCCGTCTTTGGAATAGTCTTTTCAATAGTTCAGTGGGAAATAAATAGCGAAACAATAGCATTCGTTGGTGAGGTGTCTGTCGGTGAGTACTATCAGGCGTTAATAAAAACTCAAACCAAAAAACGGCTGGCATAGACAGAATCCCACCATACCTATTCAAAAGATGCGCAGAGTGGCTTCTGGAGCCGATTCGATTCATTTTCAATCTATCCATAAGACCAGAAGCGTTTCCAGAAATGTGGAAGGAATCAGTTGTGTCCACAAGTATGGAAAAACCTCTGATATTAAAAACTATGGACCAATTACAGTGTTATGTGCAATAGCTGAACTTTCCGAACGCTCTTTATATATATGAAAGTGTGGGACTCTGTCACAACCAATATATGCGAAGAACAATACGGGTTTTCCCCAAAAAAGTCAACAGCTACAAACTTACTGGTTTTATCTTATGATATCCTTGAATATATGGCAGATAATGCACAGGTTGACGTTATATACACCAATTTCCAAAAAGCATTTGATAAAGTAAACCACGACACTTCACTGAATGAACTACAGAGCTATGGCGCAAACCTATAGAGTCTACATTTTTTGTGTCATATTTTGAAAACAGGCAAATACCAAGCAAACTCTGGAGTCTGCCAGGGGTCGAACCTGGGCCAATACTCTTTATAATATCCATCAATGACTTACAAAGCCTGAAGTACTCCAAGGGTTTGCTTTTCGCCGACGACCTGGAATTCTATCAAAAAATTGAGACTGAACAGGACTGTCTTGGCCTTCAAACAGATATCGACTCAGTATTCCATTGGTCTGGAGAAAATGACCTTTATTTCGACAAATCTTAGTGTGTGGTTTTGTCCTGCACGAGAAAAAGGAAAGTAATGGAATACCCTTATAAAATGAATAACGACGATCTAGCGAAAGACGACATGGTCAAAGATTTAGGCATTCAATATGACCATGCCCTATTCTACAAATCACATATTGATCAACGAAGGCACTCAACCGTTGGGTTTTGTATTGAGGTACTCTCAGAACTTCAGGTACTGTAAGACAATAATATAATTATACAATATCTTGAATATAGCTCTGTAATTTGGAATCCTACTACATTGGTAAACTCATATTCTCTTGGAAAACCGTCTGTTGAGGTTCCTCTTCTGGAGGAAACATAATATTTACCCCGACTATAATATAATTAGAATGACTCATCTTAGATGAGAATTCCAAATCACAAGCCTGGAAACCAGGAGGAAGATAACAGTGGTAGAAATGTGCTATAAACTCTATAACAGACAGTACAACTGCGCTTACTTCAAATCCCTCTCTCATAAGAGAGAGAGAGAGAGAGGTAGAGAGAGAGAGAGCCCTCTCATGCAACAAAACTTACTCAACTATCCGAAATACCTCTTACCCCATTTTCCAGTATATGTTCACCAATCATTACAATGTTAAAAAAATAAATAATGTATTGCATCTATCTGAACTCAGCTTTGACCTACACCATGAGACGTTATTAATAGTCAGTGACGTCATAGGCGGCATAGTCGTACTTGCAGGATTATGGGTGCATTGCATTGATTATATGAAGTGTTCTGCCTTGAACGTGATAACTGACAAGCGTCGGTAGTGACCAGAGAAAGATCATTACAGTTTGTTTTGTTTTTTATTTGCGTTTGCGATTTTGTTTTGTTTTTGTATTTCAAATATTAATTTGTAATATAATTGAACAGGGAGGGAGAAGCTTCGACAAGTCTTGGCCCTCTTGCTGAAAAACTGTAAAGACATTCAACTGTCCGCCATTGGAATTTCCTTTCCTTTTCCTTTGCCTCTCTTGGGCACCCTGAAGCTTAGAATGAGTCACTGACTATTATTTCCGTCTTATGGTATGGACTTGGAGCACCTTTGTGAGTGGCATAATCGGGCGACTGACTCCAGATGGCGCAAATTATGAATATATATATATATATATATATATATAGTATATCTCACTAAGTTGGAACCATATGGAAAAAAATTAATTATTAATTTTAGGAGAATGAGTTATTCTTCATAAAAAGTTCTGCCTATTCTAAAATATAAAATACAATAATCAGATATTTCAGTCGTATACAAGGTATGTCAAAATACATGAATTTTACTTAAGAGTAAAGTACCTTTATATTCGAAAATATCGAAAATTGTTAATGAAAAAAGTTGTTCAGAACTAAAAACTACGTTCAAATATGCAATTACATCCATTTACATGGAAAAATCATTTTTTCTTCTTTTGTCTACAATAACAATGCAAATTTAATTGTAGTTACGTGTAATCTAGGATGCACTGACAAAGAAATGATTTGTTGATTAGTTAAGAGCAAGATATGTTTGACAGTGAATGTCACAACACATTAGAATTAATAAGGCACATAAAAATGGTAGCGTTATTGATTTGTGAAGAGAAAATAGAAATTGTTTTGATTGTGGGAGAAAACTATAAAACGCATAGAGAAGCACCAGCTATTTTTAATAACAGACATCCTAATAAAAATATCAATCATTCAACTGTAACGAAAATAGTAAATAAATTCAAGAATACTGGAAGTATTAACAATCATTTTAATGGAAAACGCCGAAAACTGGTTTCCGAAGAGAAACCGCAGTTTGAAGTAATGCTGTCGTAGAAAATCCAAAAATGTCATTGCGCCAAAGGAAGTCGTCGATGCAACAAAATGTGAGTAAAGATACAGTGGCAAGAATTTTAAAACTGAATAAATACAGACCATTCAAACCAAAAATCGTTCACACATTGAAAGAAAGGGATTATGAGACGTTTTAATTTTCGCCATCTCATCCAAGGAAAATTAGAAAAGGACCCTTATTTTACGAAGCGTATAATTTTTTCCGATGAGTCAACATTTTCGTCAAATGGAACTGTCTCGTCACAACATTGTCGCTGGTGGTCTGATGAAAATCCCAATTTTGTAATAAAGTCTCAATATTCATTCAAGACAAACGTGTGGTGTGGCATTTAGAAGAACAGTTCAATTGGACCTTTTTTTTTCGCCAATCTATAAATGCCGAACGTTATCTACAATTTTTACAAACTCACATCAAATGACTTCTTGAACGAACTACCCTTACAAGAACGTCAATGTATTTGGTACCAACAAGATGGTGCCACAGTACATTAAATGTTAGGAAATATCTTGAACATACATTCCATAGAAAAAATTATTCACAGATATTCTGATCTGTTATGGCCTGCTAAATCCCCTGACTTAACCCCCCTTGATTACTTCTCATGGGGTTGCTTGAAACAAAAAGTTTATCAGAAAGGGCCGTTTCAAGATGTTGACCATTTGGAGAGGATAATTTTAGAAACATGCCAGGAAATTTTTCCAGAAATGATAAGGAATGTATTACGAGAATTTGCCAAAAGAACGATTTAGGTATCAGTGCAATGAGGGAACATTGAATTTCTATTTATTTCCAGAATTAATATTATGTTAGTTACACAACTTAGTATTTGTATGAATTTTCTTATTTGCATAATATATGCATATGCATTCATTATTTGTTTAAATTGCAAAATTGTTAGAAAACATTAAGAAACGAAAAGGTGATCATGTGTTTCATAATCAAAAGAAATAAATGTTCATTCCAAATAGATAAAACATTGAAAAGTAACATAACCCAATTTTTTTATGTCTATGAATGTATTTGCATATTTGAACGTAGTTTTTAGTTCTGAACAACTTTTTTCAATTAGAATTTTCGATATTGTCGATTATAAGGGTACTTTTCTTGAGTACAATTCATATTTTTTGACAAACCGCGTATAGGACTGGAAAAATTTGATATCTAATGATTGTATTTTAGATTTTAGAACATGCAAAACTTTTTATGAAGAATAACTTTTTTTTCTAAAATTAATAATAAAAAAGTTTTCCATATGGTTCCAACTTAGTGAGACATACTGTATATATATATATATATATATATATATATATATATATATATATATATATTTATATATATAATATATATATATATATTATATATATATATATATTCTTTATTTTCTCGGAATAAGGGCCTTTGTCAGTCTATATATTTTTTATTTCATTCGACGTTTCGACATTATTTATGTCATCTTCATATGTCATGTTTTTAACTTTTACATGTTTTACATTATTTTAAAGTTACCTGAAGATGACATAAACAATGTCGAAACGTCGAATGAAATAAAAAATATATAGACTGACTGAGGCCCTTATTCCGAGAAAATAAAGAATATAAACATATGTGGTCAAAAAATTTAGAAAAATATATATATATATATATATATATATATATATATATATATATATATATATATATATATATATATATATATATATGGTGTGTGTGTGTGTGTGTGTATGTGTGTGTATGTTTAGTTGCCCATACCAGAATTATACCTTAATGGACCAAATTGACGCGAATGTTTGTGGCGACTGTAAACACGTGTCCGCAGTTGTTTCAGACTTGGACGCTCACCGAGGGAATCCCAAAACAAGTTTAGAACAAGAATAGGGCAAACCATCTGCCAGTCAACAAGCGAAGGCAATGTATTCCAAACGTTTGTAGCTCACGGTAGAAAAACCATGAAATTCCGTATTCGCGGGTACATTAAAACGCGTGTTTTTGCATCCTACAACACACCTGTGGTCACCCGACCACTTCTTTTTTTTCCTCTCGTCATTTACATTCGATTCGAGGTTATTTGCGGCCGACTCGTTCATTGCTTTTCATTTATTGTAGGCGCGCTTTTGACACTGTGCCTCTTTTTGATAGGCTTTTACCTGTCGAATCACAATTCGAATGCCGTTCTGACGTTTGCAACCGAAAAATTTGAACTGTCGCACTCTGAAGACAACTTTTTTATCACAGCGGTACATGGGGAAAAGTGATACTAACTGGATCCGTTTTTTCTATTTCGCCACTGTGGCGCTGTACGTTGAACTCCTTCCTCATACTCCATAGCCCACAGAATATTCTTAAGTGATCTGTATAAATACTTTTCCTAATTCTCTCCTGAAATCATGAACCGTAGTGTAGTGAAATTAATAGCTTCGATTAATACTTAATATTTTCTTCAAGAATTATTGTGTTCCTCATGTAACCTGTTTGAGATATGAAATGAATAAATACCTTTGCCCTGATATCATTTTATCTACAACAATTCCATACTGCAGACTAAAGTGAATGTTATACAGAAAACTGAACAATCGATACAAATAATTCGACAATGCTCTATTCTGGGAAGAGTTCGTTTTTTCTTGCATATCAACCATTCAATTTTGTCATTGAAATGAAATGTTTTTACCTGAGCAGTAGCTGGTGATGTTTTATACACCTCACCAAATATGTTTTATGTTCATCGTAGTTCGGATGAACTTCTTCACCTAGGTCTCGAAATCTCTTGTTGATATCGAACATTTCGATGGTATCGAATTTTGAAAACATATACCGTAAGATTTCGTATTGTGTTGTAACGCAGGAGCACAAGGCCAATGACAAGAAATTAGTTCCCAGAACCGAGCAAATAGAAACGTAGGCTATAGAAAGAGCCTGAAGGAAAAATATCAATTCATAGGCAGGGGTGATACGCCAATCGAAAGGAAATAAAACAGGTGAGGGTAAACACCTTCCTTCTTTACGAAAAGGTGTTGTGAGAAAAACGGACGCATATATTATGGCAGCATTGAATAACACAATCTCTGATACGAGTACGATCTTATATATTCTCTTCGGAATTTGTTGGAAATCTTCCTTCTCAAGTAGATCATATGGCCAGAATTCGTTCATTATATCATCAAGGATCAGTTTGAGAATTTTTGAATGAAACCATATCATAGAAATCTTCACCATTTCCTAAAAATTGTGAAAAAGTTCCAGATCAATGATTCCAAACAATGATGATGACTTACTATATGTTCATACAAGCCATGGGTTAACTACTCTTAGAAATAACTCATATAGGGGAAAGTGGTCACCTTCGTACATGGGGAACATTCGTACAGTAAGTATGACAATAACCGCCGAAATGTGAAATTTCGATTTTTATGAAATAAAATATATTACATTTTTTTTAAAAATTATGCGGCTTGCGGTAGGTGTTGACTGGTAGAAATCGTCACGTAATACCAAGCAATACTATACCTATATATCCTTTTTCCAAACTCCTTCGCTACAGTAACATGTATTTTATTCCTGATAATACTATTTTTATATTTGATAATAAGGCCGCAAATTTCACGAATTAAATTTCCTAGAGGGAAGATTGAAAAAAATGCGATAGAATCATCTAGCAAGAAAGATATTCGATGAGGATATTTTTCGAATTATATTTAAAACTGCATTAAATTACCAGAATCTCATATTACAATTTCCAACGGATAAAGTTACAACAATTCTTTTCGATCCAAAATCGAAAAAATCGCGTCCAAATAATAACCGTTTCTAAATGCTTCGTTTTACAGGTTCATTCATTCACTGCTGTTGAACTCAACCGAAAACCAGAAATATATATAACATTTTTCACTATCAGATCAAATATGTTCGTCTGAAACCGATTAAAAAAAATGTTTTTCGGTATGGCCCGAGCTCACCGCGTGAGAGACTACGATGCTAACCACTGCTGTATGAGAACTTTTATTTATATACAGAAAATGACAATTGAATTATTCATTGCCTTCTCGAAGAACTGAGGCTTTCTATCTTGCTGAAAAAGATATATTTGAATTCAAATATCAAATCAGTGTATGTAGTGTGTTCAAATACCCTAATTTCATCAATTTTGTATTCTCCATTTCCCTATATAGGAATTGAATCCGTTGACATTTAATTCTGACAGGAAGTGTAGTTGTCACACATACTCGTATATAATAGAAAGAGATAGGGAGAGAGGGGGCCTAACGCTTTTTCCTTACGTTACATTTTCTACCAGTTGAAACCTACCGGAAGTCGCGTAAAGGAACCTCGTTCCAAAAAGGGTACGAGAACCCAAGAAGTAGACGAAGAGTCCATGAGTTAAGCAGTTGTGGAAGTGGTACAAGGACGGTTATCTTATAGAAAAGCCGCGTTGAAATACAATATTAAAACATCAACGTTGGAAAGCCGAGTAAAGAAATTCAAAGGTGGTGATAACAAAAATGGCCTTTCACGCTCCTTTCATTTCAAATTCACGAATCTACAAGTCTTTTCCTTGGAAGAAGGGGCGCGAATAAATGACTACATAATTAATTGTTGCAAGATACATCATGGGCTCACGACAGTTCAAATTCGAAAACATGCTTATAGATACGCGAAAGCGTCGAAGTTGAAGTATCCAACGAAATGAAACGAAAATCGAATGGATGGCTTAGAGTGGATGCGTAAATACAGGGAACTAAACTCAAAAGTCAGTTTGCGAAAGTCATAAAATACCAGCGCTGCACGATCAATCGGCTCCAATAAAACAGCAGTAACAGAGTTCTAAAATAATGTGGCCAAAGTTTTGGAATGACATAATTTCACTGCACACAGGATATTCAACTTTGATGAATCCAGCATGTATACTGTTTTAGACACTCCTAAAGTTTTAGCTCCTAAATCACAGTAGGGCAAACCGTTTCATCTAAAAGGGGCGAGCTTGTAACGTTTGGTGCAAGCGGAAAATACTATCCCATCGCTAATTGTATTTCCACGCGTGCACTACAAAGGCGGTCATTTCTTCGAAGGATCATTTCTCTGGACGAAGTAATCAAGGCTGCAAATAGGATTGGCTGGGTGAATAATGACATATTTGTTTCAGTAATAACACACATTCAGAAGCACACACTGAGCTCCAAAGAGAATCCTATTCTATTATCAGGTGATAATCACGAAAGCCAGATCAGTTCGCAGTCTATAACATATGCTCGAGATACCCACACATAAGCCATCGCCTGTAACCGTTAGACGTTGGAGTTTTCGGGCTATTTAAGTCAAAGCTCACAATAGCGTTCAATAATTGGCATATGATGAATACAGGAAAAACAATTAGTATTTACAATATTCCCAAACTGGTGAAACTTACATATTTTGATTCATTAACAGCAAAAAATATTTCCAGTGGATTTACTGAGTCAGGTATATGGCCGTTCAATGAAATGACCTTTGGCGATGGAGATTTTCCTCCCACTAACATGTAAGTTTTAATTTGAAAATACTCCACCTAACCAGCAATCAACCTATTTAGCTCTAGGAATTCAACTGTCTTGTTATTTGCAATCGACTTATATAAATGAGGAGGATCTGCAATTTTCTTTTGCTGATACTCGTGAGCTATCATCTCCTTTCCCGCTCCAAAATGTTCAAGAAAATATTACCGAAACTTGCGAACCTTATACTTCTACAGCAGAGACTCACACGGAACCGATTATTAATAATATCATAAAACCAGAGGTCATAAGACCCTATCCAACTGTTATTAGGAACAGAAAAGCGAATAGGGAAAAAAACCGGGAGAATCCCGTATATAAACAGATACACCTGAAAAAAATGAAAGAGATATAGAATAAAAGAATCAAAAAAAAGTAAACATAGTTTGTTGAAACTCAATTCAAGACCAAAAAACAAAAGGAAGCAAAGAAAATGGAAAGTGATGACTCTGTATCTGAAGTGTCGCAAATAAACTTGCAGGAGAGCTCATCGTATCCGCTTGATTTTCATGAAAGTGATGAAGATATCAATTGTTGCGATACCATTGATGTCAGATTAGATAATATCAAAGATAATTGTTTCATCTTAGTGAAGTTTGAGAATAAAACTTTTGTTGTATATTACGTGGGAAAAGTCCTCGGTCATTTTTCAAGTATAGAACTGAAAATATCTTATCTTCGGAAGAAACTGGGATCATCATGGTCATTTGTTCTTCCTGATATAGAAGACATACACACTTTGTACATCAGTGACATCACCATGATCCTTCCTGATCCTAAACCACCGTCATATTGAACAGCTAGAATGTGTAGACTTTTTTTACTTTTGCAAATAATTCAAATAATTTGAATGTGCAATAGCTCCCAAAGTTTACCAAATGTTTGATTACCTACTTAAAGTTTGAATTATCAAATACTTTCCATACAAATATCTCATTTAGACTGATTATAATGGTTAAAATTACCAATAAGTAGACTAAGTGTGGAAGAAATTTTATGTTATTGTCCACGAAAAGAATTTATGTTACATATTTTTTGTTATTTAATGAAAGCTGGCAAGCTTATTATTCCACATGTGGGGTACTTTCGTACAAATATCTTATGTAAGGAACATTGCTATTACTCTTTAACCTTTTAACAAAACAGTTTCAGACTTTTTTATAATTAACTCCGATATATTAATTGAACTTGGGTGCAATAACTAGAAAATTTAGTCAGTTGATTATGAAGTAAAGCAAAAAAAAAATGTGTACGAAGGGTGACCACTTTACCCTACAGGGCCCTCAAAGAGTGCGTGAAACTTCCGAAGTGCTTCACAAATATTATTCACTAATTGAATAGGAAAGCTACCATTGAATATGAATTTGGGATTGATTGTTGACAGGAATTTGGTCGGAATATTGGAGAAAACCAATTGGTACATTGTCGAAGTTTCGAAACTTTATTGTTTAATCTTCAGGACTCAGAAGTATGAGAACAAAAATATATGCTCGATGATGATTTTATTTATGTTGGGTCTCGCTTCGGCCAGAGCTCTGCGGATCTCTGGCTGGTGACTTCTCCTTACTGATGAGGGCCAAAAGCCTGAAACCGGTATGCGGATTGCTAGGCGGACACAGCATGAATTTAAACATAATCGAGCTTATCAGAAAGAAACATTTGCGAACAATATCCATTTATATTTAAGTTTGCATGGATTGTCAGGTGAATATCATTCAATGTTTTGCGTGGTATTTGCTAGGAAAGTGGTTGTTTTTCGCCTGTCGGTCTACCAATTGTGTTTCAATTTATATTTAACCTTTTGTGAAGACGACTTTGTGTGCTTTATGCATTTCATTTCTTATTTTATCTCCCTTCATATGGCTTTTCCTTTCATTAAATATGCCAGTCGGGCAATTTAGCTACTCCTACTGGAAAGGAATCTCTTATTTAGAATCCCATCGAGGTAGGAGAAATGTATGGAGTGTTTCTTTCTGTCACTAGGTGCCGCCGGTTAAACGTTATCTTTTCCGACGCACCTAAAAATATTTTAAGCTCGATGATGTTGTGTCTCGCTTCGGTCAGAGCTCTCTGCATCTCTGGCTGGTGACTACTCTTTACTGATGAGGGCCAAAAGCCTGAAACCGGTATGTGGATTGTTAGGCGGACACGACATGAACTTAAACAAAATCGAGCTTATCAGAAAGAAACATTTGCGAACAATATCCATTTATATGGAAGTTTGCATGGATTGTCAGGTGAATATCATTCAATGTTCAGCGTGGTATTTGCTAGGAAAGTAGTTGTTTTTCGCCTGTCGGTCTACCAATTGTGTTTCAATTTATATTGAACCATTTATATGGCTTTCTCTTTCAAAAAATATATATGTTGAAATAACCTTTTCTAATGGAGTATCGATAGAATAGGATATAATGCGTGAACTCACCAGCGTTCAAAACAAAAAACATCGGACAATATACAGAAAACTTACATTCACGAAATAATTACCTACATTCAGGGTGGCTCTCCGAGTTCAAAAGTGGTAATATAAATAATTTAGTCATAAAATATAAATACGTGCACATATTCACGGAAGACGTCGATACATTCACAATGAAATGAACAAACTGAATTGGCGATGAATTGTTGCTTTGTAGTGTAAAAAAGACTAATGAGAAAGATTAGCAGAATTGAAAAAAATCATCTGTTAATGATTCACAATTTGTGTTTGATTTTTTCTATTTTGATAAATTACGAGGTGTGTAGATTTTCGATATCAGATCTTTTGTTGACACATTTTTCTTCATGCTATGCTATTTCAATCATTTCATTCATGAGTTCTTGTCCATTGATACTGACTGAACTGAAGTCGAAGGTTTAAGGGATGATATACAATTGTAATGAACTCATGGTTTATTCAGGTTCGATTAAGATCAGTTGGGAATAAAACATATTTTCGAGTAAACTGTATCTATTTCACGATGTGTACACAAACATGGCTTTGAATCGAATCCACTTCTCTTGTTCCAATTTATGACGAATGTTTTGTCGCTGCTTCAAGTAGTAGTAGGACCTCAAGGCGGAATGCCTGAGTAATACAGATGTAACACTGATTCTCCGAGAAATTGTCCATTAACTTGTTTCACTGCATTATACCAATTCCTGGCTCCGTCTTATCTCTGTTCTGATCTTCTTCTTCAACGATCGTTTGTACTTTCACTATGAAGGCCACTATGCTATTTCAGCCACGGAAACAGCACTCGTTTTTCCCTCAGCTGATACTCTACCACTGTTCCCTGCTTGGGCTATGATTACTGCTTCTTTGGACTGTATTTTTCCATTTTTGGATGATTATCTAATGTCTAATTTTGGGTTTTTCAATCTCTACTGGCTGTTACTAACATGGAAGGACTGGCAGGATCGCCATGTAATGAACTCATGCTTTATTAAGGTTCGTTTGTCAGTTGGGAATAAAAGATATTATCGATAAACTGTATAATATATTCTTTCAACGTGTACACAAACATGGCTCCTAATCGAATCCACTTCTCTTATTCCAATTTATGACGAATGTTTTGTGTTTGCTTATATTACAAGAATAAAATGCATAAAAAAGGAAGCTGCGTTGGCTACTTTTCGGTGTTCCAGTTTCGATGTTGAATATATTGAAGTTGTTATTGTTTCGAAACGGATACACGATCTGTTGTACCAGTACACAATGTTCTGCAAGGCTTGTGGGATTTTTTATTGTTTTGAGTGGGTTGTGTATATTTTGACAATTCCTTTAATGTTCTGTCATGCTTTCTTTCAAGTATCTACCTGTTTGCCTTATGCATACCTTGTCACAATTAGCACATGGTTGATTTGTTTGAAAATATGAGCAGTATGTTCAGATGTGGAATCATCTGCGACTGAAAGATAAACTTTAGTCGCTATCTTCCATCGTTCAAGATAACCTCTTGTGGGGTATTCATGTTGAAAATGGAAACATCCTCAATTGAATATTGAATATAAAGTTTTTTTTTGTAAATAATGTTAGATTTCAGATCTTTAGGTGTGTTTGTTTTTGGTTTTGTTAAAAAATGATTTTTTACTGGGTTTTCACATTTTCACGTTCAAAATCAGCATGAATTGTGAAAACACAGTGAAATAATTTTTTCACAAGACTTGAAACTAACACACTTGAAGATCTGAAATCTTACATTATTTACAAAATACCATATGCTGAGTGTGACGAGGTATACACACAGGGCAAACAAGTAGATACTTGAAAGAAAGAGTGACAGTACACAATAGGGATGTTAAAATATACACAACCCACTTAAAACAATAAAAAAGTCCCACAAGCCTTGCAGAACATTGTAAATCATCCCTTCACACCTTCGACTTTAGTTTAGTCAGTATCATCGAACAAGAGACGATATTAAAGAAAAGATTCGTGAAAGAAATGATCGAAATAACAAAGCATAGAGAAAAATGTGTTAACAAAAGATCTGATATCGAATATTTGAAAACCTCGTATTTTAACCTAATAGAAGAAATCGAACACAAATTGTGAATCATCAACAGATGACTTTTTCCAATTCTCCTAATCTTTCTTATTAGTCTTTTTCACATTGTGTATGTATCGACGTCTTTCGTGAACTTGTGCATGTATTTATATTTTATGTCTGAATTATTTTTATTACTACTTTCGAAATTATTTTTATTACTACTTTTTTTCCTTTTTAACGAACGTTATTTCACGTATTATATCTTCTATCAATACTCCGTTCGAAAATTATATTTCAACATATACAGGGTGTTACCAAATAAGTGCGAAAGCTTCCAGGGGGTGACTCATTGTCGAAAATCACACGCTTCCAAAAATGAGAAAAAAAAATATTTTTCTTGAAATTGCTGATGAGTTGAAGGAATGGAATTCTGTGGGCATGTTCTACCAATAAAAAGACTACACATACATATTTTTTGTGATCTTTTAAAGGGGTGAAACATGCATCCCCTATCCCATTTTTTACCAGAACTTTTTAACGAAACAAAATTTTCCATTTTGAAAATATGTGTTGGAAAGTACGATTCATTGCAAAACTTTTCAACGTCTGTGTTGTGTCGGTGAAAGCAATAGTTTCCTAATAAAATAATTAAATACAACATTGTGCAGGAACGGATCTTCTGTAAATGGAATCGAAAAAATCTAGTAGGTGGCTGTCACGTTTTGTTTGAACAACTTGTGACTTCAATCGTAGTATTTTGAAATAATGACGCTTGTTTCAATTTTCAATATAGGCATGTATCAGTACCATGGTCTGTTTTAATAGAATATAAAATTAAAAATACAAACAAAATAAAATTATGTGTATTACAACAAAAAAGGCAACAAGATCAAACGGAACGGAGTTATAAAAACTGCTCGAAATTGCCACCTCAAACAATCAAACAGGAACAACTTTTCGTCCCATAGACTGGCGCAAACGTTGAAATATTCCTGGTGTGTTTTGGATTGTCTCGCAGGCTGCAATGATGCGATTACATAAATCATTCACACATTCAATGGGGGTCATATAAAGGACTTCAGTTGACCCCAGATGCAAAAGCTCGAGGGATTTGAGTCTGGCGATCTTGGAGGCCAAGGTTGAGGTCCTGCTCTGCCTATCCAACAATTAGCCTTAACGGTAGAAAATACGGTCCAATAATATTTTCGCCAATAATTCCGACCCACACGTTAAGTGAAACTTCATATTGTACCCTCTCTTGAATTGCATGTGGGTTATCTTCGGCCCATAGATGAGGAAATTTGTAATCTCTTGCCTTGAAAAGTTGGATTCGTCAGTGAATATTATGTTTTCTAAAAAATTAGCATGATGGCTAATCATTTGAAGACTCCATTGACAAAAGTCCACTCAATGTGGAAAATCTCGCAGCAAAAGTACCTGGACTCGTTGAATATGGTAAGGAATCAATTGGTGATCGTTTAAAATTCTCCAAATTACTTTATGGCTGACATTAAGTGTGTCAGCAGTTTGTCTTGTACTCAATTCCGGACGATATTCAATTATATTGAGAATCTCTTCTTTCAGTGCCACCGTTCTTATTACTCGTAGACGACCACAATCAGTTGTTCGTTTCCGAAAAATCCCTCACAGAGACGTTGGTGAAGATCTGCAAAAATTGTGTGATGAGGTATCACACGCGGACGATACATCTCTGCATAGAGCCGTCTAGCTTCCAAAGAATTTCCATTGGCACGACCATACATAAAATGCATATCGGCCATTTCAGCGTTTGTGAAATTATTCATATTGAAGATTCAAAAGACACAATTGAACTTCCAACTACCACATAGAAATCAAAGCGATTTAACAGCCACCTACTAGTTTTTCGATTTTAAAATATTATGACTGAAGATTTCTTCGATTCCATTTACAGAAGAATGTTGTATTTATTATTTCAAAAACTATTGCTTTCACGGACACAACACAACAGTTGAAAAAGTTCTGCAATGAATTGTTCTTCCCAAAACATATTTTTTAATTGAGAAATTTTGTTTCGTTAAACAGTTCTGTTAAAAAATGGAATATGTGTTGCATGTTTCACCCATTAAAATATCACAACAAAATTAAAAGAATATCAATAGGTAGCCTTTTTATTGGTAGATCATGTCCACAAAATGCAATTTCCTCAACTCTTCTGCAATTTCAAGAAAAAAACCTTTGTTTTTTCTCATTTTTGGAAGCGTGTAATTTTTCAAGGAAAGGCCTGAGAGCTTTTGTTTATATGGAAGACCCTCTTTAATTTTCGAGTTACCCCCTGGAAAGTTTTGCACTCATTTGGTAACACCCTGTATGTTTTTATTCTTATACTTCAGAGTCGTGAAGCTGAAACAATAAAGTTTCGAAACCTATACAATTTAGCAAATTGGTTTTCTTCAATATTCTGATCTGATCTGATCTGATTCCCCCCAACAAACTATATAAAAATCATTCACTCATGATACCGACCTGTGATTCCACAACTATTACAGCCATGTCAGATACATTATTCAAATAGTCACCAAACCGGAAGATGAAATGAATCGTTCCATAGTTGGCAAATGCACATACACAAATGAGAGGAATTAAAACAACCCCTCGTTCGGTACCTGGCCACACAAACATCGATTTCAAGAACAATTTTGGTAACCATAGAGGCAACTTGGAGTAATCTTTGGTTCCCAAGAAGCTGAAAGCAATACCTGAAAAATATGACTTCCAGTAACTGGTATTTGTTTAATGAAATATATCACCATCCAAAAACATCCCGCACTACTTCGATTATATTCTATGGAAAATAATGTTCTGCTTTGTTGGAATCATGAATCACATCGATTTCTTGAAAAATTTATGAAATATGTTTTGGAAGGTGTCAATTATCCATAAATACCGATTTGATGCCTCAGCTACAAGACGTTCATCAATATGAAATCCCAATAGATGTATATTCGGAAAAACTACAGATAAATGAACATTATATTCTGTATTATATTCTCTCTCAAACTGTGTAAAAAACGATGGGTTATAGGATATATGTAGTTTTTACTCCTTCCTGCAACAGTGGCGCGGTGTTCCATATCTCTATTTAGGAAACAGATAGGAATCTGTATTTCTATAATTATACTTTATTGCTCAAATTCGACAAAATAAAAAAATTGTCGTTCACACAGGGTGTTAAATTTTTTCTGGGCGGATCTTAATTGTGTTTTTTTAAATGGCAACCTATATTTTTTATTGCTTTCTTCCGGTTTCTACATAGAAAATGAAAGATACTTCATGTATATCTCCACTTCCAAAATATTGACGGTTTTCGAGGTTTCTAGCATGACAGGTTTTTTTTTACAATATTCGTCACTCAGAATATTTGAAATTATAAAGTTATGCCGAATCCAATTGAATTATTTTTCTGGTCAAATATTTTACATTGGTAACTCTCTCAAACGGTATATCTGAAATCGACCTGTGATATACAGGGTGTGAAAAACAGCTTGCCACATATTATAAATAAAAATTTGCAGAATCTTCCTTATTTTAAATGGAACATCCTGTATATTATCGATCCATAAAAAGCGCCAACATAGGCTCTACAAATGTCATCGTGTATTCCCCATGGTTAAGTTTACTAGTTTTTCTTAAAACATCTCTTTTTTTCGAAAAATGGCAAGTATTCATATTTCTCCGCTATAATCTGAAAGAACGACTTTTTTCAAAGCAAAATTCATTTGACGACTGATAACGATATACGAAAGATATCTTGTTTCAATTATGTACATTACAAGGTGTCCAAACATATATTTTTTTATAAAATAAATGTATGTATCACATTTTTCTAAATGAAAAATTATGTTTTTCATTGGATGCAGAATTTTACACATAAATCGTGTAATATCAAACCAAACACGATTAAATAAAAAAACATTATGAATAATACTAATATTTTTTTTCATGTTATGGTGTATATTCATGAATGAAAGTCAGAGCTAGATATTTAAATTGTCAACTGGCAAACTACAAAAGGGAAAGTTTAAGGAAGGTTGATAATGAAACTTTCATAAAATATGTCCAACATGTCTTCCATTTTCTTGAATGTAGAGCTGAAGTGTATGTTTGAAAGACTGTTCCACACTGCGCAAGACAGCTGGTGTAATGCTGCGAAAAGCATTCGTTATTCTAAGTCGCATATTCTCGGAAGAAGTTGATGGCTCGACGAAAACCATATTTTTCATGTATCCCCATGAGGAAAAATCCAGTTTTGTTGAATCTGGTGATCTAGTGGGCCACCTGACAGGCCCATTCCCATTTATTGGGAAATACTTCATATAAATGATCTCTCACTTCTGCCGAATAGTGAGGAGGAGCGCCATCATGTTGTTACCACATTCTGTCAAGAGGAATATCTTGTAACAAAAACCTGGTAAATCATTTCGTAAGAAATTGAGATACATTGTTCCATTCAGATGTCCCTCAAAAAAGTATGGACCAATTACATGTTCTCCAATGATGCCTCTCCAGACATTTATCGACCACCTATGTTGATAATCCACCTGTCTCAATAAGTGGGGATTTTCTGTCGAATACTAATGGTAATTATGTCGATTCACAAATTTATTTTCATGGAATGTCGATTCATCCGACCATAAAATGTTACTGAAAAAATATTCGTTTCGACGAATTTTTTCCATATCCCAATTGCAAAATCTCACTTTTTCCTCAAAATCGGCATACAGTAGTTCTTGATGTAATTGAACGTGGTATGAATGAAAGCAATGTTTTCTCAAAATTCGTTGCACTGATCTCTCAACAGCGAGAAGAACTTGCAATTCATGATCTTCATTAGTCTCTAGCTTGATGCGCTCATGTTTAGAATAATTGACACTTCCAGTTTCAACAAATCGTGTCAGAACTTTTCGGAAAGATCTTTCATCTGGATGCCTTCTACCTGGATACCGTTGAGAATAAATTCTACATGCCAATAAACAATTCCTGTCTGATTCACCTGATATGAAAATCATATCAATCAAATCACTTTTTGAAAACAACATTCACTAAAGATTTCAATACTTATTTGCAGGCAAATATTTTGATCTGTCATTCGCCAGACTACTTGATTTCCAATGAATATTCAATTCGCTGAAAGGTTGTTTCAGACCGAAAGAATATGGCACAAATTTCGAGATCATTAAAATTATTGTAAATATTCAAGAACGTACATTTTGTAGTGTAATTCACAATTCGTTTATCTAGCAACAAGTTTTAAATGTATTACAAACTTAACATAATCTCTATCACAGCCATCAAATATGGATTTCACAGTTAAAAAATCATTGATATAATAGCGATAAAATAGAAATAATTGTCATTTTGCGAAAAAAACAAAAAATAAGAATTAAAGGACACCTTATAATGTACATAATTTAAACAAAAAATCTTTTGTATATTCTATCAGTCGTCAAATGGATTTTGCTTTGAAAATAGTAGTTCATTGAGATTATAGCGAAGAAATATGAATACTTGCCATTTTTCGAAAAAAATTGCTGTTTTAAGAAAAACTAGTAAACTTAACCATTCAAAATAAGGAAGATTCTGCACATTTAATTTACAATATGTGGCAAGCTGTTTTTCATACCCTGTATATCACAGGTCGATTCCAGATATACCGTTTGAGAGAGTTACCAATGTAGAATATTTGACCAAAAAAAAAATTTCAATTGGACTTGGCACAACTTTGTAATTTCAAATATTCTTAGTGACGAATATTGGAATAAAAACCTGTCAGAACCGTCAATATTTTGGAAGTGAAGATATACATAAAATATTCTTTATTTTCTATGTAGAAACCAAAATAGCGATAAAAAATATAGGTTGCCATTTGAAAAAACACAGTTGAGATCCGCCCAGAAAAAATTTAAACACGCTGTGTTATTGAAATCAAATTATAGAAATATAGATTCCTATCTGTTTCCTAAATAGATATATGGAACACTGCGACACTGTTGCAGGACCCTGTATATATATATATATATATATATATATATAGGACATACATAGGACAAACTGACAGACTAGTGAGAGGCCAAATTTACGACTTGAGGTTCGACATTTAGACCATTCTTCAGCACCACGAAGAAACCTGTCAAAAAAATAGACTTCGAACACGCACACCAAAACCATTCTGACAAAACACTGCAAACTAGAGTCATTCGAAAAGCTCTTGAGATGGAAAAACTCCCAAATTGCCTGAATAAACTGGATGTTCGATGCCACCTAACAATTGTTTATCAATGTGTGAAATTCATTAAAATTCTGCTGTTGAATAGTGAACTTGTTTGTCTGGATGTCGTTCATTGAAAATATCCGCTGCTTCAAGCACTAGTTTACAGTTATCTCCACATATTGAAAGGAATTCTGCCTGTCCGGCTAACGTTAACTGTCTTGCAGGAGGCATTTGAAATCCAAAAAAACTTAATAATGGAACAATAATTATTCAAGAATGAAAGATGTTTGACACCAAACTGTCATAATGTTTACTTTAACACTAATTTGTTTTTTCCATTGATTTCCTCGATTATTTTAGTAAGATTCCATGTTTGGCGATTAATTTATAAGTTTTTTAATAAACCTTTCAATAAAAAATGTGCACTTTAAATTACAGTAATTCAATATACATATCATTACCACTGTTTTACCTTCATAAAAAGAATTTTTGCGAAATTGTTTTGTGTTTAATATCGTTGCAACAAACATGAAGATTGTGATTCTCTAAAAGATTCGAAATCTGAAATAATTTTACAAATATGCTTGAATATGAACCGAGTTATGCGAAATTGATTTGATTTTGATCAATTTAAGAAAGCGTTCAGGGCAAATATTAAAAAAAAATCCTTGGGAGGCCATGTTCTGGCTTCTAGGCATAACTTTCAATTCTAAACATCTTTTCTCCATAACATTTTGCTAAGTTTTCCGAAATGAGGGTACTTTACTCTTGTACAATTTCTATATTTTTTCACCTACCCTGTATGCTGTTTGACTTGCAACGATTCTAAGTGCACATGATATGGTAATCGCACATTCACCAACTTCTGGCAATATTTGTATTTTGTTGACATGTTTTTTGGGTAACCTTCCATAGTCTGAAAATGAAAATATAATCAGGAAAAGCTATACATGTGTAGAAGGGCAAACTGATTAGTCCACCCGATAAGTTACTGCGTTCACTAAATTAAATTTCCCAAAGAAAAATTATTATATTAGTCAAAAGAATAGTGAAAATTCAAAAGATACTTCTCTATATAGTTTATGATTAACGTTTCGGGGACTATATCTGCCCCCATTCTCAAAATTTCAAATGACGAATGTCAAATGAGATCTGCCAAAAAAATTTAAATTGACGTATTGCTCATTTGATATATGGAATGTTGTTCAAAACAGCCATTTCTCACTTCTTCTCTAAGTAGAGGTTACCATGTATGGTCCATTTCAACAAAATTTGTTGAAAGCAGTTGTGATTGGAAAGAAGAATACAGACCGTTTCTTTCTATTTTCTCCTCTCTTGATGTGGTTCTTTCATCCTATTCCATTCAAACGTATGATCGCCATTGGATGTGAGGATATGTTCTGCAATTTTTGATCCGGTTATTTGTGGATTTCTGATGTAACTCCGATGTTCACTCTGGCGCACTTCTAATGGTCTCGACGTTTCACCTATATAACTATCACCACACAGCAAGGTATGTTTTTGGTACTTTCTTCGATGTTTTCTGGTTTTGTTCATGTTAGTTTTGATCTCAGTGTGTTTGTTGTTAAATGATGTTCTCATCATTATTCTTTCCAAAAACGACTGCTTTTCAACAAATTCTGTTGGAATCGACCATTCATGGTTACCTCTACTTAGAGAAAATGTGAGAAATGGCAGAATGCTGATAAACTGATCTGAAGAACACCCCATATATCAAATGAGCAATACGTCAATTTCAAATTTTTTGGCAGATCTCAACTGACATCCGTCATTTGAAAAGCTACAAAGACTCTGTAAGAGACAAAACCAAATTAGGCTGTTAAAGGAGATTAAGAAGTTTTTGAGAACGGGGCAGATATAGTCCCCGGAACGTCGATCATAAACTATATAGAGAAGAATATTTTGAATTTTTACAATTTTTTTATAGGCAAATTCAAAATACGGCAAATTATTGACTAATTGAATCATTTTTCTTGGAAATATAATTTGGTGAACGCGGTAACTTATCGTGGTGAACTAGTTAATTTGCCCTTCTTCACTTGTATAGATTTTCCTGATTATATTTTCATTTTCAGACTGTGGAAGGTTTCCCAAAAAACCATGTCAAGGCACGTTGCTCCTCCACAAAAAATCACATTCATTCAATATTTGTATTTTGGTTGTGCAATTAATTTCAAATATTCCCATATGGTGCAGACTTAAATGATCACATTGTATATATATATATATATATATATATATATATATATATATATATAATAATATATATATATATATATATATATATATATATATATATATATATATATATATATATATATATATATATATATATATATGTACATCGTGGGAAATAATGCAAAATATAAATCACTGAAGATTCTAATTAATCAAGTTTAATTGAATAAAGGCAAAAATTGCTAGGAATGCAATTCTCCTTCTTGATCGAAAGAAAATCAAGTTCTGGACATTCTGGTCATCAATGTATAACATGAAAATGACGCCCTGAGAATCTGAAAAAGAGAAGTATTGTTAGGATTGGCTAAATTCCACTTAACTGTATAACAGAAATCATCGCAAGAATATTGATGCATACAAAAAATGTCTACTGCATTTTTCCTGAAAAATGTTCGTTCAACTGGAAGTAGTAGATCGTTCATATCTCATTTCCTGAAAATGTGAAGCATATTAGAGGCAATCTATTCTTCGACCTTTTCCATCTAGAGTCATATTTCGTTTCATTTCAGGTTAAAACATTATTCAGAAAAATAACATATTTTTTTGTGTAGCAAACATGTGTTTTGAAAGTTTTTCGAAAAAATCGCGCAAAACGTAGAAAATTCTTTCAATATGGTAACAGCCAGCACTGATTGACCAACGTTTTTCGTTTTGAATTGTAAAGTAGTTTTCTCCACGCACTAGCGTAGCAACAGATGGAGATACGGTATGTCCAGGAGACTGGTGTTTTGACACTTTTTGTACTCTTTCAAAAGACTGTAGGCTTTAGTTACAATATTTGGAACTGGATACCAGGTGCTACTATTCGAACAGAGAGACAGTTAGAAAGACCTGTCTGAAGTCTAGCAGACAGACAGAGCTGACTTTGGAACTTTGTTGTTGATTATATGATCTATATGACTGAAACAGAAAATTATTTTCCACAGTGAATACAGCGTGTAAAAAATATTAAATTTACTGGTATATTCAAATTTTGGTAACGGCAATTTCACAAAATGATTCAGATATATTACTTTTCTGGCAAACTTAAATAGATATACGATAACTTACAATATTTGTACTGCTGGTAAGTCGGTATCATCACAATAATATGTTGATACTACCAAATTCAATCCTAAAATAGGTATGTTGCCCGTAAATCGGTATAACCTGACACTTTTGAGAACCTATAATACGGTTACGGGTAGGGCTCAGAAATGATTTTTCTAGGTTATGGCAACCTTATTTTCCCTTCCGAATTCAACCCCCATTAATCTCGAAATGATTACGTTCCACTCGGTTAATCTCTGAGCTTTACCTTTGCAATAACCCCAACTTTGATACTTCACGCCGCTCTTTGTTCTAGGCCCATCTGGTAATAATTCAATTTTCCTAATGATTTCATATTCCTTGACAATTGTTTTCGTTCGGCGATTTCCCTGAACTCAACCATTTTCTTTCTTTGTTTCAACTACTGGGCTTGGATACAGTCTACGAGGCATCCATTTGATTTCCATAAGAGTTAAAATATAATTCAATTGGTGGAGCACCAAAAAAACGGATATTTACAAAATCACCTTCAAGATTGGAGGATGAATAATATTCTGAAAAATCCCGGTATCGGGGCTATTTTATTTTGAAACTCGAAGTATTTTATTGGACAACTATTACTCGTTTTAAATATCGCGTCCGTTATTTAAATTTGGTTATCCTCTGAATTCAAACACCGGTGAAAAATTGTTAGTATGTAATAATGCTTATCATGGGCGAACTAATTCAAGTTCACAATTACAATGACGTAATATTGCGCGACAGTGGCTTTAGTTTGGCGTTTTTCCTAAACTCATGCTATTGGGCAAACTAACCAAAATTCACAATTTGAAATGATGTAAACTTCCGCGTCAGTGGTTTTCGTTCGGCACTATAAGGTGGTATTCCCACAGAAACCACTATCGTCCACGACCACCCACCTCCAACTAGTACAATCGACAAAAATAATCACCCACCGCCATAAATTTTTTTTTTACATGAGTTTTCTCACTTTCTTACCAAACTTTTTACTTTCTGTGTCGTGCCGCAAATTGCAAAACAAAATCGAACAAATCAATTGTTTTCATTTCGTGCTAATAATTCGTATCATATACATTGGAAATGTAATCTTCTTCCGACTCGGATGAACTCTTAATATTATATTTCCATTGGAGGACTCGCATAAAAAATCGACGACAATTGTGGGTGCGAGAAATTTTTCTCGATAGGAAACAAAGAGGAGAATTTTATCAATAAGTTCCTCAATCAGTGAATGATGAAGAAAAATTCTACAGTTACTATAGAATGAATAAAAGCACCTGGAACTTGCTAATATCTGAAGGAAGGAGATTGAAGTTCAATTTTCCGCCATGCTCTGTCCATTATATTGATATTGATGTAGCTAAAGTTCTGAATCGCATGCGCTGGTCCACTAGTTGCCAACAAATTCAGAACGCGTTGGAAATTAAAACCCGGTGGTTACCGATGATCGCCGGTGGTGATTGGTGGTTTCTGTGAGACAGTACAGCCTCAATTGCATATGCTGGAAATTTGGTGAGTGGCCACCGGTGATAACCACTGGTTCTGCGGAACTGATACCTCAAACTCCTGCAAGAGGTCAAATGCTAATATTTCTCGAGGGTACTTACACTTTACTAAACTTGGCAATCGAAATGAGTCGAAAGGGATTTACTTTAAACACCACAAATTTACTGGGGTTTCAACAGTTCAATAAACTGAACTTGCATGTAGAAAACAATAATAGAAAAAAACTCATAACTCATAAAAGATTCGCACTTTACTAACTAATATTTCGAAAGTATTTATTTTGAACAAAATAAAATCAAATATATACACACGCTGCAGTCTCATGACAAGCTCAAACTCGAGTGCGAAGAACGGAAAATATGAATAATAATGCAAATATAATGTTTACGGGTGCCTCAGCACACGGAGAACCTTTTCACTTCAGAATGTCTACGGTTTTTTACTCAAGAACTTGGCTACTCGGAAGTACAGCAGGAACAAGCCCTCATGCTAACTTCATCGCATTTCATATGTTTCAAATATACCACAATTTGGGATGAAAAATCCACTAGGAAAGGCGCTCTTTCTGTCCTTTTTGGGATAATAACGGCACACTTTTTGTCCGTTAATCTGAAACTGGAACGGAAGTCTGATTGACGATCCCTGGCACAAAGAATGTTATGGTTTTTCCTATAGTGAGTTTGATTTATTTTTCTTCTTCAACAAAAACAATGCGAGGAGCTTTCAACTCTTTTTATAAGATGCGAAAAAAATAGCTCTGTTTTATGCCGGATTCTCATGTTACTTCCAGTAGCTTCGGACGTTCGTTCCAAATAGTCAGGGACGTACCGTAGTTATGTTAACTTCAGCCGTTCTTAGTGACTGAGCTCTAAAAAAATGCTTCGTTACAGAATCTCACAAGTATTTTCATAGCTATTGACAATTCAAAATCACAAATTTTCAGGAAAATAAGTGTGGGGTCATGAATCTGTATGTGGCTAAGACTAATTATTTTATTCTTTTCAGTCCGTTTTAAAAACGTGGTACATTTTTTTTAATTGAAATAATTATTTGTTAGTAACGTAAAAAGTATGATCTATGCACTTAAAATCGACAGATTTTTCGAATATATTTAGGGAGGGCGGGGATAGTTGTTGAATAATTGTGAATAAGTAAGAGAGAGACGGTTAATACTTCGAGCTGAATTTCTACAAATTAGAAATAGTAACTTTGTTGTAAGATAGAGTTCAACCCTCAGCATTGGCATGGTATTGAAAAATTCGTTGTTTTCTGTAGATCATCACATCAAGCCTTGATGTTCCATCATACATGCTTCCATGACCGGAAAAATTTAATTCAGTACCATCCATAGCTTCAATAACCTAATGTTATCACATTTTTACAATGGAAAATGTTCTGATAATTACCCGAATGAATAGATCGAAGTCCACCTTGAAAATATTATACGATATCAGTTCAGGTGCTTGCTGGGATTTCGCCAAAAAGAACATGATATCGCTTCTCAGTGAAGATGTAGTATCACTCCAGTTGACGAGGAAAATATGTTCTGATAAAATGCCGGCCTAAAATTCAGTTATATTTAATAGAGAACCAGACTCCCCATGTTCAATAATTTATATACCTGATGATGCATTTCATTTCCAATTGCACAATATACCGAGAGTTCAGTCAAAACTCCGGCCATATATATAATAATGGAGGCTAAATATTCCTGCTGAAATAATAAAATAGATTTTACAAGTTAAATATAAAAACAATTCAGTTTCACTTTCGTATCAGTTTTCAATTTTCTTAACCATGAATTTGTATATGTTCCAAGTGATTGTATGAGTTCAAAATAAAACTGAACTGTTTGGTAAAATATAATGTTACAGTTTTCACGAGCAGTCCGACAATTGAAAAGCACCACCTACTCTATGTCTATGTTTCAATGCCAACGTTTCGGCGACTACAATAAATTTAAAAAATGGTTGTATGAATACAGAAATCACTAAAAAAGAAGAAAGGTACATAATATATGTGGTAGTACAATATGATATAACAACTACAGGAAAAAACAAAAAAAAAACAGAAAAAAACTAACGGTTTTATTTTCCCACAACAAATCCGAAAAAACATATATAGGAACACTTGACCAACACAACATACACTGTTGAGCAAACACACCCCAAAATTTATGAGAATAATGTTGTCAAGAAGATAAAAGAGGGATTTTAAAGAAATCACTAGAATTGATTTCTTTTTAAACGAATCTAAATACAAGCGAATCCATAAGACCATGGAACAGCGAATATACTCTAGAAACTGTTGGACCCCGCTATCAACTTCTCATATTGTAGTAAGTGGTTCGGCCGGAATTCCTTATCACTAGTGTCAGGGGATGATTTTTTCTGTGTTTAAGTATAGAACCGGTTTCACATTACCTAATGCTGGATTAATGCGTTGCCAGCATATTTTTATACATTCCATTTAGATTATTAGTCTGTTTTTTGAATTGACGCAATTGATGTTTTTGATATGTGCCATTTCCAAAAACAACCTTTTTTTAATCAGTTAATCCTATCTATGTTGGCTGTAGAATTGAAATCAAAATTGAGATTTCAAGGGAAATGATGGTTTTTATTTTGTTATTTTCATATTTGTTTCTTTCTCCACAATTATATTGTTGTTGTTTTATTCACTTATATTCAAATAACTTTCCCACCGTCTTGGTAAACAGCCTTTTGAGCAGAAAACCTTCAACCCCCAACAATTCACCCATCTTATTTTCAGCTCCAGAGACAAGAGCATGTGGTTTTTATAAAATTCCAAACCTAACAGGCCTCTCATATAGATAACGATGCCTGAAAACTAACAATTCGAAAATTGCTCAGTAAACACAAAAACACAAAAAATCATACCTGAAAACACCTCTGATGGACAATATAAATGTATTCATCAAATACCATGTGGGGATTGCGAACTAATATACATTGGACAAACTAAACAATACCTAAAATGTAGAATAAAACAACACCAATACGATTGTGAAGAAAATAAACCATCCGATCTTTTTTCTGTGTTTCCTGTAGTTGTTATCTCATGATGTACTACCAAATATCCTATGTACCTCGCCCTTTTTTTAGTGATTTCTGTATTCATATAGCAACAAAAATATGTTTATTGTAGCCCTGTAGAAGGCGAGATTTCTCGTTTGCATTGAAACTGTAGATATAGATTAGCACTTTTCAATTGTCCGATTGCTCGTGAAAACTGTAACAACATAAAGTACTTCTGTTCGTGAGAACGCAAAATAATGATATTGTTTATTCAGTAGTAGGATCCAGAACAATGAAACATAAACGTATTTGTCGCTCTACAAAAAGTGTGTCAGATAGGTATTGTACACAAACAAATTTATCATATCAAATTCGAAGAAAAAACGATAAGAAATAAGTGTTTTTTGACTGTCTGAAGCAATGCGTTCGGAGCTGATAATGTCAAAAAACAACAGAAGCATTCTTATTTCTTATAAATAATGTTGGAATGTTTTTTGGGGAGGTATCGGAATATCGCTTCCTATATTTTGGATTTTTTCCCCCTATGTTAGTTATCTGTTCAAAGAATGGCAAATTACTAAATTTGTCCGATATGTTACTGCGTTTCTGGTATCAATTTTTGAATCCAGAATGACTTTTGGTATTTGTTATGTCACGGCGACCTTCGAAAGATTGATGGAGCTGACATTGCGTGGACCCAATTAGAAAACTTGCCTGGTATATCCGAATGATGTAATGGTTGAGATATCCATAGGAAAATCTGGCCAACCTGCGTGAAGTTTTCGGGCGTTCAAGGAATGCCAACCTCAGATTGAATCTTCAGGATTACTTTCTCTTTCAGAAGCATGGTGATTACTTGGGCCACACAGTCTCGGCAGAAGGACGAATCGAGAATACCGGCTATTCGAGACTGGCCGAGACCAAGAGATAAATACGGGGTGAGAAGCTCTCTACCACCGTTTTGTGGAAGGATTTGCAGATATCGCGGCTCCACTGTGGGTGTTGAGAGGAGATCTAGTCAACCACCTCTGGTCTATAGAAAGTGATAAAGCTTTCCGCAAATCGAAGTCCAATCCTGTTATACACACAGCAGAAAGACCTGTTCATACTGGAAACAGTAACATAAACAGAACAATATCGGAGGAGCTGTATTATCACAGATGCGGAATTATTAGAAAAAATTCATCGAATACTACAGCATGGTGATGTCTAAGTCCGTAAAGAATTACTGTGTCACCAGGAAGGAACTTCAAGCGTTATTCAGGGCAGTAGATTACTTCTACAAATACCTATATGTAGGGGAAATCCTCATCAGGACCAATCATGTGGCCCTGATGGCGACTGGAGATGAAAAACCCAGAAGGACAAATAGCTGAATGAATAGAAAGCTAAAACAGTACCAACTCAAAATACAACATCGCCCAGGATGACTACATAGTGTTACGATACGATAGCTTCATCTAGAAGATTGTGTCCAGAAGACTGTCGACCTATTGAATGTCATGGAGGAGTCGCCCATTTATACGCACGAAAATGTCAACTCAAGACGTTTGGACTACCGCCCCAGACATTGGGGACTATCTACATTGGGAAGACGACGGAACTGAGACATTCCTGTAAAGATATGTCTGACCAAGATCCCAACATTTAGGCTATGTGGGCACAGTGCGATTCTCTGGTAGTATGGATATTATTCAATAAATAAATAAAATAAATAAATATGGCAGAGAAAAACAAATATTCCTAGGTGTATCGATATTAATGTGTTTGTATTCAGGTAATTATTAAATGTTCCGCCATTTTGTAGTTGGTGAAGATATTGACTTTATATTCTAGGGTTGTGAAGTATTCAATAGGAGCTTCAAAAGGATGTGTCACAAAACCCCCCTTTCAATTTTTTTTTTCCAGGTGGCGCCCAGTCGCCATCGTCAATTTTACTTCAAAATATAGTATTCATGCATCAATTCCATCATCCCAAATTTGAATTTTTTGAGTTGATCCTTTCAAAAAATAAAGGGGGGGAGCATTAAAGAAAAGCCTGTATATATATATATATATATATATATATATATATATATATATATATATGTATATATAGAGGGAGAGAGAGACGAGAATGGTATAGGGTAGGTTTTGCAGTCAGTTGTTAAAAAATTATCTTTTTTCTGTTCAAGCTTTCGAGACATGTATTATGCTTCCTTCAGGAACTCGGAATCAACAAATAAAATATAAAGAGAATATTTATCAGGGTGGATTGCGGTGTTGAGACTGCTCGTTATTGATTTCACAAACTTGCGTCTGTAAAATAGTTGTTGAGGTTAGACTTCAACTATACTGGATGTTATTGATCAAAAGAAAAATAACAGACGAACTTCCGCGGAGCGGCTCTCAGAAATAACTTCACCAGCATATATTATTTGCGTCACTCTGCTAATCTCGTAGCCTACTGAATGATACACTCATGAAATTGATGATATATATGTATTATCGATAAATAAACACATTTGCTCATGTACAAAAAAAACACAATAATTTTCATAGAAATTATGGCTATACAGAATGAATTCCAATTGAAATCACAGATACAAAAATGTCTTTTCTTAAATTTCAACTTCGGCTTGATTGTTCAATGGTCGGAGATCCACACCTGGCCCCTGCTGAGAATCGCATATTGTCGACGACGCAAGGTGATGGGTAAATATGATCTTGATGATCATTTTATAGCGAATGAGTTCCCTTCCACCTCATAACTTTCCACAACACACTACCATTAAATTCTAGAAAGTGATATATCGACCGCAGATGCGAATGTACGTCCTCGGTAGCTCAGTTGGAAGAGTACCTGACTAGTAATCATGTGGACGCGGGTTCGATCCCTGCCCAAGGATATCTTTTTCTAGAATTCAAACATTCTTGTCTGCACGCCGTCAACTCTCTTTCACATTGTATATTACAGACACAAAAATTTCCCTTCCTAAAATTATTAATTCAACATCGATAAAAAACAAGTTTCTCAACATCCATCTTCAAACCATGATAATACTTCAAAAAAGTATCCTCTCCACTATTGGTAATTCAAAATGAGATGCCAGCGCCAGAGTGGCGAAAATACAAACCAGACATAAGTACATTGTTTGTCTGTTTTCTTAGAGGTTATACACTTGTTTTTGTTTTGAGTTTTTCTTAAAACATTTTCATTTTGTATTCGTTTCCAGTTTTTTTTTGTGTAGTGTGATTCATTTCAAGACTCTAGTGAAGTGGTGTATCTAAATCTCAAGGCAATATCATTTGCAAAATCTCACTTTGAAGAAGACAAAGTATGTTTTAGTTTGCTTAAAAAAAAAATTTTTTCCGTAGTTTCTGGACAGCTTAGTGAAGTCATCTGGAGTTATTATGAATTATTTTTGAGAAAATTTACAAACTATTTGTGAATGTTCGAATTAAAATAAAACCAACAGAAACAGTTTTTTTTTATTTCAACTAAAACAAAAAATATGTTGTAAAAAGGTGTCCCTATTGATTTTATGAACATCTTGTTTATATTTTCAACAAATCATAGTGTGACTGTTCAAAGTTTTAGCA
This sequence comes from Gonioctena quinquepunctata, assembly GCA_018342105.1. Lineage (NCBI taxonomy): Eukaryota > Metazoa > Arthropoda > Insecta > Coleoptera > Chrysomelidae > Gonioctena > Gonioctena quinquepunctata. The sequence goes on from JAFIRS010000340.1 coordinate 569,903, forward strand.
TTTGTATGTATTATGAGTTTGCGATACCCCATCACTAGTTGGTAAGACAATTAGTAGTGTCTTTTATTCAGTAAATACATAACACTTATCACCTAGATATACATACATAGTCACTCTTTTCCATGCTGTATGAATAATCTTCGGTATGTTGGATAATCTCTTTTTTCTCTTAACTCTCTTTTTTTCTCCTCAACTCTCTCTGAAGGATCTCTCTTCACTTTTTTTGGCCACAGACGATACAGGAAGATTTTGGGAAAGAACTGTATTTTACTTCAATATCCCAAGAGCCCGTCGTCCGTCTATAGATTCACTCAATCCTGGATTAGTCTAAACGTTACGTTCATTTTCTCGCGGAAAATGATGAAAACTCATTCCAGTACAACGGGATCGTTTTGCCCAAGAGTCACAATGGAGTACACAATAATATTGACTTGAACTTGAATCACTAGTTTTTTCCACTCGAGGACGTACAATAGTCAACAGAACATTCACCAGGTAAACCAGAATTTCATTTGATGTCAAAAATCGCAAGGGATTTGACAACTCTTGAGTATGCAATGGCTAAAATCAAATATACATCAATGTTTCAAGAAGAATACAATGTACTTATGTATAGTTTCAAAAATCGTCACCAGTGGGAGTAACCGTTATTTTGAATTCCCAATACCGATTAATAAAATGAATGAATCAGTCAGTCCCTTCAAAACCACCCGAATGATACTAACCTGCAACTTGATGAGTATTATAATTATGACAGACATATTGCTGGAATAGTCATCAACGCTGAAGATAAAATTAATCAATCCATAGTAATCAAATGCCCAAACAGAAATGAGAAAAATGAATATAATCCTTGGTTCAGTCCCTGGCCACAGAAATATCGGTTTTAATAAAAATTTTGCCATCCATAATGGTAACTTGGAGTAATCTCCGGTTTCCAAGAACCTGGAAGCGATATCTGAAAAAAGTTTATTTCAAGAACCTTGTATTTCTGTCATGGAATATATCACCATCTAAAAACATCTCGTACCACTTCAATAATGTTTCATAGAAAAGAATATTCTATAATGTTTGAAGTATATATTCAAATCAATCTCCTATAGAATGCATGATGAGAGTTTTACATTGTGCCAATTTATTATAAATTTCCGCCATTCGTCGGAGATATAATTGCAAAACATCATCAATTCAAATCTTTAAGTGAGTGAAAATTATATGCTTCATTTTATTCTTTCACGAATTACTCTAGAATTGAAAAGCGAAAGGTTCATATTTTTTTCCCCAATATTACGTGGAAAACATAATACAATTCTTCATCTACAAGCAGATAAACAAGAATTGAGTAATAGTGGAGTAACAATAGCTTAAAATTAAGCATTATTTCGGAATCCTGGGGGACGCCATGTATTTTTCTAAAACCTTCTGGTATTACTCAGAAATGACTTGCAGAAAAAAGTTATAAACTTATATTTGTGCGCTAATTGTTCATTAATTTTTTAAACAATTAAAAACAATTTTTCTCAGGCCAATTTGAAATAACTCATTGAATTTCGAAGCAATTTCACCCAAATTGATGCTATAGGGGTTTTTAAAGTCGCTGAACAAGAATATGATATAAAAAAAAACGATGTCGTGGCCAGACGTAAAGGTGCCATGAATGATACTTCACAGCATTCTTTATTTATGTGTACCTCTCGGAGAAAAATTTTTCGGGTACAAGTTGTGAATGAAGAACTATCAAACGATTTATAATTTGACGTTATTAGTATAAAAATGAAAGATTGGGAATTCTACGCTGCATATACTTTGTTTGAGATCGTTATGGTGGTTAGGTTACCATATTTTTTTCATAAACATTGTCACAGATTATTTAACAATAAATTTCACGGTTTTTAGAGCGAAATTTGTTTTTTTTTTGTGTTTTTTGATAAAATTTTATTCTATCTATCTCAAAGTACAGGTTTCAAGATTTGAAGAGTGCTCTTGTGAAGTTTTAATATCACATTTTAAACTATATTTTTCGGTGTTTGGATCATGGCCTAAAAATTCAAATTTATCATTGTTTGAAATTATAAAATTTTTTAAACTCTGTATTTTTTTTAAATTATATATATATATATATATATATATTTACAGTGCTTCTCAAAAGTCCTCTCCCCCCCTCTTATTTTTGGAACGATTATACATAAACAAGTGAAATTTGGAAACTGAATATTAAAGGTTGTCAACTTCCCTACCAGTGATGATAGATGACGAAATCGTCAAAGATGACGTCACAAGGCCATTGTGACCAATAATTTTAAATGGAACCCTACGGCAAGCGACACCTCTTTTAAAAGGTATCGAAAAAACCTATCCAATGATACCAATTTTGTTTGTGTTTATGGCAGTTTTGGCAACTCGCTTTCAGAAAACGCAAAGCTGTGATGAATTAAATCAGTTAATACTTAAATTCCTAATTGAAGCTCCGCCTCTGGATAGTTGTCAAATGAGCTGACGTTTTTGTTAGTCTCTCTAATTCGACGTTTTTGTAATTATCCAAGTTTTTGTACATTTAATAATTTGTGTATTTCTGATCGAACGTTCAACTGCAGCTTTTGGTACTTTCAATATTTTTGTACATTTCAATAATTTGTTGAACTGTTGTGAGCCGACCGTTTAAGTGCTTCAAGAAGCGAAATGGTACGTGATTTAGGTGATAAAGTAGCAGCGATCCTAATTCTTGGTGAAACTGGACAAAATATTCATGCAGCAGAACGCATTTTCAATGAGAGGTTTCCCGATCGCCCCGTTCTGAGGACTTATTTGAGGGAGCTTCTTTGTGAGTTTGAAACAACGGGTAGTATTGATGATGCGAAACGATCTAGCAGACCACAAATTTCTGATGAGAAAAAAATTGATATACTGGCAGAAGAAATAGTTAATCCTACTTCTTCAACAACTCACGTTGCATCTACCTGTGGAGTCAGTCGAAGAACAGTACACAGGGTGTTGAAAAAAAAACAAATTCCATCCATACAAATTAAAAATGGTTCATCAACCCTCAGACGACGACCCAGACCGAAGACTAGAATTTTGTGAAAATATGGAAACTAAAATCAACCAACAGCCAGACTATGTCAAAACAATTTGTTTTAGTGACGAAAGTACTTTCAATCTATATGGAAATGTAAATACATAGAATGTGAGGTATTGGAGTGACGCAAATTCTCACCTGTTTCGTGAAACACATACCCAATTTTCCCAGAAGGTGAATGTTTGGACAGGTATCCTGGGATACCACATCGTTGGGCCTCTTTTTTCAAATACTAATTTAACTGGTGAGGTTTATCTGGAGCTGTTGCAAAACGCAATAGAACCGTTAATCCTTGAAATTTTGGAAGATAATCCAGATGAATTCGGCAATTTGGAAATAACATTCCAACAGGATGGTGCTCCTCCACACCATTACGGTGCAGTACGACGGTATTTGGATGAGGAGTATCGTGGTAAATGGATTGGACGACGAGGTTCAACGGAATGGCCAGCTCGATCACCGGACCTCACACTTTTGGATTTTTTTCTGTGGGGGTACCTTGAATCGGAGGTTTACGCCACTGAACCTGACAGTATTGACGTTTTAAAACAACGTATTGTTGCAGAATGTGAGGCTGTTTCCGCAGACACATTTGCAAAAGTACGAGAAGAGTTTGAAAATAGGATAATTCACTGTAAGGAAGTAAATGGAGGTCCTTTCGGGTAGATACTGATACTTAAATATGTAATTGATATCATACTCAATGGAATTTAAATTTCAATGTTTACTAAAGAGCCATTAAAACTGCCATAAACACAAATAAAATTAGTATCATTGAATAGGTTTTTTCGATACCTTTTAAAAGAGGTGTCGCTTTTCGTAGGGTTCAATTTAAAATTATTGGTCACAATGGCCTTGTGACGTCATATTTGACGATTTCGTCATCTATCATCACTATAGATTTACTTTCATTTAAAATATATATATATATATATATATATATATATATATATATATATATCTAACATTCAAATATGATATTTTCGATCCAATATTTTGAACAAGAATTTTGAAAATGGACATTTCGTCAATTTACTAAAAAAAGTAATATTTTTGTATTTGATACAATTTACACTTATATATACAATGAAAAACTATTTTACGCCGCGTATACCTTGTTTGAGTTCGTAATATAATATATGTTGGTTAGGTGAGCTTATTTTTTTCTGTATAAACGTAATCAAAGTTTATTCAACAACAAATTTCACGGATTTGGTAGCAACATTTGTTTATTTTTTTGTTTTTGGTAAAATGGAGAGGAATAAAATCAAGCATCTCCTTTGCTACACTGAAGTCGTTTTGCATAGTTCGTATGAAAATTACAAGCTGGCTAATGTACGGACAGATCAGTGCTTTCATTCCGGCATAGCGAAAAATATTTGCATTTTTCAACCGTGTCATGCAGTTTTTTGGATACATATTGATCAATATGATCCACCCGTCTTGCAATTATTTGATGTGACACTTTGACTGTTTTGAATTTTTCGGGAATGTTTGTTTCATTGAATTGTTTTGCCATTTTTATTGCACAATTTTCAATAAGTACTCCATCACTAAAAGGTTTCTCCGCTTTTACAATTTCCAGCGCTACTTCGTAAGAAGCGGCAATATTGCACTTGCTATCAGTATCAGTTTTTTTTTTTTATGTTGTTTGTTGTTTTAGTTTTTTCTCATAATCCGTAATGATAGCCTTTCTTAATAATAATAATGATGAATTTATTCACCACAGAATTTTTCTTACAATAATGCATTCAATACAACAGCAATCCAACAAAAGGGTAAATAAATACAAAATCCCAAAAAGGTAAACCTGCGCATGGGTAATTTGAAAATGTTTATCATCTATGTGATCCTGCTACAGTTTGTACTCCAAAATATAAATAATAATAATGGTAATAATATAATAAAATAATAGTAAATAATAATAATGATGACTGTTTTTTTAATACACACAGACACAGACGCAATTTTTATCACACACACAAACACACCCAGAAATCTAAGCTAAGGTATGAACAAGTTAGTGAGATGAGTTTTTATAATGAATGAATATCAAGGCATCAGAATGCGATTGATATTTCTAGTTATTTTTCATATCTATTTGTTTCTCAATTTACTATCGAAGAATTTCTGTATTATAATGAATGACTTGCTCACTTTTCTTTTCAGATTGTTCCAGTTTTGATCTTCAAAAAATATGGCTGTATCTGCAAACGCCGTTATATCACCCTGAATTGGTAAGTTGAGGAGCGAGTTCACATAAAAAATGAACAAAATTGGCCCTAGCACCGTTCCTTGCGGTACTCCATATGTTACTTTTCTTTTTTGACTCATTCCTCCTTCGATTTCAACACACTGGGTACGATCGTTCAAATAACTCTTCATCGGGTCATATGCAATGCCTCTGAACCCTATATTTTCCAGATTTTCTAATAGATCTGGGTGACTAACGGTATCAAAAGCCTTGGCGAGGTCAACAAAGATGCAAATTGCCGATAGCTTCGAATCCATTGCAGTATATATTTTTTTAGTTAGGTCGGCAATTGCATCCTGCGTCGACCTGCCTTCCATGAAACTAAACTGCTTATCTGATATAAGTCCGTATTTCTTTATGAATCTCTCTTTCCATACTTTTTCAATGATTTCATTTAGTGTGGATAATAAATAAACAGGCCTATAGTTTGATAGTTGTTTTTTTCCTGATTTGTCTAGGGGTTTTATCACAGCAACTTTCAGAACGCTTGTAAAGATACCAGATCGTATTATTTTATTAACAAGATAGGTGAGGGGCTCTACGATAAAATCGATGGTTCTTTTCAAAGTTTCAGCTCCTATATTATCTTGTCCTGGTGCTTTGTTAGGCTTCAGTTCACTTATAATTTTTTCTATCTCTTTCTTATTTGTTTCTTTTAGGTATATTGAATTCTGGAGTCTCGTACAGCGATATGTTTCTTGCGGCTTGTTTAGTTTTTGTGCTAGTTTAGTTCCTACTTGACTAAAATATTCGTTAAACATTTCTGCAATCGTTAGTTCATCGGATGTAACTACGCCTTCTGATTCAATTTGCCTAATGGTATTGCTAGCTTTCTCATTTCGTTGTAGTTCCCTGAGACATCGCCACATATTTTTTGGGCAATTCTTATTTTTATTTATTTCCGTTTTGTGATATTTTGCCTTTGCATTATCAGTTAATTCTCTAAGACTATTGCGGTATTGCCTAAATTCGTTCCGTAAATCATCATTTCTTGGATTATTTTGCATTCTTCGATATATTTTATTTTTCCGATTTATGGACGTGACTTAACCAGTTGTTATCCATCTTCTTAACTTTATTTTAACCGTACACGCTGCTACGTGACCTTTTATCTTTTTTATAAATGATTCCATTGCTTCATTTGTGTTGGTTTCTGAGTAAACATCCATCCAGTTTTCTCTAGCTAATCTCTCTCTCAATATATCGAATTTAATGTATGTTTTGAAAGAATCACCATGTTGATGATTTCCATTATTTTCAGTTGTAAAATCATATTGAAGAATTTGGGCATAATGATCCGTAAGTGCACTTTCGAGGATAATTGGCGAGAATAAGTCATATTTTTTATCGGTTTTAAGAACGATATGGTCTATACAACTTTTGGAGTCTCCCTGTATCCTGGTATATTCATTATTAAGTGAGGTGAATGAACGAATACAATTATATTCGTTCATTATATTGAGAAACTCATTGGCTGCTTCAGTTTCGCTTAAAATATTGATATTTATGTCCCTTATTATAAGGTTGATTGTTTCATTAGTGTCCTTGTAATTTTCCAGGTATTCATTCAATGCCGAATTGAAGCTCAATGGACAAATAGAAGGTGACCTATATATTGCTAAGAGTTCAAAACATTTGCCATTTTTCTTAATATTAGCTTTAAATGCTGTTACGTCATTGAATATAACAATTTCATTTCCTAACAACAGTTTTTTTTATATATATAATAACTCCATCACACTTGTTCAGGTTGCCATCAGAATATACCAAATCATAACCATTCAAAGAGAAAATATCAGTGTCATAAATTTTCCACGTTTCCGTAAGTACAATTATATCAAACTCAATCCTGAACCCTTGCAACATTACCTGTAGTTCATCAAAGTTTTTTGCAAGACTACTTATATTGTTATAAAATATCCTCATTGTATCACAGTTACTCCTTTTCTAGAAAATCATCGCATTGTGCTATGGAATTTCATTCGACGGTTTTTATTTCAGTTATTTCATAATCCCTCACATAATTGTCCATTTTCTAACAGTAATGACAGCTAATGCTCATAGACTGAATTGAAGATATATCAAAATTTACAAACGAATGTTGATACGATATGATAATGTAAAATAGAGATATGATAATAATAATAATGGAATATAAACATACACACCTCACATATATTAATAAAAGGGCGGTTGTTTAGAACGACTCAGTTGTGGCTGTTGAGTCTGGACCTGGTTGTTATTTTTATACTTGCTGCAGCTGTTTTTAATGTGCTTTCCTCGAAGGCTTTCTTTTATTTTTCTTCTGATGTAGCTTTTTCGTCCATTTGTGTCTGTTTCTTCGCAACAATTTCCTTTTTTTTTCCCGTTTAGTACACTTTCTGATCCTCCTTCTACTTTTATATTTACTTCAGTTACCAGATGTTCATTATCTTCCAAGTCCTCAACTGTATATTTTACTCCTTGAATTATGAGAGTGTAACTTCTTATAAATGCTTGCTGTCCGTTTTCTCTTGCTTGTTTTAGATGCGTTCGTAATACTTTCTGTCTACTGTAATCTTCGGGGGTATAATCTTCTGCGACAATGATTCCAGTGCCCTAGAACTTCTTCGCATTGGCTAGAATTTCTGTGTTCAGTTTTTAGCTGAGTAACTCTACTAGGATAGGGCGAGTTATATTTTCATTTACCTTTCCAATACGGTGAAAATCGCGTAGGTCATTGATGTCATTTATGGTGGGTGTCAAGGATTTTCAGGAAGTTTCTTTTATCGTTCATTTCATCATCTTCTTCCTTAATCCCATATAGAACTAGATTGTATTTTCTTATTTTTCGCTCGTTATTAATGAGCCGTTCATTTAGTTTTTTGTTTTCTTCTCTAAGGGCAAGATTCTCTTCCTTTACACTCTTCAGTTCTTCAGGTATCTCCTTCCTTATTGATCGAAATTCTTGTTTGAGTTCTTCTGTAGCTTTTGAACTCATTGTCTTAGTCTCCTTCAATAGCTCGTAGATCTGATTGTTTGTAATTTGCGATTCCATTCCAGATTTGGTGTAGAACGTGCTGATTCAGTGCAATTGATCCGTCCCCTCGATGGTTTTGTAGCAAAAAGTTCAGTGTTTTGTTTTGGATATTAGAACTCTAGTATATAATTCCTTCATACAATGTTAATTTGGTAATGTTTTGACGTACCTTTTGCTTATCGTGTGCCTATCGTCTTTGATACTATATCACTACACTTAAAAAAAAATGAAATGGTCATAAACACACAATTTAAACGTTCATTCGTGATCGTAGCATAATACGATGGTGCTGTATCAACTGCTCTCTCTATTTCTTGACGCCCCTGTTTATTGCTGAAACGTTTTCTCGTGTAACGTATTGTAATGTCGTTTCACATTTTATTCTTCGGGAACCGATAGTACTTGCATACAAACTGTTGGAATCAGAAACTAAATATCGCACATTGCGAATTCTTGAAATCATCTTTGTTCTGTGAACTGTTCCGTTCTGCTGTTTCATTTTTCTTTTCTTTATATATCAACAAAAGTAGGGTTGTCAGATTGACACATAATTTACCTGACATCAATTTTCTGTAACGATTTCATTTCATTATATCAATAAAAGATTATTAAACTTGGAAAATCCAATTCAATACAGTCTACTGAAGATATAACGATCAAAATGGTCCAGTCGAACCGGATGGTATAATGGTATGGAGGTCGGCATCAGGCACAACCAAGAAGGAAGAAAGGAAGGTCTCATTCTCTGAAGAAAAACTCACTCTCATTCACTGAAGAAAAACTCAATCTCATTCCCTGAAGAAAAGCTCATTTCAATTCTCTGAAGGAAAAATTCATTCTCAAAAGGCACACAGTTCTCATAGGAATTTCTCGCTTCAAGGATCTGTCTCTTCAAGTGGAATGTACGCAAGACAAAAGGATATCAACTGAGGTCAGAACTTCCGATATTTTTCATTCCCTTCGAGTAGAGTGCAGAAGCTGGTTGTTGAATTAATCTTCAAGATAAGTTCATTTCACTTGAAGTTCTTAGTTAAGCTAGGTACTTTTGATCTATTTCATAGAATTTATCTACATAAAATTCAAATTAGGAAAGCTTTGCCATCTGTCAAAGTTATGTCATAATTGATAATCCGGTATACAGGGCAGTTGAAAGATTTGAATTCAAGGTAGGAATAGGTTATTTATTTGTGAAGTAAACGGAATTGTTTCAGAACAAGGGGAAAAATGAGTTCACAAAGAAATAGGGCAAGGGGTTTCTATAAGAGAACAATCACTCTAATTGAAAATTTCGTGAATTCACTTACACCTGATTCAATTATAGATGTCAATGAATTAATTATTCGAGAATCTCTTCTGGTCAAGACATTTGATGACTATGATACAGTTCAGGAAGTTTCCATCGATGAAAATGATGATGATCAAATTTCATTACAGTTTGAAGATAGGCAAGCGATTGTAAATCGATATGTTTCTCTTCATAGCAAAATAAAAACTCTGATTCAAAAAGATTGTATGGATTCTGATAATAACGGAACACATGCTCATCATTCGGTATTTTAGGAATGAATTCACAACCCCCGCAACCAGCTGTTAAAGTTAAACTTCCCAATCTCAATATTCCAACTTTTGATGGAAATTATGGAGAGTGGCGTACATTCATAGATTTATTCACGGCTTCTGTTCATAACGATAATTTATTGGCAAAATCTCAATAATCTGTATATTTGAAATCATTTCTGAAAGGAGAGCCGCTTTCTCTCATTCGTGAATTAAATATTTCTGATGACAACTATAGTGATGCTCTGGATCTGTTGAAAACTCAATACGATAAGAAAATGCCAGTAATAAATTATCATATCATTGGGTTGTTGGAAGCTACTTTGATCGAAGGTTCGAATGGACTTCGTGATTTCAATAGTCTAATTAGACAACATATCAACGCTTTGGAAGCACTAGGTATAAAAGTAATAGGTTCTTGGGATTTATTATTGATTCATATTTTCTGTAGTAAGCTTGACAGAAATTTGAGAAATGATTTCGAACTTGAAAGGGATCAGAAGGATTTGCCGACTCTCAATGGATTTTTCAATTTTTTAAACAAAAGAATTACAGCATGGCAATCATCTGCTCAAATCAATGAAATGAGAAAGGGATCAGAACAGAAATCCAAATATTTCAATGAACAAACATCTATTATTCATTCTCATATGGTTACTAGTACTGATAGTCAGGGTGGTAATGGACAAAAGTGTATTTATTGCAAGGCACTTGGTCATAAGATATATAAATGCACTAAATTCAATTCAGAACCAACTTTAACGAGGAAGGACTCCATCTCAAAGGAAAGGTTATGTTCCAATTGTTTTGGTAAGCACTTGGTTTCTCAATGTACAAGGGATAGGTGTAGGATTTGTTCAGGAAAACATAATACTCTTTTACATGAAAACAAGACTATACATATTTCACAAAAACAAAGGTTCAATGAAGAAGGACCTCATCAGAATCAGTCTCATTCTCAAATGCAAAGATCTACTAACTCTCAAACTCAAAGACCACATTTCCAATGGTCTATTCAGTCTCAACATCCTACTTCTACACAAGAATCTCCTCAAGTTCAAACATTAACATGTACTCAAACCGGAAATGATCAACAATATTGCATGATTTCTTCCACTAGAAATCAGGTATTGCTAGCCACAGCAAGGGTGATTCTATTCTCAGAAAATGGTGGAAGAATAGAAGTACGAGCGTTGTTGGATTCAGCTTCGCAAACTACGTTTGTGACCAGGGACACAATAAAAATGTTGAAGGCCAAAACTTTGAAAGTTGATTTGAAGGTTTCAGGGATATCGCAAAGTGGGACTCATGTGTCGGAAATGGTTGATTTAATTCTAGAATCAAAAAGGTCAAATAGTCATAAGGAGAGGTTTTCAGTAACATGTGGTATTTTGAATAAAATAACATGTGAACTCCCTCAGGTTTCAATTGATACTTCCAAATTCAGTATCCCCTATAATATTGATCTTGCTGATATTGGGTATAATGTTTCTGCTAAAATAGATATGTTAATTGAAACTGATTTGTATTTCGATTTGATTGAACCAGGTTTGATCAAATTGGGACCGAATTTACCAATTTTACAAAACAGTAAATTAGGATGGGTATTTCAATAATGTTTCCAATCTCAGTGTCGTATTGTACACACACAACGACATTGATGAACTCATTCCGAAATTTTGGCAGTTAGAGGAAATTTCTTCGAAACGAATTTTATCTTCTGAGGATAAAATATGTGAAAATAGTTTTTCATCTTCCACGCAGCGCACTAAAGATGGTAGGTTCAATGGTAAAGTTGCCTTTAAAAACTGACATTGAAAGTTTAAATTTAGGCGAATCATTTAAAATGGCCAAAAGTAGATTTCTCTCATTGGAAAAAAGGTTAAGTAAAAAGAAGGTTTGAGCTCTCAATATAAGTCGTTCATAGATGAATATGTGAATTTAAATACGCAAATGAAAACTAGGGACTCTAATATGAAATATTTTTTACCACATCATTGTGTAATCAGGGAGGAAAGTGTGAGTACAAAGTTAAGGGTTGTTTTCGATGTATCAATGAAAACCACAAAGGGTGTTTCATTGGATGATGTCATGTTCAAAGGTCCCACTGTTCAGTCAGATTTATTTGACATTGTATGTAGGTTTCGTACTTAAATGTTCGTTTTCACAGTTGATTTAGTCAAAATGTTCAGACAGGTACTCATACATCCCGATCATAGACATTTACAAAATATTTCATGGCGTGATCATCCAGAAAATGAGTTAAGGTGTATAGAACTCCAAACAGTTACCTATGGAACAAACTGTGCTCCGTTTCTCTCTACAAGGTGTTTGGTTCAGCTAGCGAATGATGGAAACATATCTCACCCACAAGCATCACAGGCTCTTCTCCAACAGTGCTATGTGGATGACATTCTTGCAGGAGCTAATTCTCTTTAGGAACTTGGACAGTTACGTGACGAACTGATAGATTTGTTAGCCTCAGCAGGTTTCAAACTTCATAAGTGGGTATCGAATGTTGTCGATTTTCTCGAGGCTCGGGATTCTTCTCAATCACTTATTCAGAATAAGGTTCAAAGGTCATCAGATAATGAAGGTCAAGGTTCCTATGGAGATGTTAAACTTCACAGAGATGGATATTTAAATGAGGTTTTAGGAATCTCTTGGCAACCTACATTAGATGATCTCAAGGTTTGTGGTTTTACATTCGATAAAAATATACCCGTGACAAAAATAAATGTTCTTTCGCATATTGCAAGGTTTTTCGATCCGTTAGGCTTCATAGGTCCAATTACAGCGGTTGGAAAAATATTAATGAAAAACGTGTGGAATCGTAAATTAGACTGGGATCATACTCTACCTCCAGATTTATGTCATGAATGGAAGACACTTCCAAAAGATTTACCTTCTCCCGCTGATCTTAAGATTCCTAGATTATTACATTTTCCACATGAAATAGAGTATTTCGAATTACATGGGTTCTCAGACTCCTCTCTCAAGGCTTATGGAACATGTTTCTTTTTGAAAACTATCCATTCTAACAGAAAAGTCAGTTGTAGGTTGATTTGCTCAAAATCAAGGGTGGCTCCACAAAAAATAATCTCACTTCCAAAACTGGAATTATGCGTGCTCTACTTATGGCTAAGTTATGTCATAAATTATGTTCAATCTTTCAGATCAAATTTTTGAAAATTGTTTTGTGGTGTGACTCTCAAATCGTTTTATGTTGGTTACAGGATGTACCTACTAGGTGGACAACATTTGAAGGTAATCGAATATCAGAGATACAGGAGCTTATTACCAATGTTGAATGGCAACATGTGTCTTCTGGGGAAAATCCCGCTGATCACATTTCTCGTGATTTGAACCCAATCTCTTTAATATCTTGTGAACAATGGTGGTATGGACCAACATTTTTAAATGACTATTATTTGGAGCATAGGAATTTCTTTCCGATAAAAATAGATTCGCTTCCCGAACAAAGGTTGGTAACTCTCGTCTCTTCCAACGAATTTTCAGAAGCGATGGAAATATTTTCCGATTATTCGAATTTTCGTCGACTTCAACGCACAATAGCATATTGTTTTCGATTCGCAAATAATTGTTCAAAGGTAATACGCAAATTGAATGGTTCTCTTCATGTTGATGAATTGCTAAGTTCTTTGAAGGTTATAGTTAGGTGTATTCAAGGTCATCATTTCAGGAAGGAAATCGGAGATATTGAATCAAGAACATTCATACAATCAGGTACTTTAGCACAATTTTAGATGAAGATAGTAGAAAGCATTTTTAGATGAGGATGGTATACTTCGTGTAGGAGGAAGGTTATCTCAATCCAATTTATCCTTTTCTCAAAAGCATCCTATGATTCTACCCCCAAAAAACCATGTTGTGAAACTGCTCTATAAACAAGAATATCTAGATTTACATCATGCAGGGGCACAAACGGTTCTCGCTCATCTTAGATTACGATTTTCGCCGATAATGGATTGAGACCAATTAAAAGAGAAGTTAAAAATTGTGTTACCTGTTTTAGGTTTAAAGCACTTTCATCTCAACAAATAATGGCTTCATTACCCTCTGATAGACTTTCCATAGAACGTCCTTTTCTCAAAGTAGTAGTTGACTTTGGTGGTCCCATTGCAGTTAAGGAATCTCGTCTTCGAAAATCAGTGATCTCCAAAGCATACATCCCGTTGTTTGTTTGTATGGTTACAAAGGCAGTTCATATCAAACTTGTTTCCAGTCTATCAACAGAAGCGTTTCTTTCAACTCTCAAAAGATTCATTGCTCGTCGTGGATGTCCTCAAATCATATACAGCGACAATGGAACTAATTTCCAGGGTGCTTACAACTCACTTAGACAAGTATATGATTTTTTTCGAGAAAAAAAAGGTTTTGTTGGAGATTTCTCATCTACCAGAGAAATAAAATGGAAGTTCATACCCCCCAATAGTCCACACTGGGGAGGATTGTGTGAGGCTGGTATAAAGTCTACAAAATTTCATCTCAAACGGGTTATGGGAAAGAGTATTTGGAATTTTGAAGAAGTCACAACTCTTTTATGTCAAATTGAAGCCATATTGAACTCTAGGCCCCTCTCTCCTATTGCAACAGATCCAGAAGATTACTCGTGTCTCACACCCAGTCATTTTTTGATAGGAGAGTCATCAATCTCTTTTCCGGAAACCAATATTTCTGATGTTCCTGATAATAGGTTGAAAACCTGGGAATGCTGTCAAAAAATGAGGCAATTTTTTCGGAAACATTGGTCGGTAGAATTTTTGAATAGACTTCAACAGAAACCAAAATGGGTCAAAATGTATCAAAATTTAGAAGTTAATGATTTAGTTTTGGTGAAGGAGGATAATACTCCACCTCTTGAATGGCGATTAGCTCGCATTATAGAAGTAATGCCAGGACCCGATGAAAAGGATTGAGTTGTGAAAATTCGTACAATGAACGGAATTTTTACTAGACCAATTACGAAATTATATCCACTTCCATATTCTTCTGATAAAAACAATCAAACCGGTGGGGAGGTTGTTGGAATCAGAAACTAAATATCGCACATTGCGAATTCTTGAAATCATCTTTGTTCTGTGAACTGTTCCGTTCTGCTGTTTCATTTTCCTTTTATTTGTATATCAACAAAAGTAGGGTTGTTAGATTGACACATAATTTACCTGACATCAATTTTCTGTAACGATTTTATTTCATTATATCAATAAAAGATTATTAAACTTGGAAAATCCAATCCAATACAGTCCACTAAAGATATAACGATCACAAACAATGCACTGAAGTTCATTATTGTTCTTTGTGATTAAATAGTCTGATTCCCAACGGTCATTATAAATTCGATGCTCTATCGTTATTTTTCTATTCTGCGAAGACATATTACACCGAGATTTCCACTCAAAAAAGCTTCAGAATTAGTGCGTACCGTACACTAGAATGACTTACGACTAACTCTGCCGTCCCGCTTGACTCAACCTTCTTATATAAGTGCGCGTGGCTTCTCGAATATTCGAGGGTGATCAAGCAAGATCGGTCCGATTTGCGGTAGTTTTGCTGCGACCTTCTATCCGTCGCCAGTGGCGTCACACGTTATTTTATTTGTGTTTTATCGCTAACGTAAGAATTGTGCATTTATACATTTAGGGGCTCACTCATGCTGGGCAGCCCTGATCTAAATCAAGGTATTCACATGAATTTATTCATTGAAGACGAAAGAGCGAAGTCTGATCAAATTCATAATGTAACTTGAAATAAGTTTGGCATTATCAAGGCCAATATCTCACAATATTTGGAGAAATAATTCGGTATTCGTTAGACAGAGGATATTCGCAGGTCTATTTGCTGTTAGGATAGGACACTCGAACATAAGATGTTCGAAGGTCTATGGGAGATTGAAATTGCAAATGTCGCAGACATTACTGAAATCAAATATAACGAGAGATCCGCCATGAGCAGGGGGAAGGGGGTCTGAGCCCTCCTCCCACCCCCCGAAAATGTTATAGAGATTATATACAACACACAAAATCCCTAAATACAGCGCCAAAAATGACTTTCTGTTTGAGACATTTCCGATCTGCATAGTATGCCAGGTCGACTCTCTCCACTTCCATGCGAACCAAGTGATCGAAAGTGTTTAGCGGTAATAAAAGTAGGCTCTTGAAATAAACATGTTTGGATTTTCCCCAGAATATCAGAGTACCTCAAGCCCCAGACAGGAAGAGAAGCTGAAATACTGCAAATCACCAGGGATTCATATAACTTCATTCTACTTTCCCAAGAATTCATTTTGGATTCAACCATAAGAGAAATATCACGATCGATCACATTCTTGGCCTTTGTGACCGCGGAGACAGTCATTTCACGGAAGAAAGTGCAAGATGTGAATAGTTGAACTTGATAACGATTTCCACCTCCTTGTCATTGATTGTGAACTTATAGTTGTAGGATGTTCTAAGGCCGTTTTTTGAAGGACATTATTTTTGTTTTTTCGGAATTTACCGAAAGTTTATTGTTTTTGACATGACTTTCCAGTGAGGCGAGCTTTCGGCTCAAATCTATTTCCAATTCTGCAAGTATGACAAGGTCTTCTGTATATAGCAGCATCAGTATGTCACTCACTCAGTCCCACAGCACTATGATTTCTGAAAGAAAAAGTTTCATATGTCGGCAATAAATATGGAAAATAAGGTGGGGCTCAGTGTTTCGCCTTGCAGGACGCCGGCCGACACTTCATTCTTCTTCGAACAGTTACCATCTACTTCGTTTTTGACCGTAGCAACATCATTGATGTTGAGAGATGAACGCCATGTGAAGTGGAATAAATAGAAAAAAATCGAATTGAACGGTTTTCTTCACATAAAAGATTCAATATAAATTGAACCAGAAAATGGTAGATCTCAGGTGAAAAACAACTACTTTCCTGGCAAATACCACGCAGAACGTTGAATGATATTCACCTGAAAATCCATGCATACCTCCATACAAATGGACATTGAATGCAAATGTTCCTTTCTGATAAGCTCGATTATGTTTAATTTATGTCGTGTTCACCTAACAATCCGCATACCGGTTTCAGGCTTTTTTGGCCCTCATCGAAATCGAATTAAACGGTTTTCTTCACATAACTACTCCGTACTGATGAGGGCCAAAAAAGCCTGAAACCGGTATGCGGATTGTTAGGTGAACACGACATAAATTAAACATAATCGGGCTTATCAGAAAGAAACATTTGCATTCAATGTCCATTTATATGGAGGTATGCATGGATTCTCAGGTGAATATCAACCAACGTTCTGCGTGGTATTTGCCAGCAATGTAGTTGTTTTTCACCTAAGATCTACCATTTTCTGGTTCAATTTATATTGAATCTTTTATGTGAAGAAAACCGTTTAATTCGATTTTTTTCTATTTATTCCACTTCACATGGCGTTTATCTTTCACTATATGCTAGTCGGGCTTGCCACTCCTACTGAGAAGGAATCTTTTATTTAGGAACCTATCGAGGTGGGAGATTTTCGGAGTGTTTCTTTCTGTCACTAGGTACCGCCAGTTAAAAGTTTTCTTTTCCGGCGTACCTATAGGTGTTATAGACTCGATGATGGTTTTGGTTATGTTGTGTCTCGCTTCAGCCAGAGCTCTTCGGACCTTTGGCTGGTTGACTACTCCGTACTGATGAGGGCCAAAAAAGCCTGAAACCGGTATGCGGATTGTTAGGTGAACACGACATAAATTAAACATAATCGAGCTTATCAGAAAGAAACATTTGCATTCAATGTCCATTTATATGGAGGTATGCATGGATTTTCAGGTGAATATCATTCAACGTTCTGCGTGGTATTTGCCAGGAAAGTAGTTGTTTTTCACCTGGGATCTACTCAATTTATATTGAATCTTTTATGTGAAGAAAACCGTTTAATTCGATTTTTTCTATTTATTCCACTTCACATGGCGTTTATCTTTCACTATATGCTAGTCGGGCTTGCCACTCCTACTGAGAAGGAATCTTTTATTCAGAAACCTATCGAGGTGGGAGATTTTCGGAGTGTTTCTTTCTGTCACTAGGTACCGCCAGTTAAAAGTTTTCTTTTCCGGCGTACCTATAGGTGTTATAGACTCGATGATGGTTTTGGTTATGTTGTGTCTCGCTTCAGCCAGAGCTCTTCGGACCTTCGGCTGGTTGACTACTCCGTACTGATGAGGGCCAAAAAAGCCTGAAACCGGTATGCGGATTGTTAGGTGAACACGACATAAATTAAACATAATCGAGCTTATCAGAAAGAAACATTTGCATTCAATGTCCATTTATATGGAGGTATGCATGGATTTTCAGGTGAATATCATTCAACGTTCTGCGTGGTATTTGCCAGGAAAGTAGTTGTTTTTCACCTGAGATCTACCATTTTCTGGTTCAATTTATATTGAATCTTTTATGTGAAGAAAACCGTTTAATTCGATTTTTTTCTAATCATTGATGTTGTTGATGATAGAAATGAAATTCGCACTTATTCCCGACTCGTACATCCTAAGCCATGATAAAGTATGGTCTATAGAGTTTTAACGAAGTCACTTATTTTCCGTTTCACAGAACAGCCAAAAGCACCGAAACTTAATAAAAGTATATCTCCGTTAATAATAATCCGAAAATCGTCATTTAGATGTTGGTTTAGAATACGTGGAATAAATCTAATCGAACCCCCGCATTCGGTTCTTTATGAAAACAACGCATCACGCTTCAGTTAACGCTGCGCCGAGATCCGATAAAAGTACGATATTGATGCGCATCGGCCCTCCACGGTTAGTCTCGCGACAAAATCAAAGCAAGCTACGATGAATCGCCGGGAGTAAGAATAATTTGGCAGTTGTAGTCCGGCCGACAGAGAAAGCAGTTGAAGGTTCGAGCAGAGCAAGCATTCAATATCGGCAAGTCGCATTGCTGAAAAATCCACACGAGACCGGTCTGCGCATGAGCAATCAGTGGGTGGGGAAACCAAGCTGAAAGTCACTCCGAAGCACTATAGAATGGCAGTCGTCTGAGAAGTGCTCCACCGGTAACCACGCAGAGATTTATAAGTGAGTAGTACCGTTGACTCCGTTGAAAGTGCTCAAAGCGGTAAGCAATATATATTGAAGAGGTAGGCAATCCGAAGTTGAATCGGATATATTTCGATAGTTACTTGAAGTGTTCCCCCATATTCTTGCCGGCTTGGCGTTTTTATTATATCATTAAGCACTCCCTGTCGCTTTGTTTTGATCAATGATATTTGCTTGGAGGAGTAGAGCGTCCGTGTGACCCATCTCCTCGACAGTATCGTAACGTAATTGAAATTAATTCTCCAGTAGGCCCCTACTCCTCTATTTTCTTGTGTCAGAACGGTATTATGTTCCATGTCTGGAGTAGAGCGTCCGTGTGACCTTTCTCCTCGACAGTGTTGTAACGTAACTGAAATTGAAATTCACTGTAGCCCAGTATTCTTGAACGATCTGTCTGGAGTAGAGCGTCCGTGTGAACATTCTTCTCGCCAGTGGCGTAACGTAACTGTAACTGAAATTCTCATTAGCCCCGTGTCCTTCATTTTCTTGCGTTAGAACTGTATTATATTTTCAGTCTGGAGTGGAGCGTCTGTGTGACCTTTCTCCTCGACAGTGGCATAACGTAGCTGTAATTGAAATCTTCATTAGCCCCGTATTCTTTCATTTTCTTGCATTATAACCGTATATTTTCTGTCTGGAGTAGATCGTCCGTGTGACCTTTCTCCTCGACAGTGGCGTAGCGTTGAATATAAAAACCTGAGAATTCCGTGGTGAAGTGCGTATTTCGAACTGTTGTAAAAACCCCCAAAACCGCGAACTGCCTACCATTGAAGTAATCACGGCCGAGCTTTGAGCTTACACGCACCAAGCTTTGTCGTCAACCCCGTTTTCGAAAGTAACCGCTTGCAACTCGCCTTTGAGCTACCTGTATAATTTAATACACCCTCCCCGCTTTCACTATGCACTGATGTGTATACTGTTCGAGGGTATTTTATTCATTGTAGTTACTTAGTTACGTAGCTTCGCGGAAACATATTCATTGAAGGTGGCGCCCAAGGCAATTCCGAAACTAGTGCGAAGCGCCAAAGTTTGCTAGTAGAGGAGAGGACCCCCACAGAGTTGAGAGCATGCCTAAAATCGACGAATATACTAAAACTATACCTATTTTTGATTCTCAATTGAATTTGAATGATGGATAGCAGGGTGAGTATGCAGTCTGTGCAGCCTCTTTCTTTCCGGAAACTACACTGGTTTCCAGGGATAATGCTGTTAGTTTCAAGCCATATGGTTAGCCTATTCAGCAATATTTGGTTGAACAGCTTTACAATTCAACTAACAAGAGCTATTCTTCTGTAGTTTTGTGGGGCCCTTTTTATGTAACATGCTGAGAAAGGTTTCACCCCAGCGAGGAAGGATATAATGGGTTCCCAAAATATTATTAAATAGTGAACAGAGGTATATTATCTAATTATTTGAAAGATTTTTCAGAAACTCATAGGGTATCCCATCCTCGCCAGGTGCTTTTGTATTCTTGCACAAAGCTAGTGCGGCATACATTTCTGAAGTAGAAATGAGTTCATCAATACTGCTATTTCTTGCATCTTGAAAATGTAATTCAATAGGTAACCTAGGGGGCAAGATGTCATACTAGAAGCGTTCCCAAATGTAAATTGTTAAATTCTGAGAATGAGGTTCATTTTGAAGTGCGCAAAGTACGCCAAAACTCTTTCGTTGGCTCAACCTCACAAAGTGTGGAGATAATAATAATAATAAAGAGTGTTATAATAATAAAGTTTTTAATTTTCCTGTATTCTTTTCCTGAGGCATTCAGATTATTTCTAGACACTTCGAGAAAACCACAATTTTTTTTTATATTGAGGCTCACTTTTTTTATGGTAACATTCACTGTCAAACCAGGGTTTTCTATTGGGAGTGGGGTATTTCCAACTCCTTGCAGTTGTTATCATATACAGATGGTCTGCGACTTCCCATACTGCGATATGAAAGTTTCGAGTAGACTCGACAGGATAAGCCAAGTAACGAGTTCTTGTTGATCGCTGCATTAGCAACTTATAACTTATAAAGCATCATCTTTCCATTTCAACACCTTTATCGGCTTATTATTGTTTTGTGTCAAGAAATAAGTTCGTCAGTTTTTACGAACAGATCGCTTACGAGAAGAAGACAGGGAATATTCACCCAGGCAATAAAACTTTGACCAGTTGTACGAGACTTAGCCTATCTTAAAATAAATTCGCACCATCAAGCTCATCTTCCGAAACGACACCTTCCGCAGGGACTATGCAGTTAAAATCGCCAAGGATTAGTTAAGGGGTGCGCCTCTGCTACAAGTGGTGAATATATTTGGAAGATTTCTAACAAATGAGACAAGTTGTAATCTGGTTTGAAATAGATATGACGAAAAATAAAGCAATGGATTTTGTATGTTGCTAAGAAAATGACCCACCAGGCAGTTTCATCTAATATTTCATCAACAAAGTGAGAACAGAAGAAAATAAGTAGGCCGCCACTGGCACGTCTACAAGATTTTTCTTTAACTGCGTGAAAGTAGTTGAGTGAGAAATTTCTCAATGAAGTGGGTATGCTCGTGCGATCACTTGTTAGCTAAGTTTCACAAAAACAACAGATATGAAAGCCATTGTAATCAATTTCACTCACATTTTTGGAACCATGTAGATTCCAGATTAATATGTTCAGTGGTTGCTACTTTTGGTGAGATGAGCTGGGTAGGGAAGGGGTAGACATGCTTTTTGTAACTTTCAGCTCAGAGATCCTCCTGGGTGATTCATCATCAATTCTTCTGCGTTTCAGACCACCTCGTACAATTTGCTGCTTTCTTCTGAAATATTTGAGTGGTCTTTTTCTCCACCACTCTGACGGTTTTCGAATTCCGAACAAAAGGCTGGTAAATATTCCTGTTTTTTAGCAGTATGAACATCGGGAAAATTTATCTCATCCAGTTTGTTATGCTCAGTGCTAAATCAGTCGAGCTTAGCCAAATTTTGATTGGGCGAGGATTGTTGTTCGGTTTGCGAAGAATTTGTTGAGCATTCAGTTAATTTTTCTCAAGAAAATGGGAAAGAATTATTTCTACATTGTTCCTCGGTAGGGTTGTTGTTTCCGGGATACCGAATAAAAGGATATGTTTCCACCAGCTGCAGCTTCTTGATATAACTCTTTCTCGCTTCTCTCATTATGTTCGACAAGAAGGGCATTATCGTGCTGTGATTGCGGAATTTGGGATTTGCAGAAAGATATTTTGGCTTTTTGTTCAGCTAATAAGGACGACATATTTTAAAAAAATATGATACAATCTGCGACAGCATTCAATATCGCCATTGGAATGTTTGATGGTTAGAGGCTCCACATAGTCAGGATCCGAAACAGTTTCCACTTGCGGGCATATACAATTCTGACATTTCCATATCCTCGACATGGTTCCGTCAATTGTTC
This sequence comes from Gonioctena quinquepunctata, assembly GCA_018342105.1. Taxonomy (NCBI): domain Eukaryota; kingdom Metazoa; phylum Arthropoda; class Insecta; order Coleoptera; family Chrysomelidae; genus Gonioctena; species Gonioctena quinquepunctata. The sequence continues at coordinate 592,334 of JAFIRS010000340.1, forward strand.
TCAAGAACCGGCCGCACTCCCCATGAGTCCGTTCTATGCATTCTGAGCAGATGTTGAATTTGGCAGTGTTAATCTGCTCCTCACACACAGCGCAAGGCATTGATGTAGGAGGGGACAATTCTTATCGGTTTATCACTTTATCTGTTTAGGAATGTGTGAATTCCAGATGGATGGATATAGGTATTTGATATCAAATCGGATTATCCAGACAGAAAAAAGTTGCATTCAAATGTCACTCACTTTGCCCCTCAAATCAGATGTGTACTCTAGAGTAGTCACAATCACCACATCCACGATTATTCGAGGAACTGGAAAATATGCTGATATAGTCGAACACAGAAAATTCAAACGTCTACCAAAAAGTCCATGGTTAAAATAAAACATGAAATGAAAAAACAATCTAGATTACTAATGGTATAATAACATCCACCAACAAAAGGAATAACATGAATAGAGAGAGGCACAAAGATTGGGAAAACTGCAAAGCAAATACAGAACTCACAGAAATCATGTTTCAAATACTGTTTTGAGAAAAGTTTTCCCAGTTCTTTCGAAAAAACTAAAATTAAACTAATGTATGAGAAAGGTGACAAATTGGAATGCCTGAACTACAGACCTTTATCTTTGATTTCCTGCCCTGCGGAGATAATTGGAACACGTTTCTGCAAATTCCTAGGAAAAAATGATATCCTTTCTCAACTGCAGTACGGTTTCCGAGAAGCTAGGTCCACTAAAGATGCAATAGGGATCCTCACCTCAAAAATATATAAATTCCTTGATGAAGGAAAACCATCACTTTGTATCTTCGTGAATCTGGATGAAGCTTTCGATACCGTTAGCCATGACAAACTGACCGAGACACTAGACGATCTGGGAATGAGAGGACCATGCCTGGAGTTATCAAAAAGTTACTTAGCTGAAAGGAGTCAATGTGTCGATATTCTAAGAACTTCAAGTGAATTCCAAACCATCAAGTATGGTGTACCACAAGGCACTATGTTAGGTCCCTGCTTCTTCAATATTTACCTGAATAATCTGTTTTTCCTCGATAACGAAGGCCACATTGTGAGCTTTGCAGATGATACTGCTGTTTTCTACAACGCAGATAATTGGACCAACTTATTCAATGAGGCCCAAACAGATTTTTCAAAAATAAAGAAATGGTTTGACTCCAGGCTTCTGACCATCCACTTTGATAAAACACATCACGTGCCCTTCAGTATACAAAAATTGATTTCGATAACTTTCCCCCAATTTCGCAAACAACCCCAACAATAACCTTTTAAGTACTACCGGCCAATTCAACTAGTTACTTGAGCTCAACTATCGACTGCAACCTGAAATGGGATCATCATATAACAAAACTAGCTGGGAAACTATGAAGTTTGCACCACCTTTTCAGGCATTTCAAAACGATGGTAAATATTGACCAGTTGAAGTCTATCCAGTCCAGTCTATCACAACTCAGGTATGGTTTGATAGCATGGGGCGGTACATATAATCATTATCTATCCCCAATCATAATTCTACAAAAATGGATTTTGAAAATCATTCATGCCTCTTCCTAAAGTGGACAGAACTCTTACCTTGAGAAGTCATGTCTTTCTTGATCCAAGATTATACAACAAAATCCCCTTAGGAGTTCCTAGAATGAATCCACCTGCAATGTTAAAAACAATTTAAGCATTGGCTGCAAGCGAATACAATTATCTCGCACTCCTTCTTATCTAGGATGTTGTTCCCTATGAAATTCTTACCTTCATACTATTTATCACCCTAAAATTATTCTATCACTTCCGTTCAAACATGCAATTCAATCGGTTCATCTTTAATGTGGTTTGAATATGATTCTAATATCTATTGTGCTCTACCTCTTATTCATACCAATATTTTTTATTTTTTATTAATGTTCATAAATACATACCTTCTCGTGCCTCCTTTTTTTATGCATTCATTTTTAGAGTACTGATTTGTTCAGGAATTTATATCGTTTTGATAGGATTAGTGTATCTTCCTGTTCGGTAGTATTTTCTTGTTCCGTTTAATGTATATACCAATGTCCTTCCTTTCTCTTTTTCATTTTCTATATACATTTACATGATAGTTATTTAATTTGAGTTGTATATTCTTCCTTATATATACATACTGTAACTACTTCCATATCGTATTTGAAATATTATAATTATTACTTTTATACTACAGACCATCTTAGACACTAATGTGAGTGAGTCTACCATGATGAAATCAATACACCGCACACAGGTAGTTTCCACCACTTCAGTGGTATTTTTCTCAAATCTTTGTTCATTTATATGTTACTAAATGTCATGTCTATTTTCTGAGATTGAATAAACTTATTATTAGTATAGATCGGACGCGCAACAACAACGATGTTCACTGGTCACATCTCGTGCTCATTGATGGCGCCTGCAACTGCGAGTATGCTACTATGCAACAGTTGTTGGGACATTCCAACGCACACCTTCCTTGTCAGGTGGTCCCCATCCAAGTACTAGCCGCGCCCGGTGTTGCTTGGCTTCAGGTATCGAAAAAACTCTCGTCAACCTGACCAGCCACCATTGCCCCAACAGAGAAAAAACTGAAAATATAATCATCAGGTGCAGGGTTTTCATTTGAACGAATTAAAAAAAACATGTATACAACATTAATTTGGTCTTCTGGAATTAGTTTCTGAGTTTTTCCACTATACGAATTCATATCACCAGTTTTCTCTCCTTGTCACACAATAAGTGAGATAAACTGTTTTCTCGATTCTTGAGATTTCTCTTTTCATTATAATTATCCCAATAATGTGGATTATTTGTACTCCTGAGGGCTTCATCTCCGAGTCAACTCAGCAACTTTGGAATATCAGAATCATTGAAAAAATTCGTGGGAATTCAAACAGATATCTTGAGAATTCGATTTTTGTTATCAAGTTCTTCATAATTTATATTCGAAATGAAAGATGTAAATGAAAGAGTAGATCTAGATTTCAATTATTTAGTAGTCTCACTAGCTAACAAGATGTAGTAAGTGTAAAATTGAAGAAACAAGAGAGCGCAATGCAGTGGTATGGCCATGGCCATTGTCAGCAATTTCTACTTCCTGGACATATTCGACAACAACGTAAATCCAGAGAAGGAGAACCTGAGGACCTGAAATACAATAATACTCATGAGCAGAGTATATAGCTATTGAAGTTATAATATGGTATGTTACCAGAGGTGACAAAAGTCATAATATCACTTTGATATGAATGAGAGTAATGATTGTCCCTTGAAGTTCCCTAAACTCGTATTTACAATTATTCAGTGATCGCTTTGTATTAATTTCTCAGGAGTTTTGATGTGCTTGGAGGTATTGATGTTTTTTCAGTTCCGGATTCATAATTTACAGTAAACAGAAAACACTTCTCTTTATGATTTTAATTAAATTGTGTGTGTTTTGCTAGGCAATTGTTACTTCAGGCGGGGATGAATTTAATTCCAATCGTAAACTAATAAGATGTTGAAAACAAATTTGACTGGAAAACATTGTTACTTGTTGACCAGATCAATTCGAATAATTTCTCTTGGTTCAATTTATTTATGTATCTATTTAGCGAATTATGAATATAAACAGGACCATCCCAGATTTGTTTTCAAAATTATTTTCCACTTGTAAACTACACTGAAGGTAAATTTAAAAAAATCGATGAATCAGATATTTTACGTTACTATCATAGAGATTGGGATCGCAAAATTATTTTTTTGTGCACGCTCCACTTAATGCACTGAAAAGGGACAGCAAAATGCCACTTTAGCGGACCTCAACTCAAAGTCGTCATGGTAATTATATCTGTTCATTCAGAAAACTCATGATTATCCTAAAAACGTTTCAGGAGATGCAATAAACCCTAGATTATTTGAAATTTTGTAGTAGCAGCACAGTTTTTCTTCGCATATTCTTTTGGAATACTTATTTCAGGAACTATAAACACTGATATTTCAAGTCAATTGATAAACAATAGCTTGCTACATTCTTGCACAGCTTCCTAACCCAATGATTCTGAAGGAAAATACAAAAATGTATTCATGCGTACCAATGAAAATTTGGTATATTGTTCTTCTCGATGAATTTTCCAGACCCTCTCTTCCATTTTTGTTTACTTCAAAATTGAAAATTATACATTTGAAAAAAAGTCGATGAACATATTTTTGAACAGTCGAATTCACATACCATCGATTGGCAGGTTTACTCAAAAATACCAGTATTCCTTAAAACGGGTGGTTTGTGAATTTCTAAAGGCCAATTTTTAAGAATTATTCATCGCGAACCATTAAATTTGCGAAAAAGAAATGTATTTCGGCTGCGATTCAGTCTCTCAAATTTTGGATCAGACTGAACAGAAATGCTTATTTGTTTCCAAAACAAAACAATATTTACCGTCACAAATAGCTGGAGATCCATTTTGAATACACCGTAAGACATCAATTCAGGAACGTCTTGAGATTTTTTCAAAATAAATATTATATCCTTTCTTATTGTGAGTGGAGAATCTCTCCAGTTGGCTGAGAAAATGTATTGTGGTAAAAGGCCAGCCTGAAATTATAAATACCCTCAAATAATCTTCATTTTCAATGATGGAGCCTTATACCTGATGATTCAGTTCATTCCCAATGGCACAGTATATCAAAAGTTCAGACATATAAGCAATAACAAAAACATTAACTATGACGTACTGCGAAAATGTTGAATGTTCCTGCAAAAAAAAACTTATAAATACGGTAATGATACTAAATGGGTCAAGATGAAGAATATTCAAACTCACCCTCGTAATACAAAATAGACCAATGCAAATTGCATTACTACCAATAGCCAGTACTACTAGCTCAAACGAGCTGAAAGCTTTGTTGATTTTTCTAGTTATTCTAAAAATGAAAAAACGACATTTGTTATTTGAAACAGAACTTGAATACTTTTCCTATATGTCCTTCAGTATTGACATTGCTAATACTAGATTCCTTTTATGATGCCTTCAAAACCGGGTGCTTCCACCTGTTCAAGGAAATAACTTGGCGATCCTTGCCTTCTCGTTAATGAGGGATTACTAAAGTTTCAGTTTGCACCATTGTCGTTACTCTTTGTGATTTACTAGTTCATTTATGGCGCCAACTACACACAAAAATAGTTGCACTGGTATTCCGTTTTCGATGTTGTTTTCTCAAAAAACCAAATATAATCGAATCAGTTCAGTTACCAATAGCCTGAGAGCTGGCTACGGAAATTAAAACTGATAAGGTTCAAGGAAAATTTTCATATAGAAACCTTCCTTACAATCCCGGCCAGGCGATCAAATGCGTTGAGCTTCATTCCCCCAGCGCTGAGATGTCTATGAACCCTGGTGAATGAACTGATTCGATATTGTTTAGATTTTCGAGGGGACACCACCTGTTACTTCAACAGAGCTCCTCTCTATGGTAGTCTGTGGTAGAGGGCGCCGTCCAAAAATGTTTGTTTATATTCTTGCTTAATGTCAGAACTCAATTTGATATCTGCAGCATCTCATATGAAATTATTTTCAGTGTTCTGTCGGTATTTATGCGTTTTCCATCTCTTCGATTTGAAATCTTGCTTAGCTCATTCCTGAGTTTGTTCTTTGAAAAATCACTCGTTCATCAGTTCATTAGTGCATGAGGAATTGTTTATTTTCAGGTAGTGTGTAAGGATATTTTTTGTAGAATGGGTCACATTTGTATTTTGTGTGGACAGTATAAAGCCGCAGATTCGAATATTCACCTGTAATCAGTACCAAAAGCAAGTACAAATCTTGACGAATTGACTAATAATGATATTTTCATAGTTCAGCATATTGTATGCATTGGATTTTATATTTTCTGCAATTTAATGACAATTTCATTTCCAATTATCCGTCTGACAAAATGCAGTTAACCTCAAATTCAAATGGTACAAAATACGAAAAACAACACGACAGTGCTTTCTTTGTGCAATGTTTGGGGGCTTCTAATTCTGACTTTGCTATTGGTCTCTTTTCAACCAATAGCAAAGCTAGAATTAGAATCCGCGAACAGTTCGCCTCAAAAAAAGAGATGAGGAAATAAATATACCCTGTTAGTGAATTGATACTGAAACGAAATGGGCGCCATCTGACAGGCTAGTAATCTCTATTATCAAGTAGGCCAAGTGTCGCCAAGTCGATCCCAATTTTCTACGGGTATAAGTGCAAGCACCAGGGTTTTTAGACATCCTACCTAGCGCTCATATAACTTCGAACACTTTATCAATTCAAGTTAGCCTAGTACCCATTGAGATAGAATTTCTATTCTATCTCAATGCTAGTACCTCATGTAGCTGAACTCTCGCTTCTAAACTATAACGACCTGGGTAACCGACCATCAGTTGCTCCACAGCGGCCGAAGGCTGCTGAACATTTCTCTGAACCTGGTTTTTCGGCATAGTTTTCCAAGGACACAGCTCAAATTCATTTAAACAAGAGTATTATTCGTAAATTTAAATCGTTCTGTCAAGATCAAATTACATATATTCCTTAGAAACGAATAGCAGAAAGAGATATAAAGCTTTATTTGACTTGAAATAATTTATTTCTATATAGGGTATCGCAAAACATCGCGAGGCGATCTCCTACTCCCTCTTCACAGGGGCGTTTTCCCATTTTATCCTTGAATTACGAAATTAAATGCATTGTAAATAATAAATTACGAGATGTACCGTACTGAATATAATAAATAGATTCATTATGTAATTTGAATTGAATATTTGAGTGCAGCCCTGAAATTCTGTGTAGTTAGTGATTTCAACTGTAGAAATTGCCAGAAGTTTAGGTCTTGAACTTCCTGAAGCGTTATTCGAAGTGGAAGGAGTCTGTGATGATGTCAATGCGTGATTATTAACGAAAATGTTCTGTTTCATCGCTAGAAAATTCTTACATCATATTGAATGATAGCCATGTGTTTAGGTCGCACATTCTGGCAAAGTAATATCCGAATATTTTAAATTTAAAGCGACACGAATATCCAATATGTCACCACACTTTTTCAACTTGTTCTCGCCGAATAAAATACACTCAAAAATTTCAATAGTCATTATAAAATTCAGTTTTGTAAATTTACTACACGACTTATTCCAACTCAATTCAAAAAAATTTTATCGGGAATTTGTTTAGTAAAATTACAATACAAATGTTGTATATTTACTCACCAAATTTGATTGAAAATGTTTTGTTATTTCAGTATTTTGAGATAACTACACAATTCAATTCAACTTGGTTTTAAAAAATTTCAACATATTTGTTGAATTTTTACTAAACATCTATCTGAAATTTGTTCAATAATATTACAACAAAAGTGTTGGGATTTTGTAAAAAAATTTGATTGAAAATATTTTGTAATTCCAGTAAATTGCATCGTGAAGTTACTATCAAATTCAGTTCCCATTAAAGATTTATAAATGAAGCGAACAAATGGTCAGATGACTACAGATGCGAGTATCATGAATAATTACTGATATCAAATAGAGAATTAATTATTATTGAATTACTTACCAACAATTCAAGCTGGGAAAACGAAAGACACGGTTTTAACACACACAGGCTAGCATCTTTTGAATCGTAAATCTGAGTAGAGAATCAAATCATACACAATGTT